>BSBK01004570.1:92500-692500 GCA_027943335.1 Chamaecyparis obtusa | reverse complement strand
ATTTAGATAAATCAACATGAAATAATATTATCCTACATTATATATGCATATTGATATATATATAATAATAATGATATATATATATATATATATATATATATATATATATAATGTATATATATATAATTTATATATATATATAGTTGATAAAATTGAACAGTAATGAATATCAAATAACCAATAGAGTATCGGTTTAAATATCTTCTATCAAAGTAAACTGATAACTATCGGTGGAAGACTTTAAGTATATATAAGTGTCCATGCATCTCTGCAATATGTAATATATTACACCGTCGACTATGCCTTATACTATCGACGTTGTAATAAACAACCAAACCCGGATTATATTAGTGTCAGGTTGGATTAATGTTTGCGTGGCATGAAAGGGGTGCGTAGACTGTATGAACAGTCACACCTCTAACAGGCGTGACTCCCTGAGGAGCCACGTCTATCATAGACGTGACTTTTCACAGTTACATTAACGCATATATAAAATGCAGGTAGATCGATGAAACATAGCTACAGTAATCGATAAGTATAATAGGATCATCTACCAGCAGTGTTCATGAAGGTTTAACTTTCAGACTCAACATGAAATACAATATTATAACAAAGATTAAGAATGACTGCAAAGAAAGTTACTACCTTCGTTTGAGCAGTCAATGAAATACAATTAAGGAAATTAATAAGTATGTACAGCACCAAGTACGAAGTATATACAAGTCTCCTTCACATCTGTAGAATATTAATGTAATACAATTAGATATATATGCAGAATATTAATACAATATCAATATATATATATATATATATAGTGATTATATATATCACACATATTGAGTTAATATAAGAAAAATTTAAAAGCCATACATTCTTGATCAAAATTTAACATGGTATCAGAGCAAGGTTCTTTCGTTGAAGCCTAACCGCTTGAAGGAAGTTCCGATTAGATTGAAGGAAGATCAAGATCAGATTTTTGGAAATCTCAGAATGGCAAATGGAATGAGACTAGAGGACAGACTTGAAGGTGCCTCTGATTTTGAATCATGGAAACTTCGAATGATGTTGGTATTAAGGAAAAATGACTTGAAGACAATAATAGAGAAATGTTTATTCTAAATGGAATTCAAGATACCTTGTGATTGAGAGGGAGTTCACTGATACAAGATGAGAACACTTCTAAGGTAAACTTGTAATGATTATTGATTATTATGTTAATGTTATTTTATAATCATATGGGCCCTGTGTAAATCATAAGGAAGTGACGACTTCCAAATGATTATCACTTGTATTTGTTAAAGTTATTGGAAGGTGATGATCTTGCAATAACTTTTTTTTTGTAATAGATATATCTTACTTGTGGATAGAATCGCCGATAGAGGCAATCCACTCTGAAGCTCATGAATTTGTGGATAGAATCGCCGATGGAGGCAATCCACACAGGAGTTTATCAAATATTGTTATTTAGATAAATCAACATGAAATAATATTATCCTACATTATATATATATATATATATATATATATATATATATATATATATATATATATATATATATATATATATATATATATAATGCATATATTATATAGTTGATAAAATTGAACAATAATGAATATCAAATAACCGATAGAGTATCGGTTTAAATATCTTCTATCAAAGTAAACCGATAACTATCGGTGGAAGACTTTAAGTATATATAAGTGTCCATGCATCTCTGCAATATGTAATATATTACACCATCAACTATGCCTTATACTATCGACGTTGTAATAAACAACCAAACCCGGATTATATTAGTGTCGGGTTGGATTAATGTTTGCGTGGCATGAAAGGGGTGCATAGACTGTATGAACAGTCACACCTATGATAGGCGTGACTCCTCAGGAAGTCACGTCTATCATAGACGTGACTTTTCATGGTCACATTAACGCATATATAAAATGCAAGTAGATCGATGAAACATAGCTACAGTAATCGATAAGTATAATAGGATCATCTACCAGCAGTGTTCGTGAAGGTTTAACTTTCAGACTCAACGTGAAATACAATATTATAACAGAGATTAAGAATGACTGCAAAGAAAGTTACTACCTTC
Organism: Chamaecyparis obtusa; assembly: GCA_027943335.1. NCBI lineage: Eukaryota > Viridiplantae > Streptophyta > Pinopsida > Cupressales > Cupressaceae > Chamaecyparis > Chamaecyparis obtusa. The sequence continues at coordinate 690,401 of BSBK01004570.1, read as the reverse complement.
GTTTGAGCAGTCAATGAAACATAGTTAAGGAAATTAATAAGTATGTACAGCACCAAGTACAAAGTATATACAAGTCTCCTTCACATTTGTAGAATATTAATGTAATACAATTAGATATATATGCAAAATATTAATACAATATAATTAGATATATTTATTAATATATCTGTAATATATATATATAGATATTGTGATTATATATATCACACATATTGAGTTAATATAAGAAAAATTTAAAAGCCATACATTCTTGATCAAAATTTAACAAAAACTAGACACTTAGCAAGTCTTACTTGAGTAAGACTAGCTTGCATTCGTATAATAGGCCAAGTAGAGTGGTTGCTTTAAAGGTGAAGGTCGACAAGACCTCCCCTAACCAATAGACCATCAAGATCAAGCACGCTATCAAATAGGCCTAGCAGCCCACCCATTTTTCCAAAAGGGTGGGAGAGGGGAGTTGTCTCCCATCATCCGCCCACAGAAACTCAAGAAAGAAGCTCCACAACTTAGAAGATTGGAAGGACTTGGTTATTGGGAGCATAAATGTTAGGGAGAACCCACTCTACGTGACTACAGACATCACTAAATAGGATATTGAGGAATTGTTTATCCATAGACTTGACAGAACCATTGGGAGAGATGATTTTCCATAGAGTAGCAACACCGTCAGAGGTGCCATCAACATCTATAGCTAAAGAATGGGCAAAGGCCGGATGTACATACAATTTTTTAGAAGGCAAAAACACTCATTTTAGTTTCTTGAAGTAAAATGATAGGCTTGATCTATTTGATTAGGCTCTTCAAAATATTCTTCTTGTGGTGACTACAGAGACCCTATACATTCCATGAGAGGATAATCATCTTTTAGGTCTTTGGAAGCATGGATGCTCCAAATTATTCTATCTAATATTAACATCTCTAGTGGTGTTTCTCTATCTCGTTTCTCTATAAGACTACTTTCTTGATTTGAGGTCATTCCCAACATCAGAAGACTTCCTCAAATCCAACTCAGACAAAGATGAGATTCCCAAGGCATCCAAGCTAGACATGAGCTTAGAAAGAGGAATGGAAACCAAAGGGAAGCAGGTTGGGTGGCCCTAGTGGGGGAAGAAAGAAGAATAGGGTTCTCACCCATTTGATCTTCAGTTGAAAAGGGAGTAGAAAGTAGATTGGGCATCCCTAGTGAGAGAAGAAAGAAGAGTAGGGTTCTCACCCATTTGATCCTATGTTGAAAAGGGAGTAGGGGTCACCATCTCAAAAATATCAATAGAAGAGGGGAAGGATACCTTCAAAGAGTCAAAAGGAGGGAGGCCAACAACCTTCTCCAATGAAGGCTTGGAAGGAGAAAGGGAGTTTACAAGGGACTCATCAGGAGGGAGTGACAAGGAACCAACACCTTCTGAGACCACAGCACCTGATAATCCACTGATAGACTACAAAGGTCCCCATGGAGAACAGGGAGAAGAGCTATTAGGTAGATGACCATCAGGACTGGGCCCCTGGAGTAGGATGTGAGATGGTTGTCTTCAAACCAATCAAAGGGACCATGAAACTGTTGACCAAGACCCAAGGGACATTTTCACCACCAGGGAGTCTTAGGAAAAAGCAGGAACTACCAAGATACCCTTACCTTTCAAAGTTGAAGAGGGAATGGTCTTTCTCTTCAACTCTCCTTTAGAAAAAGAGCTGCAAAGATGATGACCTGCAAAGTAGTTTTGGCAGAAAGGAGCTGATTTTTCATACTCCAAAACTTGATTCCATTTACCAATCCAAGATTCCAAAACAGCTGATAGAACTTATTATGATCATTATTTGTTACAATTAATTATTTAAAATATTAATTATAAGATAGAATAGAAAGATGTCATGACAGTTTTGAGTAGTGACAGCCTGTTTATTTCTATCAATTGTGCACTGCACTATGAGATGCAATTATATACAAAACAGCTTGCCACTTAAAAAACTGTTTGACGGCCATAAGGGGTCTCAAAACAAAAGCAATACTCCAAGACAAGATTACCATTATTAACCCCTAGTAAACTAGAGGTTTTCACTATCTTAAAACATGGCCTTACCAACAAGGTCTGAAAATTTTTGTATTTATACTTTTCCCTTCTCTAGCATAGGGCCAGAGAGGTTCCATTTCGTGAGAAACCATGGTTATTGTACAATGAATTGGCAATGATAAACTCTGCCTATGTCATCACCATAATTCATTCTCAAACGGTATGCTGGATGGAAGAGCAATGATCAGCTCCAAGATTAGATGATCGATTTTGTGCCAACTGAATGATTAGAATTTCAACATTTTGGTTGTCTTCATTTAAAGTCTTCTTGAAATATCCTTCCCAAATAGCCCAGCAATGCCAGCTGCTGGATCATTCTGCTTGACAATGGACTCACCAACCAGTACCTACAAAGAATGGATATGTCAAAAAGATAACTCCCTAATTAATGGAGAAACCTATATTGTTACCTCTTATTTATGTGGATCAAAGTGTCCACTTGCTGTGGGCATTATCAAAAAACACCTCATGAAGAATGGAAAGAAAATTTAACAAAATGTCAGATGCTCCGCACACTTACAGCTCCTACTCCTGCTCTTTGCACAAAAGCAACATCTTCAGGAGTGAATAGTCCTGATTCTCCAACAACCTAAAATTAAAAGAAAAGGTAGAAAATTCAGAACAAAAGTTATCAGAAACCATAAGTAAAATTACGTCTGTTTTATTAATTAAAGCTAACATTTCTTCAGGAGTGAATAGTCCTGATTCTCCAACAACCTAAAATTAAAAGAAAAGGTAGCAAATTGAGAACAAAAGTTATCACAGAAACCATAAGTAAAATTACGTCTGTTTTATTGATTAAAGCTAACATTTGTATCGTATATCTTTTAAAACTTATAAAGAAAGAGGCTACAGCAGTCAGAAGAAACCTATGATAGCATGTAAGGTTTACAAAATGTTCATCTCATTCAGAAAAATATTTAATATATGACCAGGAAAATCTTTTTGAGGAGAGATGCACCATGTCAAGCTGTTATAAACTTAACAGCTATATTAATTAGGAGAGACTAAATGACTATTTTAGTTCCCTTCCTATCAGGTAATAATAACCTCCCTCTCTGAAAGATTAATATCAAACATGGTCAAAATGTAATTGGCTCCTTTGATACACTGTCTATTTCTAACCCCAGTATAGAAAGGGAAAGAAGATGGATTTTTTAAACCTTTGAAAAAAAAGCATTAGTAATTTATTAATCAATATTTCAGATCGCATTTCATCATTAAGATAACTTAAGCAAATAGTTTTCTCAAAGAAATTGAAAAATCTGCTTAGATGAACCATGAAAGTCTAATATTGATAATTAAGAAAACATACCAAATGATCAATAATTTTATTTTTAACACTTGTAGGCACAAAGTCAGAAGCATCACGGAGAACAAATTATATAGATATTAAATTATATATGACCCTACAGGCTAGATAGATGCTAACTCTATATGATTTAGATTCCAAAGTGAAAACACTAGAGTGAAGTTCAAATAAATTATTACAATGATATCTCTATCACGAATTATTCCACCTCTGGCACCTTGAAGAAGCTTCTCTGTGTTACGTATGTCAACTGTAAAAGTTTCTGCAAGAAAAAGCATAGTGTTAGTTTCAGCCATAGCAATTGCAAATTTCTTGCTAAAAAAATAAAACTCCCATTCTCACAAATGGTTATGTATAACCCACAACTGATAGCTAATAATGATAATGTCATTACCACCTTTGAAGTCCCAGTCAGATCTTCAGAAAGTAATCATATTTAAATATCATGTAATAAAGCATATACATATATATATACTTTTGGTCTGCTTGTGAAGTTGAATGGTTCTAAATGACCCATCAAGAATCAATTCTTGTGAACACAAGCTCCTGACAGAATAAGGGATACCCCTTAGTCCTTTGTAATGTCCCTTTTTCGAACATTACAAGTCAAGTAAATAATTAAATTTTAAGTTGTCAAATTATATCAAATTTAATGACGACTTAATTTAATTATTTAATAGAGTGATAAAATGACGTTAATGGAACTTAGTGAAAATTAAAAAAGTCATTTTACTTTAAAAAGAGATAATAAAGGGACATAGAAAAGGAATACCAAGAGACAAGCAGATGGAAAACAAAGAGTCACAGGGATATGCTTAGAGAACATTAAGAGGCTCATTTTGGGCATGCTTAGTTTATGCTTGGTCTATTATTCTCTCTTGGAGAGTTTGGGAGCTTTTAGCTTTCAATTCTAAAACTTAACGATGGAAACCTTCAAGATTTCTTGGTGGATTGGATGGAAATCCAATTCATTTTCTTAATAAATTCGCAACAGAGTTCACAACTGGACAAAATTGTGATAGAGGTATTTCACATCTGTTGAAAAATAAGGTTGTAATGATTCATCTTCATAATTAATTTCAGATCTTGTTTCAACCTGATTTTTATATGATTTTCATATTATCTATTGGACAAAGTGAAATCATTTTGCATGCAAACTGTTTGTTTAAATTTATGTGCAACATTTTTTAAATCTAGAGAAAATATCCTAGGAGTATATTTTAGTGGTATCAGAGCTGGTTCTCCTGCCAGCCTGTGAGATTTTTTTTTGTAAGTGACAGAGAAATGCAGCTTGGTTGCCTGGTTGGATTTGGGGGACAGCTCCATTGGAATATTTTATTCCCAAATTCCGAGGAAAAAGTGATTTTTGGTTGGAATATTTAAATAAGTTTTGGAGAATAAAATTTTGTGGGTTTGGATTCATTATTTGTCATCATTTTAAGCCTAAGCGGGAAAATATTATACAGTGAATATATTTCCGTTTCTTTGGTGTGACTGAAGTATTTATCATCCTTTTGCGCATGAACTTAAGAGAATTAAATATTATTATGGTGCATTTGAATGCACGGAAGCCTTGGTGATTTATATATTGGTTTTTTTCTATTAGAGATAGTTCACGAATAACATCACGAGTTCATAGTATCCAGATAATCAAAAAACTGTTAAAACTAAGCTACGAACAATTTCATCAGAGAGCCTATATCTATGACATCAGTAGCATATTACATCACATCAAAATAATACTCATCGAACAAGTCCTAAAACAGAACTAAGTAAAGGAGAATTCGGGTCATCATACATCCCATGACCCCACTATATTATTGCTTCCTTCTGCCTTATCAGTTTCAAATGTGCCCAGAGGAGGGACAATCTCAGGTTTTGTTTCTTTCTCTCAGTTTGGAGCATCTCTCTGCTTTGGTCTCTATTTTTTGCTTTTATATCATCTTTGGTAATGTTGTTTTCCTGCAGTACCTGTTCAAGAGCTTTAAGTTCATCTTGGTTGAGCATATCTTTGTATGCATTAAAGAAGTGGGTTGATCTAATGTCTGACTTGTAAATCAGCAGTGCAACCTGTTGGGCCAAAATCATGAATCTGCTCTTTGGGATCTCTAGGACTGCTGCAACCTGCAACATAATGCAAAGTGTGAGTTTATCATTAAACTGAATAAGCCTCCTTCTATTTTGAAAGATCTCGTTCCTCTTGGACCACAGAAACCAAAGAATTTCACAAGATAAGGCTGACCAAAAAGAGTTAAGATAATCACCAAAGTAATCCACATAACCAGCCAACACTTTAATCCAAGACAGACCAGGAGAGACGTTCCAAACAACAGGTTGACCAAGGAACAAGGACCAAACTCTTTTGGCAAAAGAACACTCAAAAAAAGGTGACTAACAGATTCAAGTAAATTATAGAGAGATCAACAAATGGACTCAAGACCCAAGGCATTCAGAACACAACCTACAACAATCTTCCTAAGAAGGATCATCCATCTAAGACAAATTTTATTGGGCTCACTAGCATGTTTCCACATCCTACTCAAGACAAAATACCACTTAGACTCAGGCCATTGGATGCCCCAAGAGACATTAATCCATGAAAGAATCTGGGTATCATTTGATAGATCTGTTTCACCTTAGCCTCTTGAAATGATGTCCCATCTTTCCATTTTAAATGTTCCATAAACTGTTTAGAGCTAAGAACTTTCCCAGGAAAGAAGAATCTGGTAGCTTTGCAAATCAAAGAGTTCTTATGAGAGTGGAATGCCATATTTCAGACATAATTCCTCCCAGGAGCCAAGCTGATTGTTCATCATAACATCCCCAATAGAGGCAATACCCAAAGAATACCAGGCTTTAGCAGAGCAGCATTGTGTAAGTGCAAGGGGCTTATCATTAAGTACCACCACCCACAAAATCAATCTATCCATTACTGTGTAAGTTGGAGATTGCCCAATGGCCACCTTGTGATCCAACAGATTTCTAACTTGTGCCCAAGCTTTCCATAGGGAAGCAAATACTAGAGAGCCAAATATCTTGATATCAAAATTTCCCATCAACATGTCACAAAAACCAATATCTTTCCACATTTTCCTCTCTTCCGTCTAGAAAGGCAAATATTATTTCTAATTAAAACTTTCCAAGGTCATTGCCACTTACGGCTTTATATATCCATTTGGAGGCCAGAGCAGCTCCATGAGCTTTCAAATCCCTCAAACCAAGTCCACCCAAATGTTTAGGCACACCATCAGACCATAGGAAATCCCTAAGGATTTTTTCCAGTTTATTTACCTAATAGTTGGAGAAAAGCCAGGTACATGAGAAGTATATTGCATGGGAAGAAAGAACCTTTTGAACAACCTGTATCCTGCCAGCCAGAGAAAGTAAATGTGTTTGCCATTTTAGATGCTTTTTTCAATCTTAGCAAAAACCCACTCCCACATGTCCTTCATAGAGGGGCTACGAGCAAAAGCAATCCCCAAGTATCTGTTAATATTAATGGGACCAACCCAACCCCAACCTTTGGAAGCCAACCACCCCAGGGGTGAATCCAGGTAGATGAGAAGTATATTGCATGGGAAGAAAGAACCTTTTGAACAACCTGTATCCTGCCAGCCAGAGAAAGTAAATGTGTTTGCCATTTTAGATGCTTTTTTTCAATCTTAGCAAAAACCCACTCCCACATGTCCTTCATAGAGGGGCTAAGAGGTATCTATTAATATTATTAAAGGGACCAACCCAACCCCAACCGTTGGAAGCCAACCACCCCAGGGGTGAATCAGCCCATCCAAACACAATTGACTTCTAAGGGGCTGCCTTTGCACCAGAAACCTCACAGAAGAATTCAAGTTTGGCCATTGTCTTATCAAAGTTTTCCTCATCAAGTTCAATAAATAACGCAGTATCATCAGCAAACTGAGCATTCACTAAATCCTCCTTGTTAGGAAGTTTTATACCTCTGACCGGGCCCCCCACGTCAGTACATGTTAATATATAAATAGTGCATCTACTGTAAGAACGAATGAGGAGGGCGCAATGGGGCAACCCTGTCGAATTGACCTCTCCAGTAGAATAGGTTCAGACAATTTGCCATTAACATCAATAACAATGGATGAGTCCTTAAAGAGAATCTCAATCCATTTACAAAAGTACAGTGGAAAACCAAATGCTTTTAACATTCCAGTTACAAATGGCCATTCTATTTTGTCATATGCCTTTTCAAAATCCAACAAGATCATGGTCATATGTTGCCCATCTTCCTTGGCCTAGTACATAGCCTCCTAGCTTGTTATTAGATCCTCCAGAACCTTCCCTGAATGAATCATGTTTTTGTAACCGAGATAATCTTCCCTAGGAGTCTAAAGATTCTATTTGCCATTAGTATGATTTTGTAGGAGAGTTTTAGCAAGGTAATAGCCCTCCAATTTTTGACTTGTTTCCTATCACCATCTTTAGGGATCAACTTGATCACCCCTCTGTTAATATGCTTCCCCAGGGATCCTTTATCAAAAGCTTCATTATATATATTCAATAATTCCATAGAAATTCATTCTATAGACTTATAGAATTTAGATGGCAATCCATCTAACCCTAGAGATTTGTCATTAGCCAAAGATCTAATAGTAGTCTCAATTTCTGCAATCGAGATTTCTTGTGACAGTTGTAGAGCATCTGTATTAGACAGCTTCTTAGGAATCATCTTTAGGCAATGTTGTAAGGTAACACAATTCTCCTCTTTGAATTCTAAAGTGAATAGATTAGAGTAAAAGTCAAAGAAAGCTTTACTAATCTCCTCAAGGTCATTGGAAATGCAATTGTTCAAATTAATCTCTTCAATCCTCTCTCTCTTTTGCTTTTGTCCAGTCAAATTAAAGAAGTATTTGGTACCTTTATCTCCTTCCTTCAACTAGTTCATCTTGGCTCTAATACTTTGCCCCTTAAACCTGTAATTTGAATCTTCCTCAACTCAGCTTTGTTGAAATTCTGTAGCAGCGACAGAGACTTGATTAGATCTCCCTTGCTACTGTCTTCGTGATACTCTTGATGTAATCTCACTTTCAATGTTTTCAGTTCATATAACTGTCGCTGGTGGTTTAGCATGGTTGTAACCACCAACAACAATCATGTTGATTTTACCTTGTGTGTTGTATGTTACCATTAAGCGGTTTCTATTTTCTACATTATGTGATTCACCGCATTACATCTCTGCCAATCGTCTCTTGGCATCGGGCTTCCTCTCCGTTTGTAATGGACAAGGTGATGGCGCTTCACCTTGCTGGGTGTAACGCCAAGCAAGGTGAAGCGTCACCTCCCTTGACATCTTGATCATGATCGGATGTATTCACATTGTATTGTGTTTTCCATAGCATGCTATTCTAAGTGTGTAATACAGAAACAGCTTTGCAGAGAGTGCATCTTCGCGTGTGTGCATCACCTTTGCATTGAGCTTTCGGGATGGCTATGTATTGATCTCGAACTTCTTCAGACCACAGTGTATTCAAATTATATTGTCTCTGCGTGTATGCTCAACCAGTGAGTTGTGTCTCTGCGAGTGTGCTCATCTAGTGAGCTATGTCTCTATGTGTGCGCTCTACCAGTGAGCCATATTTGCGTTGCTATTTACCATTCTTGTGAGATTCTTCACATGCTGTAATTTTGCATTGAATATCAATAAAGGGATACAATTTAGTGGGCTGGGTTGTTTCCCTCTGTGAAGAGGGTTTTTCCCAGGGTAATACTTGCATAATCATTTTATTTGCTCTCTTATTCTATCTATCTTTCTGGCTCAATTTTAACAAGCTTTAGTTCTAATCACTTCCCCTTCAAGCAAGTCAATCTATGATTCTTTTTGCAGAAGACCTTCAGCATTATTTAGCCTAGTTTGGAGGGCATCTTCCAGTCTATACCTGTCCTTAGCATTTTTTCCTCCTATGAATTGAAACATTTTCCTCCATAAGACAACTAGAGACTCCCAATTATCCACATAATCCATGTCCTTATTACAGTACTTGGCAAGGCAAATCGCCATGCAATGTTCTCATCATCCTTTAGAAGAGAGGTGTTGAGCTTAAAAAACTTGTTTCCCTTATCTCTCCTTACAAGGTGATAAGAACAATCAATGACAATCTTGACAGAAATCAGAGAGTGGTCAGTAATAGTAGCAGGGGTTACCAAAACAGGATTCCTATCCTCGGCCACTTCAAAAGAGAACAAGGATACATCCACATAAATTCTATCAAGCCTACAGTAAATTCTCTTCTTATTGCTCTGATTATTACACCATGTATACCAAATACCTTTGGAGATATTTTTCTTCTTTTCTAAAGGATCAAGAAGGTTGAGACACCTCTCACCCTTCCACTCTTGTCTAATGCCACCTTTTTTATCTTCTGTATATTCAATCAAGTTAAAATCTCCAGTAAGGATCCCGTGAGCTTTGGGGAGGAAAGAGGCCATCCATCCCCATAAGATAGCTCTTTCTCTATAATCATTTGGCACATAGATGTTGCAAATCCCAATGATTTTTCCTTGATAATTTAGTGTAACCCAACATGCTCTATTGCAGGGAGAGGTACCATAGTTAATCACCAAGTCAGACCATGATAGTCCAATAAAGAAGGCAATCCCACCTTTTCCTCTTTCATGATTAGAGATAAAAGCCCATGCCTGGCTCCAAACAAATTTAAGAGTGTTAATAGCCTAATAGCCAGTGACTTTGATTTCTTACAAACATATAATATCTTTCTGCATCAATCTATTGCACCAATCTCTCACCACAAATTTTCTATCCCTCATATCAAGGCCTCTCACATTCCAACTTGACAAGTGTAAAGTCATTTATTGGTAAGAGGTTTTTTTTCTGGTTTCTGTATAGCCTATTGAAACATTTTCGAATTTCTCCATCTTTTTTGGGAGTGGTTTTACCACCAATAGAAATGGAAGGTCTGTTAGATGTCTTTCTCTTCTTTTTAATAACTTCTGTAAAGGGGGGAGAGTCCTCTTTTTTGGGAGGCATCACACATGTCAACTTCAGTGTTTATAATAGCAACCTCATTTCCAACAACCTATCTCTGTTTTATCCTCCTTAGAAGGGGTATTAGATTTCTTGTAATTCTCTGCCCTTTCATTGATTGTGGTCAGAACCAGTTGCTAAGCATTGAGTTTCCTTGGCCCATCGTCCCCATTAGGGACATCATGGTGAACTCCATCTTGGGACATATTTTTATCTCAGGAATTGGTCAGGATTACTACTAGCTCGTCTTCAAAGAGAGGATTTGTCAAGGATATAGAATAATTGCTAGGTATATCCACTTTCTCACAAGAATTTATCCCCCCCCTGAGGTTTTGGCAAGGTTGTTTGTATCCTTCGAGGGTCTAGATTCAACATTGCTCTTGTCAGAATGTGAATTGCCAAAATCTTTATTAACAACCACATTAAATGTTTCATTATTTGGTTTTTTCAAAATGGGGCAATCTCTTCTACTGTGCTCATTACATTTGCAGTGGACGCAAGCATTTAAATTATCTAGTAGATCAATATCCCAACACAAGGTATCTTCTTCAAACTTAAGAGAATTTTTTCAGAAATGTCAATTTCTAGGTTAAGAGCAATCAATACTCTAGCATTCAAGTGTGGAAGAGTAACCCTAGACTCTTCAATCTGCAATACATTACTCAAGAGTTTCAAAATCTAAGGCAAGAACAACCAGAATTCCATTGGGACTCCTTTGATTTCCATCCAGTTAGGGGTCAACCTAGCAATGACTTGGTCCATATCTCCTTTAGGAGACCGCATAAAAGATTGGAACAAGGATTGTCCCAGGTTCCAGAAACCTTTTTTAAGCACCCTTTCTTGCATGTTATGGGTTTTGAACACAACAACAAATAATCCCTTGTGCATCATACGGCAGAAATTGACATAGATTTCTAATTTCGTCCCCCAAACATTGGCAATCCAGTCATCAAAGAATTTCATGGAAGGTAAAGCATTCAAGTCCATACAAACAAAAAAAACTGCAACATTCTTCAATCTATTTTGTTCACTCTTAATAGCCTTCAACATATCATCATTGGGGGTAAGGGAAAGAACTTTCAACATAGAAGGAGGCTTACCATTCTTTCCCCCTCTGGCGTCTCCATTGTCGACAACACTTCCATTTCTATCTCCATCTCCGTTGGACCCCAATAGTCTCTCTGGTCCCATTCTATTGAGTGTAAGGATTCCTCCATTTAACTTTGTCGAAGATGAACAAATGGTTCTAATCTCCTCAGCCAAAAGCATAGATTTGTAAGATGGTTTCGGCTGGTTATTTTCCACTGGCTTAACTGTCTCTGAGTTGCTATTTTGAATAACATTTGATACCCCCTCATTGGTGGGGTTAATGTTCTCCATAAAAGATCACACGCATGAATTTAATGCGTCCAAGGGCACCCAGACCACGGCCAAGACGAACGATGGAGAACGGAAAAACACACATAGGAAAACAAAAACAAACACAAACGAAATTAAAGCCCAAGAAAAACACAAAGAAAACAAGGACGAATGATGCAAAAACCAAGGAGACCAAAGAAGCCAACATGTCCAAGGGAACTAGGGATCAAGTACAATGATGCAGGTGCAATCTCCAATGGATGACGTATCATCACCTAGAGTGGACCAGCGAGAGCTCTTTTTTTCAGATCTATCTTACGAATGTGTCATTATATAGTGGTTTTGATCAATAAATGTTTCATATATTTGTTGTAAGAACTATTGCAATTGTTTTTGTGGGGTAAAGAGCCCAACTGGCTCTCAAGTACAAACTGAATTTTTCTTTAATACAATTGCAATTGTTTTCTTTTATTTCTAACACAAATATACTTTTGTGAAATTTTTCCAGAACATGGAATATCATCAACAGCAAAATTTAAATCTAATGCTCTTAAACTGATTTTTCAATTGCAAGAATTACAAATTAAGTTCAATATTTAACGCACCTTATAACAATTTCTTTGCTTGCCAAATTAGTGAACAATAGATAAATTAAATAGGCACCTTCTTATCCAAAACAAGACTGCTGAAAATTGTGACGCAGCCAAGAGGTAATTTTGACACCAGCTAATGTGTAGAATCTTTCATGCAATGCATAGTATCTCAGACCCCAAAACACAGCCTCCAATATCATGCATCCAACTGCCAATAAACAACACAACCCAGCTGCAATTAATCACGCAGCTCCTTCCCTTGAAACACAGCACCAAAGCAAAACAGTATGGCCTGCATTTAATACTGTACGACTCCAGCAGACATCCGTACGGCAGTCTTAAAGCTATTTGCAAATGGATTCCAACAGATCACACAATTCTGAACATAACTCACACAATGTTTATCAATTTAGAAGAGTTCTCTCCAAAGTATGAAGACCAAACTCACAAACAACTTCTCAATAACAGTAAACACAGTAGAGAAGCAAATTCAATTTGCTTTACCCCAGCAGCAAATAGGTGCAATACACCTCTCAGAAAATCAGACCCTTATACCTCAGCAAGGGTTTGGAAATTAGAAAACTCAGAAACTCCTCAAAGGCAACAAAAGTAAATAATCAATCGGATGCCTTTCTCGTCAAATGGGCTCATATTTATAATCCTCTATTGGCAAAAGTTTCCCAAATGATCTCCACTCAACAAAACTCTATTTCAACAACTTCCTTTAAAACATTATTATAATAAAATATCATTATAATGATGCAACTAAGGTTTAATAATCAATTAAATAATAGCCCCTTCCAATGATGACTTAACCCTCAACTTAAGTGAAATTATAAAGTTAAATTATAACTTTATAATAAGCCATTTAATGATTTAATAATAATTTGGCCATTAAAAATATAATAACTCCCAAAATCCTCATCATTTAAATATGCCGTCTGAAATAGGAGTCACCTATTATTTCTCCACGTGACCAAATGCACTTTCCAAAAATAGAAAGGGTCCATCTCGATCAACAACCAACTTACCACAAATAGTAAATACACAAATCTAAGCCCAAATGAAGTCCAATCTGAGCCAAACGAAGACCAACCTGTAGCTTACTGAATTGTGGAGAAGACAAGACCCTCCCAAGCCAAGCCACTGCCTCAGAAGACCCTCCATCCACAATGATTAGCCTACGTGGATCAACATAATAGGCTAATCCTTGAAACTCCAATGCTGGCAAAATTGGGGACATTACAAACTAGAGTTTTGAACAGAGAACTAATCTTTTTGGCGATACATCATATAATATTCATTTGCCAAAACTTTGGTGGGTTTGTAGTTATCGGACCCCATCTTAAAATATTAGCGGACTATTGTAAAGATGGCTTCGGGGTCTATTAAATCTGTTGTGAAAAGTATTTCATAAAATACAAAATTGTCGGCTCGATCTATGAAATGTGGTTTGGGGCTTCCACTATAGTTGGAAGATAATATTTTCCAAAATCATCAAGCTCAGTAAATATGTGTGCGAGCAAATCAAATTTGTTAGACTTTCGCATAATAGTCTCAGTGTACTTTACTGAAATAGGTGTGAGTTTGGAATTGATGTTCATCAACAGCACTGTAATTAGGTGGCTACTTATCTAAGCGGCGAACTGGGTACTAACCACAGTCAGGAGATGTATGCCCTGTTTGTGTGTGAATTCTTAATCGTCGTAAAGATGCAGAAATAAGGTTTCATATTGTTTATGATTGGAATTAACTGTGGATATGGTTCACGTTGTCGTCTAAGATTCCCCAATTGCTATTATTTTTGGGCAGTTTAATATTTTATTTGAACTTGTAAAACAAGATTTAGAGTCATCAGTGAAATTGGGGTTTTCTTACATATATATTATTGAAGTGGATTTTGAGAGCCTCCATCAATAAATTATTCCAAATTTTCAAAAGTAACGGCAACATACATATTTCATAGTGACTATTACCTAGGGTTAGTGTAGCTTCCATCTAATATAACAACAGTTCAGAAATCTCACTAAGTCCATCTGGGCGTTTTTGGAATTAATGGCACTGGACAAGTCTCTCACACACTTTACAGAGACTACCATTGCCAGGAAGAAGAGTTTGATTCACTGTTTGCTGATACAAGTTATGATTAGAGCAAACGTTGAATCCTTGGCACTCGTTACACCACAGGCTGAGAACTGACCATTGTCTCTAGCAGGGACTTGAACTATTTTGGTTTGCATACCTGTCAATTATATAGTGGCTGATTATGGCGAACTCCTGAGTACTATGCAAGGTAATAATCATGGCCAAAGATTGCACATTTGAACAGTAGGCTGCTATTTGAAGAAACGGCAATTATCTGCTCCTGTTACTATGAACAGTTGCCATTGCTTATAAGCTCCAGATCAAGATTCATGTTATTTGTTGTAGCAATCAGTTCGATGTTGATGTTCACAGTATTAATATACTTTGTGAAGGTGCAAAGACTTTCTAGCTGCTGTTTGGACTGTGTGTAATTGTTGTACCAATATTAAGTGTTTTCCTAACAATATATCAAGTGGAACTTTGCCTCAATCATACCTATAACTGGTTTCTGCAATAAAGAGACATAGAAGACACTGTAGAAAATTGTTTGACAAAATTACAGCTGAGGGCAAGGGACAAGTTCTGAATATTACATGCACTTCAAGTGTTTGTCTAAATAACTAACCATTGTAAGTGTGATTGGTGATTAAATTCGAGCCAGAACTAGTGAGGGTTCTTATTAGAACTTGGATTATGCCAGCTTGAGGATAGAAATCAGTTGCTTCAGCTACCAATTATATTAATGGTCAGAATTAAAAATGGAAGATTATAACTTACTTTCCTTCCTACTGTACCAACGAAGGAAAAGGTACCTAGCAGGGAGAAAATAATGAGGGACCTTGCAAAGTTAAGAACACTACAACATACAGCAAGAATGCTTAATCGGTACCAATCAAGACAATCCACTTCTACATCACAAAACAAGAATGAAAGACATGATGCAACTACAAGTGAAGTAACTAGAAGTCCTCATGACAAGTTTTCAGCAGTCATTAATCAGCCTACTGGTGAACAAAGTTTCAAACCAGACAATAAAGAAAAACATGTTGAAGATTTCATGACAAGGCATGATTTGAAGGATCAATCTTACCATGAGGCATGTGATTGGGAGACAAATATTGAACCAGCGCTTCATAGAGAACACGTAACAAAGAAGGAAGAGGAGTTTGAGAATGTTGATGATGATTCTTATGACGTGCATGCACCTCCCATTGATTAGTTTGTCCTTCAAGAAAAAGAAAAACCAGTAGTTGAGGTTGTGCATGATGAGTTCCTTGATGTTTCTTATGGAACTAGTGATGATGTTGACTGCAGTCATGTGCCTCTAGAGGAAGAGCGGATGAAGATTGAAGAAGATACTGTCATTGAGATTATAGAACCCGCTATGATAGATCAGCCACAAGGAGGTATGAATTCAATAGGTGTCCCTCTAATTGAGTCTAGCATTGTTTCAGCACCTTCGCCCTGTCTTGTCAAGGAATCAAACCATAGTTTGGGAATTCTTGAGTTAGATGTTCATACACATGATGGAAATTCAAAAACTTTGGAATGTAGTGAACTAAAGGGCTTAGATCACACATCCCCTGAACATAGTAATCAACAATGTCGCATTTAAGATCCAAGTGTAATGTATGAATTCATTATTTGGTTTCCCTCTAATTGAGTCTAGCATTGTTTCATCACCTTCACCTCGTCTTGTCAAGGAATCAAACCATAGTTTGGGAATTGTTGACTTAGATGATGTTCATACCATAGTTGGAAAACAAAATTCGGGAAAAACTTGGCCAGTTTTCGGAAAAAACTCGGCAAAAAACTCAGGAACTGAAACAACTGCTTAAATTTAATTAGAAATGCATTTCTAATGCAAAATTCAATGAGAAGATGCATCCAATGAGTCAATTAATGAGAACACAAAAGAAACAAGCTGAATCTAGATATACTTAAATGCAAATTGGTTACAAAATCGCATTCTCATCAGGAATGTTGATGGCTGAAAAAAAAATAGTAAATAGTTTCTATAAAACTAAAAGTAAATACATCATTACAATTACATCTTCCTCTTTCCAATTCTACTAAAAAATGAGGAAGAGGTAGAAGTAGAACTAGAGGGTCTAGTCCTGACTGTGCCTCCTCGCTCGATATCTCTGATAATGTGTGTGGCTCGTCCTCCATCCTGGATGTAGCTCCTCCTGGCACTAGCAATGACTCCTCATCCAGTTCATCCTCGATGTCATCTAATGTGAAGCCAAATCCACCCCCTCCTCCATAGCCTGCCTCTCCAAATCAGTGGTGTCATCCTCTATAAATAATGGAGGCTACTCCTGTGACATCCAATCACTATAAGGATCTATATCATCCAAATCAATTGGACCAATTGCAACCGAAGATTATATTGCACAAATACAAGGTCATTGAGGCATTTTTGGGCTAACTTGTTCCTCTTCTTCCTATAGATGGCCTCAAACAAGTTCCAATTACACTCACAACTAGATGAACTACAAGGCTGGCATAAGATTTTGAGGGAAAATTTTTTGAAATGTGGGGTATTTCCACCCCAACTTTGCCACCAAGCATCTACAAAATAAAATATTGAAAAGTTAGAAAGCAAAGATTAAAGCGAAAACATAATTTATCAATTTATCACTTACTTTAAGTTTAGACCTCAAAATCCAAATGGCAAATGTTATACCTAGGGTTTGAGTAGCTCCTCCTCTCTTTGCCAGCTCTGAAGAGAATAAATCACCCTTTGCTTCCACATAGTTTTGTTGTTCGGCCACAACGAGGTTTCTCTCCTCAACCTTAGGTATCATCCTCTGAATGCATGCAATGAGGCCCTCCATAACCTCTCCATTAGGATCTAAATAAGAATCATCGAACCTAAAATGGGGGTTGAGAAAGTACCCTGCTGCATGAATGGGTTGGTGGAGCTGATTGTTCCACCTCCTATCAATAATTTCCCAAATGGGATCAAATTTGAGTCTATACCCCCTTGTAGTAATTTTTTATAGACTCCTTAGCCCTATCTATGGCCTCATAAAGATACCCCACTAGGGTTTGATCCCCATCTACCAAGCACAAAACTCTAACCATGGGCTCAAACACCTACAATTGAAAAATGCAAATTGCTATGTTAGTAAGTTACAAATCAATAATGAGGGACTTGAATGTTACATTCACAATCTTTATAGCCTTCAATCTTTATAGCCTTTTGTGCAAAAAGGTTGTTGAAGACTATGCATGCGACAACCTCTCCTTCATCCTTCTTTGAATAAGGTGAGACTAGCCATGCTTGACTCATAAACATTTGATTCAAAGAAGCCAATGCACCAACAATGCTTTACAACGTCAAGAAAATTGTTGCAAACCTTGTGACACCGAATCTCACCAAATCTCTCCCATGAGTGTGCTTGCTCATCAAATGTATTACCCAAGGGTGATTGCAGATATATTTTGTGATCCGCCTTGCATCTTCCAACTTTGGAGTCACCCAATCAAGTTTTCCTATGTCCTCCAAAAGAAGGTCAAGGACATGTGCTACACAAGGTGTCCAAAAAAGAGTGGGGTGCCTTTCTTGGAGGATTCTACCTCCTGCCACGTATGTTGTTGCATTAGTTGTGATAATTTGAAACACATTTTGTACTCCTACCTCCATAACAATGTTCTCCAACATTAATGCCAATATTTGTGCATTTTTCACCTTATTGGAGGAATCAACCAATTTCAAGAACACCACATTGTCCTTGCAAGCAACCAAAAAATTAATAATGGTCCTGTTTTTGCCATATGTCCATCCATTAGAAAGAATGGTGCAGCCATATGTTTTCCATTCTTTTTTTTGGTCCTCCACCATTGCTTTTACCCTATCAACTATATTTGTAAGCAACCTACAAGAACAAAGTTAAATTAGGTCTTAGTACACAATTTTGATTTAATAAACAAGAAAAACAATTAAAATTTAAAAATGAAATCAAGTGGACTATTTACTAACCTCCCATTCAAATCCTTGCAAGAAAGGGCCTTGTACCATTTTCCTAAAACTATCATTGCGGTCACCAAATTTAGCCAATAAGGACTCTCTACCACATTCAATGGGATGTTATTGAAGTACCAAAAATCAGCACATGCAATGTCTATTTTCTCATGTGCCTCCTTATTCCATCCAATGGCCTCTAATGATGGTTGTGCTCCAGGTGTGTTACTGTGCGCAAAATAATTGCCTATAGGTTGTGTCCCTGATGGTGATCTAGCAGCAGGCACTCTACTAGAGGAAGCAAAAATAGTAAAACTAAAAGAGGGGGTGGTCGTTTTGCAGATACATAGGCCACGACAAGAGCCCACTTTGCTCTGAAGTGTCACTTCTTCAATGTCAATTGAAGCACCTTGCGATTTAGCTATGGCTGCCCTGATAGCTAATTTTGCCCTCTCTTTTGCAATTTTTTCTCTTCCCCCGTTGCAAGTATGGCATTAACAAATCTTTTTATCTCTTCTATGGTTTTATCACATTTTCTAGTATCATGTTTGTCAATGCCTACAAGGTGGTATTTGAAGCGGTTTATGTTATTCCTAACCAGTTACTGAGAGAGGGGGGTGAATCAGTAAATACTATTTCTATCTCTATTAAACTTTGTATATATATTCTTGCAGTATAAACATAATATAATTAATCATTCATAAACAGAAATAGAAATACTCAGATCAACATAGCATATCTACATGGAAACCCTCGGTTAGAAGGGAAAAAACCACGGTGAGGCAGAGCTCACAACTTCACTACTGTAGTAATAAAGATGTCCTGTTAAGAGCTTACAAAGCACTTGTAAGAGTGCTACCTGGTAAAGGGATTTGATATAATACCTGTTAAGATCTTGACCCCGTTAAGAGTTGCCTTGCAAAAGGACTTTCAACACCAATTAAGATGCTACCTGGTTAAGGGATTTATACAATCGAACCTACTAGGGTTCACCCTGATAGAGGGATTTGAATATGCTTTAACAATGTAAAAGAAATGATCTGAATTGAAACTTTTTTTCTGATTAGATCATACCTGTTAACCTTTCCGCTCTGCTTGGCTGTTGACCCTCTCTGCCTTTCACCTCTTGTGACTGTAGCTTCTCTTAGAAGATATCTCTCTCCTGCTTTGAATATTCATTAACACTTCTTTTGTGTCCTATGACCTGTATTTATAAGAAATTAATCTTAATAAAAAGCTCAACTCATAGTACTGCCAAGCTGTAAACTCACCCATAAATCATGCAGCAAAAAAGCTTTGCAAAATGATCTTGAGTTTACCTTGAAACATCCGCGTAGAAATAAAACTAACTACTTGTTAAAAAACTAACTCCACTTCTAAATGGTGAATGCTCCGTATAATCCGGTTTTAACTCAGATAGCTCCGCATAATCCGTTGTGGATTAACATGCAATCAACCGGTATGAATTTTATACCCGATTGTTCATTCATTCCTTGTATGTTCTATAAGACCAGTTGTAGACACTCTGTTTGGTCTACCAGTACATATATTTTGTTAGGTCTACCGGTGCCTATTTAGGAGTATGAGTGGTCTACCAGTTTACCGGTGGGATTGATTTGCCTTAAACTTATCCAATGACAACTCAAATATGTCAACAATCTTCCCCTTTGGCATTGGTGGCAAAACATCACTTTTCATTCCCTGTCATGTAGACTTCCCCTGTGCTTATGCTTCTTCTCTGTAGCTGACTCTACCCGGTATTCTGACATTCCCTTCCAAATGGTCTTCCAGTACCGTCTTCATCTTCTTCCCCTTTTTGCCTCCATAAGACAAAGGGTTTATATCTGTAACTTTGCAAAGATATCCTTGTAAATGTTATTTATTGCTTGAAGAAAGGGATTCCATTGACCGATGACATGTCCCACATTTTTCTGTGCTGCTTGCAGCGATACAATTATATTCTCAATGTCTTCTACAGTCTTGTAGTCCAGTTCCTTGATTAAGGTTTCGGCCTTTGTTGCAGTCTGTTGCATTAGATCAAATGTAGGGGAAAGAAATAATTGGAATCCAATGAGATCTTGGATTCTCTTGGTTCTTTCTTCAGACGCCTTTCTCAGAATGAGAGCTAGGCTGGTCATCTGTTTGTTGTACTCTGTTGCAGAGGAGTTCTTTATATCAAATTAGGAAGAAATAACTCTTATATCTTCTTAAGTCTTAGATGACTTCTCTGTGATATCTTGAACAAAAATATCGAAGTTTGAAGTCCTTGTCATTAGACTTCCTGCAACCTATAGTTGTTGCTAAAGTACCCTTGTGTTTGTAGATACTGTTCCTTTTATCTCTTCAATCTGTTTCTAGAGAATTTCTATTCTCTTCTTCTCATAATGATCAATGGCAACTGTTTCTGGATCGGTGACATCTTCTCCGATTGCTTGTGCCAGAATCTCCAATTGATCAATAATAGGTTCTTCATCAATATCTACATCTAGTACAAAGTTGTACAGGATGTTCCTTACACTAGTGAGGGCCATGTCTTGTTTCCTCTTTGTTAGCTCTTTTAGTTGTCTAGTTGACATCTTACTTATGTCAACCACAGTTTCGCTAACTTTGCTCTTCTTGGCTTCAGTTTCTGCTGCAAAGGTTAGTTTCCTCTTGGATGAGGATGAGCTTGGAGCATCAACTTGTTCCTGCTTTGGTTCCAGTACCGGTTGTTCTTCTGCAAGCTTTTCCTATTTAGTATGTATAGATAACTCTAGTTCCTATTTGTTCTGTTGTTCTAGATTTTCTTCTCCTCCCGGTTGTACTTCTTCTACCGGTTGTACCACCTCTTCCGATAGGACCTCTTCTTCTGGTCGTGCATCTTCTTGTTGTTGTACTTGCTCTTCAGGTGGGGCTTCCTCTGTGTGCTGCTTGTTGCTTATCCATAGTGATCTATGCTTCATTTGACCCTTTATCTATGGTCATCTTGACAGATGACTCTCCCAATACTTGTTCATCTGGTAGAGCTTGCTCTCCCAGATTCAGTTGTTCACTAGTTGTGAACGTCTCTATTGGAACTTCTTGTTGCTCACCAGTTGGTTCATGAGCAGTGAATTCAACCGGTGGTTCCTCTACTGTATCAGGTTCTTCTTGTGAACTTGTTGCCTTGAGAACACTAAAGTCATATTGTTGCCAGAAATCTAGTGTCTCTTGATAGACTTCCTTCTCATAACCATTTACTATCTTGGCAACTCTATTCTTTGTATTCAGATTCATGGATACTTCCTCCATTAGAAGTTTAATAGTTTCTTCACTGAGACTAGGTTGCACTTGTGACAATGTCTCCTTAACAATTTTGTTGTTGGAGCCTAGACTGGTTCTCCATTTTGTCATGAGTCTCGTATTGAGCTCGGGAGTAAATTTAGACATATAGTCTCTTGGAAATCTGTTGAAATCTAACAATGTTTCCAACAGAGCCACTTCTATCTTTTGTTTATCTTCCTCTCCTAACACGCTAAACCATTTAGCTGCATTGGCTACTTCACCAAAATCCATGACTTCATCTACAATTTCATCAACGGTTAGTGTTCGAGCCATAACTTTTTCTAGAGACACCAGTATGGTTGGTGGAGCCAGATCACCACCTTTGTCGTCAATGATATCGACGATGACCGATTCAATCGATACATTTTCTTTGACTTGAGCCTTGGCTCCCAATATTCCCTTTCCTTTACCGGTGGCTCAATGTTCTTATGGCATTCCTCTTCTTCTTGTTGTTGGGTCTGAAGAAGTTTTGTCCATGTAGCAATACCTTCTTCGTGCACCTTGTCTACTTCTCCAACAAGCATTTGACTGATCCTTTTTCTTATCAAGAAATTTTGCTTGTGCAATTCTGCTTGATGAGTTGCCTCATCCAGAGTTAAATGATTCTGAACTTCAAGCAAAGCCCTAACTCTTAGCTCCTTTCCTCTCTCCATTGAAGCTTTCCATCTTGCTTCAATAATCTCTTGAAGATCATCAGGTATTGTTTTATGAAGTTCAGTAGGAGTAAGATTGAACTTATGAATACAATATACCACAACTTCTTCTATTTTTCTCCTATCTTCTTCATTAGCCAAATCATACCTTCTTCCAACCAATGCCATACCACCTGTATTCTTTAACCCTATCACAAATTCATCAATTGTGGGTTTTCTTCTTCTCGGTGCATCCTCTTTCCCTGGTTTAGCAAATTTCTTCCTTCGCAGAAGAGGAGTGGTGTCTTCAGTCTCTGTTTCTTCTATTTCTTCCCCTGGAGCACTGGGTGCTTGTGCTCTCTTCTTTTGAACTTTGGGTTGATTTGCTGCTGGTTTCTTCTTCGGTGTGGGAGACCTTTTCACATATACCTTCTTCGGTTCTTTCACTGAAGATTTCTTCTTCAAATTTTCCATTATCTCCTCATATTGTATGAATACAATATACCACAACTTCTTCTATTTTTCTCCTATCTTCTTCATTAGCCAGATCATACCTTCTTCCAACCGATGCCATACCACCTATATTCTTTAACCCTATCACAAATTCATCAATTGTGGATTTTCTTCTTCTCGGTGCATCCTCTTTCCCTGGTTTAGCAAATTTCTTCCTTCGCAGAAGAGGAGTGGTGTCTTCAGTCTCTGTTTCTTCTATTTCTTCCCCTGGAGCACTGGGTGCTTGTGCTCTCTTCTTTTGAACTTTGGGTTGATTTGCTACTGGTTTCTTCGGTGTGGGAGACCTTTTCACATATACCTTCTTTGGTTCTTTCACTGAAGATTTCTTCTTCAAATTTTCCATTATCTCCTCATATTGTATGAATACAATATACCACAACTTCTATTTTTCTCTTATCTTCTTCATTAGCCAGATCATACCTTCTTCCCACCGATGCCATACCACCTGTATTCTTTAACCCTATCACAAATTCATCAATTGTGGGTTTTCTTCTTCTCGGTGCATCCTCTTTCCCCGGTTTAGCAAATTTCTTCCTTCGCAAAAGAGGAGTGGTGTCTTCAGTCTCTGTTTCTTCTATTTCTTCCCCTGGAGCACTGGGTGCTTGTGCTCTCTTCTTTTGAACTTTGGGTTGATTTGCTGCTGGTTTCTTCTTCGGTGTGGGAGACCTTTTCACACATACCTTCTTCGGTTCTTTCACTGAAGATTTCTTCTTCAAATTTTCCATTATCTCCTCATATGTTCTGAACCGGTATGCAGAGAGATCTAGGTCACCCTCTTGTAAGGCATTTGCATATGCCTTGGCTGTCTTAGAGGAGATCTCATAACCGAGCTCGGGTGCGTACTCAATTTTTGGTTCTACAACCTGAATGATGCAGTGATCAGTGGTTACTAGGAAACACACCTCATCTTTGTAAGATTCAACGATAGTTGAGGGAATCCTTTCCCTAGCGTGCATCCTCAGCTGGAATGCCTCAAAATAATCATTCATGACTTTACTAAACTGGTTTCCCAGTTTGTTGGCCATGTCACTGATCTGAATCGTCACCGGTCTATCGGTTTCCCATGTCACCTTGCCTATTCCCGGAAAGTAATTCGAATAATAAAAGAATAAGCATACCAGTAGGGTTTCATATTTCAAGAACTTCTTCACGATAGCGAGCTTCTTTAAATTCTCAAAAATCTGCCCTCAAAGAATGTTGCAAAGGTCATACTGCGCATTGTCGTGCATAATTCGATGAGCGGCGTGAATGGCTCCTCCTGGCACACTGTTGATATTGCTTGATTGATAGATTTTGTAACCTATCACTGCAGACGCAAACCGAACTCCTTCATCTTCAATATCATTAATGGTCATCAGCCGACTATCAGCTTTTGATTTTGTCAATTGAGCGACAACAGCATTGGAGATGGTTCTGAGGGTGAGGGCTTCCCCTTTGTCGTTGTACCCGGTCACTCTGTGCAGATCCTCCTTAGTGATTTGAGTGCATGCACCTTTCGCAAGCCAGAAATCAAGTTCATGCACGTGACTGAGAACTAGTTGTATCCAATCTAATCGAAACACGGTTGGATAGCAAACTCTGTTTATCAACCCTGAAGATACCAGCTTCGCGTATTTATCTTGAAGCCTTTTGTCTTTGCACAGCGAGAGGTGCTCGCTCTAGATGAAGTTTTCACCCAGTTCTTCTTGCTTATAGCATGAATAAAGGTTGTGACATCTTCAGTCATGAGAACTCCATTTGACATAGATGACAATGCACCAGACATGTCGTTCTTCTTGTTTTGTTCTGTCATAATATTGTAAACAGGTCAATCGACAAGATTTCCTTTGATCAGTTTGACAACAAAAGATGATGATGTCATTGCTATTGACCGGTTTACTCAGAAAATCACTTGATCATCCTTAAGAAAATGACTTAACAATGATCTTGAATCAAAGCACGAGAAAATTACTCAAGCATAAGAAATCATAAATCACAAATCGCAAAGTAAAGTGATATGAGTAATCCTCCTTCCTTTATATAGATTTAGGGTCTAACAGTAATTATCAAACGTTAACTATTTGTTAACGACTACAACATTAATTACCTTACCTAAGCTTTCTTTCCTTTTTCGCCAACCGGTATTCAAGCTTTTACCTGTTGAACAAACCCCGGTTGATCAACACTCACCTGTCCGGTTCAAATGATACACCGGTAACCTCTTCCGATTTTTCTTACTGACTGAGTGAGTTTATTAGTCACTAGTCTTACCGGGAACAGTAGGCAGGCTACCGGTTCCCTCTAGGCCTTTTAGGCTCAGTTTGCTAAAGAGATATCACGGTCAGCAGATGATGATCTTCCCTCTGTCTTCTCCTTAGCGGAGCTCTTTGTTTCCTTCTTGAACCAAATCTTCTTGACTTCTTTCTCGGTCTCTTTTCCCTTGTTGTCCTTTTGATTGGGAGACAAGGTCTTATTCACCAGTTTGACCTATCCTCTTCTATTGTTCACTGGTCGATTCCTACAATCCTTGGCCAGATTCTTACAATCCTTGGCCGATTCCTACAATCCTTGGCCAAATGTCCAACTTTGTTGCAGGTGTAACAGACTATCCCGGTTGCCTTCCAAAGATTTACCCTTCTTTTCTTGGGTGAATGACACTAGGAGTCATTATGGCTATGCCTGCCATAGTTAGCACAACTGGTTGTGCTCCGGTTCTCATTCCTCTTAGGGAATATCAGTCTCCATGGGGATCTGAAAGCCATTGTTTTGGATCTGCATTCATTAGCCTTGTGTCCAAACTTGTTGCATGCGTAGCAATAGCCCTTGAAGCTTCCCCTGCTTCTACTGGACACACTGTTAGGACAAGAACCTACATTCAGTGGTCTTGTGGTCATACTTGTAACAATTTTTGTAGTAACTGTTAGTAGGCTTTACCGGTGCATTTTTGCAGTCACTTGTTCTATGTCCCAGTTTGCCACAGTGATTGCAAGAAGTATTGAAGGACTTTTTACTGTTTTGTTCTATCGGTTTCTTCTTTTCCTTCTTGCCTTTCTAGACTCCAAATGACTCACCAGTTTCCTTGGTGTTTAGACCAGTGAACCCAAGTCCTATGGGATCCTTGTACTTTCTTTGAGCCTTCAGTTGCTCATCAAGCTTTACTGAGCTTTCGTTGTATCTTCTGAGGGTTTCATTTCTTTCTTCAAGAGCTTTCATCTGTTCCTTCAGTTGATACAATTCAATTGCCAGCCTCTTACATGCATCATCTCTATCATGCCAATTCTTTTGCATGTTGGCATTTTCTTGAGTGACTATCTGCATGTCTTCTTGAAGTTGCAGAACGACAAGATCACTTTCTCTTACTCCTGCCAAATTTCTTGCTCTCTCAGAGGTTGTTAGTGATTTCACTGCAGTGTTTCTTTCATCTTCAACTTTCCTCTTTTTCTCAATTAATTCAGTCATTCTTAGGACATTATCTTCCTGCTCCCTTTTCAGGTTGGAGATCTGATCGGTTAGGATCTGATTCTTCTCCATAAGCTCAGTGACTGCCTCCTCAGCTTCATCTAATCCACTTTGCCCAGAGAGTTCCTCAATCGTTTTATTGCTCTCACTCAACTGCAAAGCCAACTCCTTTCTTTTAGCAAGGGATCTTCTTAGCCTATTCTCAAGAGAGGCAATGATGTCATTGGCTTCCTCAAGCTGCTTCTGATACCTGTAACCCTCCATGATCTTTTACTCAAGCAATTAAGCTTTATATCTTTGAGAACCAAAAGGATCTGATACCAATTGTTATTCCTAACCGGTTACTGAGAGGGAGGGTGAATCAGTAAATACTATTTCTATCTCTATTAAACTTTGTATATATATTCTTGTAGTATAAACAAAATATAATTAATCATTCATAAACAGAAATAGAAATACTCAGATCAACACAGCATATAATTAATCATTCATAAACAGAAATAGAAACACTCAGATCAACACAGCATATGTAAGTGGAAACCCTTGGTTAGAAGGGAAAAAACCACGGTGAGACAGAGCTCGCAACTTCACTACTTCAGTAATAAAGATGCCTTATTAAGAGTTTACAAAGCACTTGTAAGAGTGCTACCCGGTAAAGGGATTTGATATAAGACCTGTTAAGATCTTGACCCAGTTAGGAGTTGCCTTGCAAAAAGACTTTCAACACCAATTAAGATGCTACCCGGTTAAGTTATTTATACAATCAAACCTATTAGGGTTCACCCTAATAGAGGGATTTGAACATGCTTTAACAATGTAAAAGAAATGATCTGAATTGACACTTTCTGTCTGATTAGATCATACATGTTAACCTTTCCGCTCTACTTGGCTGTTGACCCTATCTGCCTTTCACCTTTTGTGACCGTAGCTTCTCTTAGAAGATATCTCTCTCCTGCTCCGAATATTCAACAACAACACTTCTTTTGTGTCCTATGACTTGTATTTATAAGAAATTAATCTTAATAAAAAGCTCAACTCATAGTACCGCCAAGTTGTAAACTCACCCATAAATCATGTAGCAAAAAAGCTTTGCAAAATGATCTTGAGTTTACCTTGAAACATCCGCGTAGAAATAAAACTAACTCCTGTTAGAAAGCTAACTCCACTTCTAAACGGTAAATACTCCATATAATTCGGTTTTAACTCAGAAAGCTCCGCATAATCCGGTGCGGATTAACATGCAATCAACCGGTATGAATTTTATACCCAGTTGTTCATACATTCCCTATATGTTCTATAAGACCGGTTGTAGACACTCTATTTGGTCTACCGGTACATATACTCTGTTAGGTCTACCAGTGCCTATTAAGGAGTATGAGTGGTCTACCAATTTACCGGTGGGATTGATTTGCCTTAAACTTATCCAATGACAACTCAAATATGCCAACAATCTTCCCCTTTGGCATTGGTGGCAAACCATCACTTTTCATTCCCTGTCATGTAGACTTCCCCTATGCTTGTGCTTTTGCTCTGTAGCTGACTCTACCCGGTATTCTGACATTCCCTTCCAAATGGTCTTCCAGTACCGTCTTCATCTTCCCCTTTTTGCCTCCATAAGACAAAGGGTTTATATCTGTAACTTTGCGAAGATATCCTTGTAAATGTTCTTTGTTGCTTGAAGAAAGGGATCCCATTGACCGGTGACATGTTCCACATTTTTTTGTGCTGCTTGCAACGATACAATTATATTCTCCATGTCTTCTACAGTCTTGTAGTCCGGTTCCTTGATCAGGGTTTTGGCCTCTGTTGCAGTCTGTTGCATTAGATCAAATGTAGGGGAAAGAAATAATTGGAATCCAATGAGATCTTGGATTCTCTTAGTTCTTTCTTCAGATGCCTTTCTCAAAATGAGAGCTAGGGAAAGGAGTTCTTTATATCAAATTGGGAAGAAAGAACTCTTATAAATCATGCAGCAAAAAAGCTTTGCAAAATGATCTTGAGTTTACCTTGAAACGTTCGCATAGAAATAAAACTAACTCCTGTTAAAAAACTAACTCCACTTCTAAACGGTGAATGCTCCATATAATCCAGTTTTAACTCAGATTGCTCCGCATAATTCGGTGCGGATTAACATGCAGTCAACCGGTATGAATTTTATACCCGGTTGTTCATACATTCCTTGTATGTTCTATAAGACCAGTTGTAGACACTCTGTTTGGTCTACCGGTACATATACTCTGTTAGGTCTACCGGTGCCTATTAAGGAGTATGCGTAGTCTACCAGTTTACCGGTGGGATTGATGTTTGCCTTAAACTTATCCAATGACAACTCAAATATGCCAATAGTTTATGCCTTCGTGAATTAGTTTCTCACATTTACCAGTCCTTCATAGGCATACCTCCATGTCGTATCTCTAGCACCTTTAGGACAGGTGCCTATAAATCCAGATGGGCATGGTTCTAGTGGCCAATCATTTCCTGAATATGCCATGCTAAATTAATGGTTAATTGTTGACCTATACATAGAAAGTGAAAAGAGAAAATTAATATTGTAGTTAAAGTTTTAAACAATTAAGAAAACTATCTAAATTAGTTTCAATATTTTTACATATCATTCAAAGTTAAAAACATTTAAAAAACTACTAGGGTTTGATATTTTAAAAAAAACTAGAGACTTTTGCAAAAAATAGTGAAAGATTCAACAAAACTTGTAAAAAATACTGTTAAATCTTCTTCTAATGATTCATAATCATTTATAACTACTTTGGAATGATTTTGTATTCAACTAGATGCAACAAAAAATAAATTAAATGTTTTAAAAAACATAGAAACAAAATTATAAAACCTACCTGGGAATGTGATTTCTCTTCAAAAACCACTTGAAATCCTCTGAAATCCGCTTCTAATCAATTCAAATCAGCTACCAAGGGCTTAGAAACCTATTTTCTCCCCTCATAGCCAAATAGAAAGCTTCAAAACATAAAAATGAACAAAACTGGGTTGTTTTTTGCTTTATGTGGTGACTGTCCAGTGGCGAGCAAGAACTTGGCACGCACTCGCCAAGTTTTTGTGGAAAACTCGGCGAGTAATCCGTGAGTTTTCCACAAAAAACTCGACGAGTCACAATCAGCAAGTTAAAGTGGTAACAACTCGCCATGCTAAAAAACTCTACGAGTTTTTAACACTCGCCGAGTATTCAGCGAGTGTGCCGTCTATGGTTCATACACATGATGGAAACTCAAAAAATTTGGAAAGTAGTGAGCTAAAGGGCTTAGATCACACATCCCCTAAGCATAGTAATCAGCAATGTTGCATTTGGGATCCAAGTGTGATGGATCTTATATATGACATAGATCTCTCTTGTAACGAACCTATTTATGACTGTATTGCGGTCCCAAATTCTTCTTACCAAAGACACGAAGAAAGGTACTAATAAAAATGCTGATGTAGAAAACATCTTTTCAGGTTTTTGCAGCTCCAAATTCATGCTTTGTCATGAGAAAGCACGCTTTTGAAATGAAAATATTAATATGGCTGAGTCTTCCAAGATTGGTACTCAAATTGAGGATGTCAAACATGAGGAAAAATATAGAAATTCATATTGCCTCTGGGATCATTTCACAATATCAATTGAAGAGGAGAGTGAGGGAAATGAACCAATCCACAGTTATGCTGATGACAGCTTGTTTGTGCATGAGTTCGATGCGAAAGGTAAATTCTTGTGGTTTGTTGATAACCCCTTGTTTGAGATGGGTGCTGACATGGTTCATATATATCCACTATTTGAATTAGCAAATGATATAAATCCTCCATACATTGATGATGATGATTTTGAAGAAAATCAGTCCTTTATAGCAGCCACTTCTACGGTTCAAGATGACAAGGCAAATGGTGTAGGTGTTGAACAAGCTGAAGAATGGATGGAAGAACCTCTCAAGGAAATATCTTGCAGCACTATGACATCTATTTATGAAAATTTCTTTGAGCTACTTCCACCTCTAAACTCTTGGGAGGAACATGAGACAAATCAAGAGTTGGTGGCGTTTGTTGAATTCAAAGAAAGCATAGAAGATCTCAAAAGTCTTATTTGGAACAGTGTTAATGTACCTTCTCATTCTCATGAGATTACAGCCCTTAAACATGGAGGGACGAATGAGGAAAAGTCTACAAATGTAGGTACTCAAAGTGCAAGTGTAGGGCATGGAATCTTCAATGATAATGACATGGGTAAAATTGATAAGGATGACAACATGACTCAAGGGTATGATGACCCTTCTGATTTTTGCAAGAGCCTTCAAGTTTACTTGCTCCATCATATGGTAGCATCCATTCCACAAGAAGAGTCGGATGTACTGCATAGGAATGAGGCATTGCAGGTAGGTGTGTGTACTCATCAAACCATCTTAATTCAAGGTATTGACCGGGGATGTGTGGCAAAACAAGAAAGTGAGGTCTTGGCACTAAAGGATAGTAGTTTAGTACTCAACTTGATACACCCCTTAAATTTGCACTTGTTGATATTAATCCTCTCCCAGGAGGAAAGATGATGAAGATTGAGAAGGATAACAAACTTAATCCTACAAAGAGGAAGGATATATTTGATTGGCTTAATAGCTGTTCTGATTTTCTGTTTTGGGACAGCAGTCTTCAGGTTTCATATGGTCTACAATGTTTGTCACCATATTTTGGTTTTATGACAACATCATTTCTTCATCACATTTAAAGAGAATACGTAATGTATGAAGAAAACATCGTGGAACATGTTCAGGGCAGCAGTATCTCATGTTTATACCATTGGGTTTGGACCATTACATGTATGCTAGTTGGAGGTTTTATACTTCTGATCACGGAGGTTTCAGCTTGGTCCATAAGGACAGCAGCTGCATGGATGATTTTGGAAGTTAGGGTTCATCTATTCCTTGTTAAAGATTGGTACAGTGTTGAGATTTCATCTTCTCCTACCATCGGATATTAGTTGCATCCTCACTAGTGATATTCTCAGCAGGATGGATGTTATTCTAGTTTACACCAGCAGCTTGGGAAGGGCTGATATGTCTTTTAGTGTACCTATGATGAGTGTTCTGCATTTCCATGGGAGGTGCTTTGGCGTTGGAGAGTTGTTTAGTGTTCATAGCTCCTTGAGATACTTCTATCTCCTTAAATTTGACAGTTGTGACTGCGTGGTGACTTGGTATCCTAGTATTGGCATGTTTGGTGCATTACTTCAGTGGGATTTTAATGAGTGGTTTCACAATTACGGGCATGGTATTGTTTATATCAGAGTAGCACAACAGATTGGCGGAGCAACATTCTTGAGGTTGATATGGGATCTAGGACTTTGGTTTCAGCATGCTGGTGCAAATTTCTTGAGGGCAAGCAATCTCTGGAAAGGAAGGACTGTAATGTCCCCTTTTGTTGACATTACAAGTCAATTAAATAATTAAATTTTAAGTTGTCATATTATATCAAATTTAATGACAACTTAATTTAATTATTTAATAAAGTAATAAAATGACTTTAATGGAGCTTAGTGAAAATTAATAGTCATTTTACTTTAAAAAGGGATAATGAAGGGGCATAGAAAAGGAATTCCAAGAGACAGGCAGATGGAAAACGAAGAGTCACATGGATGTGCTATTAAAGAAGATTGAGAGGCTCATTTTGGGCATGCTTGGTTTATGTTTGGTCTATTATTCTCTCTTGGAGAGTTTGGGAGCTTTTAGCTTTCAATTCTAAAACCTGAGGATGGAAACCTTCAGCATTTCTGTGGATTGGACGGAAACCCAATTCATTTTGGTGGTGAATTCACAACGGAGTTCATAGCTAGACAAAATTGTGATAGAGGTATTTCACATCTATTGAAAAATAAGGTTGTAATGATTCATCTTCACAATTAATTTCAGATCTTGTTTTAGCATGATTTTTATATGATTATCATATAGTCTGTTGGATAAAGTGAAATCAGTTTGCATGCAAATTGTTTGTTTAAATTTGTGTGCAACATTTGTTAAATCTGGAGAAAATATCCTAGGGGGATATTTCATCCTTGACTCTTAGCCAAAGAGATTTAGCCTATGGCTTATGCTCTCATATCAGATAGATAAACAAATTTGGGTTTGATGTGAAACCCTCCATCAATAATAAATTATGTTAATTAACAACACATTAAAAGAAACTAAATTAAGAAAAAAAAGTAAAATAAGAAAAATAGGGAAATTAGATGCAAATATTAAGATGTCACTGCAGAAATTTAGGACAAACATCAAAATACCATTATAAAAAATACAAGGTTCTCACATTTTTTAAACGAATTCAAAATTTATGAAACACTTATTTTCAAGTGTTATATTGCTATTAATTGCACTACTAAATTAAAACTTCACCTTCTTTATCAATATTTCTTCTATAATACTTTGTTTCAAATTCATTATTTTATTCTATAATGTATTTAATTATTAGTTAATAAAATAACTTTCAATAATATTATTTTAGTATAAAAAAAATTGATAATTACAATATTTTTCAGAACTAATTTCTGGGTCGAAATTACTGAGGCTAGGATGAAAAGAATTTTCAAAGTGAATCTTTGTGGTGATGTATGTCATCAAAATGGTTTTGGGCGAAATGTACACGAGCTCTTTGCATACGTATTGTGTGAATGCTGATGTTCCTTGTGGCTTTGCTTGACTCTAGAGCAGACAAGGAAATTGTTGAAACTTAAGGCATTGATGAGTAAACTAGTCAGACCAAAATGGTGTGGTGGGCTGAAGAATTATCTGGACAAAGCTATCACTACCATCGGTTTGCATCCTAATAACAAGATTTGGCCTCTTTTCGCATATAATTATAATGGGCCTTGGATCCCATATATCATCCAAGCCATTGGAGTTGATGATTTGGCATGGTGTATGAAGACAAATTGGGGTGTAGGATTTCTGAAGGCAGTTTCTGGAATCATTGGTGAGGAAGAAGCGGACTAGTCTTTCACCTAAGAATGACTTGGAAGGTAGTAGCTAGGGCATAGTGAGGTCAATCTGTGTCCTGGCCTTTACTTTTTGGTTTATTAAATAAGGTCTTGACTCTTATATGCATAAGAGGACTATTTTGTCTCACGACCCCCCATAAGTACAAAATCAAAAGTATAGGTATACAAGACCAGTATGTAGGTATAAGGCCTTGTACCTTTGACTACAATGTAGATAAAGAAAACAAACTCTACTAGAATCCATGTAGGTGCACCCCTCTTGGGTAAGACAACTATAACTTTCTATTATATTAATATATTGGGTGTGGCCTCATAGCTCCACATTTATTGATTAAAAATATATACATTGAACCGAAAAATTAATATAATAAATATAGTATTTCAAAATATAGAACAAAAAAATTGAGAACCTAAAAATTGAGTGGAATTAATAAAATTATACAACCTAGCCTTTGAAAAGTTTTAAAAAAACTTGAGGAGCAATAGATAGATACCAACAAAGTAACGACTGAAAAAAGTTGCACATCACTTCAAAGCAGTTGCCATTCATTCAAACCCTTCAAAAAATGTGATTAAATGCTCGCGCAAGGAGTTCAAGAGATGGAAAGTGCCTCTATTTCACTGCAGAAACCTCTTTTATCCACCATTAAGATCTCTACAAACGCCTTTATACATTGATTTTAACATTTTAGGGTTGGCATTTTTTAGATTTGTCATGGATATCAATAGCATGCTGTATTTGCCTATATCTAGCATGGGCAAAATAGATGGAGCTTTGGGTACAATAGGACAAGGTATCCCATATTTGTGTGTATCTAGCATAGGCAAAATAGATGGAGCTTTGGGTACAATTGGTCATGGTATCCGGGCCGTATTTGGTACAGTAGTATGTGCCAAGGATTTTACTTAGGCATATCCTGTGCGTAATTTAATTTGCAATATTACATACTTGCCGATATTTGATATGAGAATTGAGAAAATGCTTTGCTGAAACTTTGAAATCACAATTGCTAATTTTGACTTAGTCACAAACTTATTTGGGGAGAAATTGTAAATCATCAAATTACTAACACTTTGATAAATGCAAATAAAACTCTTAAGATGTACAAGGATCAGCCCCAAAAGAAAGCCACCATGGCATATATCCTGAATAACTCGTCTTGTAAAAAAGAGGAACTCACCAAGATCCCGATTGTTAATTCCAATAAGCTCTACTCCATTGATACCCAATATACGATCAAGTTCCTCTGTGCTATGAACCTACAAAACAAATTATGTGTCACTCAGATGTTCCCATACTTTATAAATTGACTAGTAGAAAACTGATACAATTGAAGGAAAGAGTGCATCATATACATAATTCTCTATATCCAATGACCTGGATTCAAAAACATCAACTCAGTTTAAACTCAGTCACACCCAAAATATGTATTTTAATATTTTTAACATGCATAAGCTAAAATGAAGATTACATCTTTCATTTTTGTTCGATCCATAACTCTTCCAATGCTTGTTATATATGCTGCCAATAAAACGTAACACTGTAGAAAACACAGTGATGACTCTGGTAGTAGGAATCACCTGACTCCAGATAACTCAGGAAACCAACTTAGAATTGAAAATAAAAAATTGTAAAACTGCAAGACTTGCGAAGGTTCTACGAGCTTGGTTTTTGGGAAATCATCTAGCTTCCAGCTACTAATATTTTAAAAAAAATAACCAAATAAATAATAACTAAAAGAAAAAGACCAAAACTCAATAACTTTCAGTTCCTTATGTTCTAAGATATCATTATCTGGAGATGGGTGATTGGATGTTGCGCTTCAGGCAAAGCTTTATTTTTAAAAAACATCTTTATCTGCAGACAAAGACATAGTACACCTTTTCAACCTTATTTCATATTTCATACTCAGAGAAAACCCAGAACAATAAACATTTTTTTACTGTAAAAGCAAGTGGGACACTGGACAGCATAATTTTACAAGATATGCTAGTACACCTTTTCAACCTTATTTCATATTTCATACTCAGAGAAAACCCAGAACAATAAACATTTTTTTACTGTAAAAGCAAGTGGGACACTGGACAGCATAATTTTACAAGATATGCACTAGTGCACATGTTTAGAAGTAATTTGTAGAAAATTTGTTTAAACAACTCCACACATTTTTTGTGGAAAAGCTTCCATACAAAATTCTTTCAACAAGTATACGGTTGAAAAGCTTCCATACAAAATTCTCAAACATATCGAGTCAAATTATCAATAAACTGAAAATCAAAATTGTGCCCTCTAAAGAAGCTGGTTTACCTTATTGTGCAACATGCATGCCTGAAGAAATAAGAGACTGCATAGAAAATAACAGTCTTTAAGTAATTTCAATTTTGTAGAACAATAGTTTAGAAAACATCACAAAACATTTTTGGAAGATGAGTTTACAATGAAAAGTTCCATACAAGTTTACAAAGATATCATAGGTTGATTGTCTCAAATAAATAGAAAATCAAAATCGGGCCTTCCAAAGATGCAGGCTTTCCCTAGTGTACAAAAGTAGATATGCCTGAAGAAATAATTAACTGCACAGAAAATAACAATACTTAAATAATTTCTGGAACAACGTGCTCAGAAAACATCATATATTTTTTGAGGTCACGTACCTTATTCAGCATTCAAAAAATAAATAGCAGATAAATAAATCGCATGCATAACAAGAATTCTGTGGAATTTATCCATTTCCATTCTCTGATGGGCCAAACCGACTGGAGAATAAGGGCTGCTCACAGGGTTGAACTATTGGGTCAATCTCCTTGCACAACAAGCCTCACTATGATAAGGAGGGCTGTCCGAGGGATTGCCTACAATGGAACTGGAGCTCATAAAGTTTCCAAAAGAACTGTTGCTCACAGAAAATGTGAAACAATAACTGGCTCTCACCAAACAGTTGAAAGCATTATGTTATGTTCTCAATCAGAAATCTACCAATATGCTAAAAATCTAACAGCTCACATGCGTATAACTTGTGTTTCTGGAATAGAGATTTGAAACTTTATGATAGAAAACTTAAAGGTATAAAAAAAAAGAAACCTGAAACCATAGAAGCAAAAATCATTTGGGGAAAATCAGCAAACCAAAAGTATAAGATTTTTCAAAAAAATCAGGGAAAAATCTGGTTTTCAAAATAATGTAAAAAATTGCAGAAAGAGAGAAACTATTCTTTAAAACTTAAGGGCATTTTCATAGGATAGAGATAGAGAGCAAATAAAATAGAGTTTAACCCATGAATTGTAGAAAATATAGATCTGTTGATTTCTCCACTCGAAATGATCTCTTGCTTCACTTTCCAAATCAGATGTATGCTGAAAATCGAAAAAGGGTTGGATTTTCTCCACCACCAAATCACTCCAAGAGGCTATATTATTGGAGATTAAATTTGTTGAAGAACTCACAGCCAGAGCTCCATCACCAAAACATGAACAGCAAAAAAACCTGGCATGAATCCTTTCTTCATTTCCCTCCCTTTAAAGTCTTTTGTTTTCCCTCCAAAGAGTACCAAACCACTTAGGGCTTGATCATATTACTTTATTAAACATTAAAAATGTTTTATTTTCAAATGAATCCTCATCTAGGAAATCGAGCCTCCTCAAGGCCCATTAGTCATCTTGACAAAATGGCCCTATTTTAAGTTATAATTTTATTTTATGGCCTAGGGACTTGGGCCAATTATTTAAATAGATTATTATATAATAAGGTAATTGTAATAATCACTTTTATTACTAATTTATTAAGACTAACTTAGGAAATAATTAAATTATTTCCAAATTATTTGTAATTCGCTCATCTAGACACCGATCTGAGTTCTGTTTGATGGCACCTATCCACTGCTGATGTCTGACCACTACGAGCTAAGTGATAGTTCCTTCCTAAAATTTAGGAATTCTCCTAAAAAATAGGAACTATGCCAAAAGTCTCTAGGGTGATCCCGGTGAAATGGCCCTATTTTAAGTTGTAATTTTATTTTATGGCCTAGGGACTTGGGCCAATTATTTAAATAGACTATTATATAATAAGGTAATTGTAATAATCACTTTTATTACTAATTTATTAAGACTCACTTAGGAAATAATTAAATTATTTCCAAATTATTCGTAATTCGCTCATCTAGACACCGATCTGAGTTCTGTCTGATGGCACCTATCCACTACTGATGTCTGACCGCTACGAGCTAAGTGATAGTTCCTAAAATTTAGGAATTCTCCTAAAAAATAGGTTCCACTACTGATGTCTGACCGCTACGAGCTAAGTGATAGTTCCTTCCTAAAATTTAGGAATTCTCCTAAAAAATAGGAACAATGCCAAAAGTCTCTAGGGTGATCCCGGTGGTCTCGTGTCCCGGTCGACTCCCAAACCATCCTTAAAAAATAGGAATTTCTCCTAAAATCTAGGCGAGTGTCCCAACCTGACCAAACTAGCTCACAAAGCCCTAGTATGTCTCCATAAGCCCCTAAGTAGGTCCCCTAGGCAATTTGCAAGCCTACAAGAACCATATAATAGGCCAACCTCATCTACTAATTGACCTGCCTAAAGAGGGGGCATTACAGTCCACCCTCACTAAGATTGCTTGTCATCAAGTAACCTCAATCCTAGGTGCTACAAAATGTGCTCACTCTCTCATGTGGCATCCTCCACCAGCAAATCCTTCCACTTAACCAAATATTCCCTATTAACTCTCTCCTCAGACTCCTCTCTCATGTATCCACAATAGCCTTAGGGATTAAAACTAGTTTCCCCTCCTCATCAAGGGGTGGAAGCACTCTAGAAGGTATCACACTATGACCAATTGCCTTCTTAAGGCAAGACACATGGAAGATGTTATGTACCCAGTTGTCGGCTAGTAACTCCAACTCGTAAGCCACTTCACCAATCTAATTGATAACCCTGAATGGTGTATAGTAACGTGGCTTGAGTTTCTCAACACCACTCTTCTTGAGAGTGGATTGTTTGTAGGGCTACAACATAAGATATACCATATCACCCACCTCAAATGAACGCTCAATCCTGTGCGGATTGGCATATTGCTTCTATTGATCTGAGCTATTTGGATGTTCTCCTTCAAGGCCCTCAAGATATCCTAGTTGTCCTGCAAGAGGTCCTTGGCACTAGGTACTTTGCTATCACCAAAAAGTGAATATAGAAAACTAGGTGCATCATTACTATACAATGCCATAAAGGGTGACATTTGGATGGACATGTGGTAGGTCGTGTTGTAGCAATACTCGCACAGATATAACCACTTGACCCATGTCTTCTGCTACGTCGATATGTAGTTCTGAAGGTATCCCCCCACTCATTTATTAACAACCTCTAACTAACCATCTGTCCAAGGGTGGTAACTAGTGCTCGAAGTGAGCTTGGTGCCACTGAGCCTAAAAAACTCTTGCCAAAAATGACTCATGAACCTGTTTTCCCTATCACTAACTATGCTCCTCAGCAACCCATGAAGATTGAACACCTCCAAAAAAAACAAATCTGCCACATGTATTGTCATATATGTAGTGGTGATTGGAAAAATGTGGGCAAATTTAGCAAGTCTATCTTCCACCACATAGATGCAATCTTTGCCTTGGACAAGCCCGTGATAAAGTTCATCAAGATACACTCTCACTTCCTACTCGGAATGACTAAGGGCTGCAACAAACATGCCGCAAAAGTGTTCTCTTGTTTATACTGTTGGCTTAAGCCCTTTCCAAATGAATCTCTCCCGTATTTGTCAGTATGTCTTAAAGTATCCAGGATGTCCAGCCATAGGTGCATCATGAAAAACACGCAATACCTGTCTCTTCATCTTTGACCCCAATATCAAAAGGATTTGCCCCTTGTAAATGATGAGATTATTTACAACTGTATATCTATCATCCTGTAATATCCCATCAATAATACCAATAGTCCATGTGTCCTTAGCATACTCGGTAGAAATCAAACCTCGTCAATCATCTGCAATCTCTCCAATAGAACGCAAGTGGGGTCTCCTTGATAATGCATCAGCAACAATATTCTTCTTACCCTTCATATATGCAATATCAAAATCGTAAGCCTGGAGCTTACTGACCCATTTCTGTTGACGATCATCAAGATCCCTCTGAGTAGGGAAATGTTTCAACCTGTATTGATTTGTTTTTACTACAAATTTGTTGCCCACAAGGTACTACCTGAACTTAGCCAACGCATGCATGATGGCTAACATTTGCTTATTGTAAATGGTGTAACCACTCTAGCCCCCTCAACTTCCAACTCTCAAAAGCTATAGGATGCTTGTCCTGCATCAACACCGCACCAAGTCCCTCTCCTAAAGCATCACACTATAACTCAAAGGGCCTAGTGAAATCTGGTAATGCAAGTACTGGGCACGAGCTCATCAATTGCTTGAATTGATCAAAACACTATTGTGCCTCCACAGTCCAAATAAAAACCCCTTTCCTTGTCAAATCTATGAAGGGTGCTATCTGTTGTGAAAACCCTTTCACAAAGCATCTATAGAAACCACATAACCCAAAAAATCCCTTAAGCTATGTGAGATTCTTGGATGGGGGCCAATCAACAATAGCCCAGATTTTCTCTGGATCAACTTTGACTCCCTCTGCACTGATAATATGCCCCAAGTAGAGTAGCTTTGTCATCCCGAACTCGCAATTGGACTCCTTCGCATACAAGGACTCCCTCTCCAAAATGTCTAACACCTCATCCAAGTGTCTCAAGCGCTCCCCCCAAGACTAACTGAATACCAAGAAGTCATCAAAGAAGATCAACACAAACCTCTGCAATTGATGTTGAAACACCCTATTCATACAGGACTGAAATGTGGCAAGTTCATTAGTTAGGCTAAAGGGCATAACCAAGAACTCGAAATGTCTACAATGACATCTAAATGTTGTCATCTCCACATCCTCCTCTCCCATTTGTATCTGATGGTAACTAGACGTTAAGTTGATCTTCAAGAAGTAACATGCCCCGTGCAACTCATCTATGTAGGGTATGGGATACTTGTTCTTTATTGTCTTCTTATACAAAGTATGGAGTCTATGCACATATGTAGAGTCCTATTTTTCTTAAATAACACAATTGCAGATGTAAATGGGCTCTTAGTAGGTTTCACGTGCCCCATATCAAGCAACTCCTTTATTGTCTTCTTTGTGTCATCCTTGAGTCCCTTGGGGTGTCTGTATGGGGTGATGATGATGGGTTTTGCTTCCTCCTCTAACTCAATGATGTGCTCAATACCACTATCCAGCGGTCTACCTAGTGGAATGTCACTAAACACCTTACTGTGTTTAATCAATATCTCCTGAATCTGTGGAGGATAATCCCACTTCTGTTGCTCAACCATTGAAGGCATCAACACACACTCTACTGCCCACTCTACCTGCTCATGCTGAATCAACCTCTCCATCCACCTCAAGGACATTCTACGAATATTGCCATCTTTCATACCCCTCAATACATGCTTCCCCCCTTCTACCTCAAACCTCATCTCCATGGTGCGCACATTGAGGTAGATCTCCTCAATCATATGAAGCCATGTCATTCCTAGGATGACATCCATCTCGCCCAAACTCACAACATAATAATCTGCCTAACACTCATAATCATTCAACCTCAAAGCGAGGTTGAGAATCCTCCTAGTGCAAGTGAGTATAACTCCATCTACCACTCTCACTTTGAATCCTAGAAACTCCTCTGTCTAAATTCCACGCCTAGCCACGAGTCCCTCATCAATGAAATTATGTGTAGCCCCTATGTCAAGTAAGGTGATCACTCGTCGCCCTGCTAAGACCCATCTCATCCTGAATAATCCCTCTTTCTAAATGCTAGAATGACATGCTATGGGTTTCTCATCTTCCTGCTCCTAAACTGACCCTTTTGATGCACCCTCTCCCTCACTGTTACAATGCTCACTCTACTGGTCTAAAATTTCAAAACTAGTATCATCTCCTGAAAGGTTATTTCATCTTGTTTGCCTCTCCCTTAGAAGTGCACTTATGCTTAGGGTCCCACAATTCCTTGCATTTAAAGCACAAATTCCTACATCTCAAATCATATAGGGACTCCTCATTGGTTTTTTGAAATGGTTTCTTTTGCTTCTTTGAAGTTTTATGAAATGGTTTCTTGTCTTTATTGCCTGAGAAGTGCTTAGAGGAAGATTTATTCCTCGAATCAGCATGCTCCATGCTCCTAGCCTTCTTGATGGCAAGCTGTAATGTGGGTGGTTCAAATGCTCTAACCCAACTACACAAAGGATTTGAAAGCCCCTCAACAAAAAGAATTGTCAACCTCCTCTTAGAGATATTTGTCACCATCACTGATAACCTCTAGAACTCAGCTATGTATATCTCTAATGACCCATACAGCTTGAGTTGTGCAAGCTCCCTAAAATACATCTTTGGCTCCTTACGATTAAAGCGCTTGATGAGTCTATTGGTGAACTCATCATAGGAGGTAATGTAGCAACATCCCAAAGTGATCAACCCATGGTACCACCACTCATGTGCTATGCCATCTAAGTGTTAAGTGGCAAACCTAAACACCTCCTCCTCTAACATAGGTTGAACCTGATCTGAGTCTCTTTTGTCCAATAAACTGGTCAAAGGCCAATAACTCTCTGACCTCAGGTGGTAGGGTCATACACTCTATGTAATGATGTCAAATCTCCTCTCCCACTGAAATTAGTAACTCAGGCCATGACACTGTGGAGTAGGTTTTAGAGGTCTCAAGACTGTGCTAGAAGTTGGACGCTCACCCTGTGGTCTACTAAACTGGTCAAAGGCTGATCTGAGTCTCTTTTGTCCAATAAACTGGTCAAAGGCCAATAACTCTCTGACCTCAGGTGGTAGGGTCATACACTATGTAATGATGTCAAATCTCCTCTCCCACTGAAATTAGTAACTCGGGCTCATGACACTATGGAGTAGGTGACTCCTCCCGTGAAATAAAAACTGGTTGTAGAAGTCTCGAGACTGTGCTAGAAGTTGGACGCTCACCCTGTGGTCTACTAAGTCTCTCCTGAATAAGAAGTATGTCGAGGCTGCTCATCTCATGTCTGATTCTGCTTAGCTATCTGCCCCAACAACTGGAACATCATATTCATCATGGTATCGAATTTCCTCTCCATTCTAGAGCCAGGACTAAGGGATCTAGACTTCCCCTTCAACTGCTCAGCCATGGTCTATAAGAGTGTCACTGACTCTGAAATCTGTTCTGTGAATTCCTCACCTGGTATAAGTTAAATAATGCTGATCACTCATCCAATAACTATATGCGGTTCATAGGATGGCAGGAATTGTCAGCACTCTGATACGGCTATAGTGATGCACCCCAGATATGGTTTTTGTGGCTAAGTCTGATTCTTGCAGGCTCTCTGATTTTTTTTGTGTTTTTTGGTTTTTTCAATTATTTTTTAATTTTTGTGTTTTTGGCCTTTTTTTGAGTTTTTGGTAGATAATGATTGCAATACATAAAAAATTCAAATTGCAGAGAAATAACCACAACTTTTAATGCCAAATTCTGATATAATTCTGATTTTATTTAAATTCCCAAATTAATACATGGTCGTACCAGGATTAGCTGATGTCATGTAGGCTATACAGCTAGGGTTTGTGTAGTTTCTTACTCCAAAAACTCAGGTTTGTTCGACTGCAATTCTGTCACCAATTTAAAGCTCTGATCTGATGGTTTTACCGGATTAATCTGCTGCTTCTCCTACTGACATCCAAGCTGGGACCTGAAATAATATTTCCTGAAGTCGTACGGCTGGCCTGGGATAATAATATGATGAAATACTTGCATTCAAACCCTGGTTTTGTAATGTAGAATACCAATTTCTGCCTTAACACATTAGATCTGTTGATTTCTCCACTAGGTTTAATCTCTTGCTTCACTTTCCAAATCAGATGTATGCTGAAAATCGAACAAGGGGTGGGATTTTCTCCACCACCAAATCACTCCAAGAGGCTACATTCTTGGAGATTACATTTGCTGAAGAACTCGCAGCCAGAGCTCCATCACCAAAACATGAACAGCAAAAAACCTAGAATGAATCCTCCTTTCTTCGTATCCCTCCCTTTATTCTCTTTTATTTTCCCTCCAAAGACAATCGAACCACTTAAGGTTTGATCATATTACTTTATTAAACATTAAAAATGTTTTATTTTCAAATAAATCCTCACCTAGGAAATTGAGTCTCCTCAGATGTATGCTGAAAATCGAACAAAGGGTGGGATTTTCTCCACCACCA
Organism: Chamaecyparis obtusa; assembly: GCA_027943335.1. Lineage (NCBI taxonomy): Eukaryota > Viridiplantae > Streptophyta > Pinopsida > Cupressales > Cupressaceae > Chamaecyparis > Chamaecyparis obtusa. The sequence goes on along the minus strand of BSBK01004570.1, from coordinate 646,850 downwards.
AATCACTCCAAGAGGCTACAATCTTGGAGATTACATTTGCTGAAGAACTCGCAGCCAGAGCTCCATCACCAAAACATGAACAGCAAAAAACCTAGAATGAATCCTCCTTTCTTTGTTTCCCTCCCTTTATTCTCTTTTATTTTCCCTCCAAAGACAATCGAACCACTTAGGGTTTGATCATATTACTTTATTAAACATTAAAAATGTTTTATTTTCACATAAATCCTCACCTAGGAAATTGAGTCTCCTCAAGGCCCATTAGTCATCATGACAATATGGCACTCTTTTAAGTTCTAATTTTATTTTATGGCCTAGGGGACTTGGGCCAATTATTTAAATAGATTATTATATCATAAAGTGGTTATAATAATCACTTTTAATATTAATTTATTAAGACTTAGGAAATAATTAAATTATTTCAAATTATTTGTAGCTCGGTCATCTAGACCCCGGTTATGGCACTTATCCAGTATTGTTGTCTAACTACTGCGAGCTAACTGACAGTCCCGTCCTAAAACTTAGTAATTCTCCTAGACATTAGGAATTGTGCCAAAAGTCTCTAGGCAGATCCCAGAGGTCTCTTGGTGTGTCCCAGTCAACTCCCAGACCATCCCTAAAAAATAAGGATTTCTCCTAAAATCTAGGAGACTACCCCAACCATGCCAAATTGGCTCTCAAAGCCCTAATATGTCTCCATAAGCCTCTAGGTCCCGTCCTAAAACTTAGTAATTCTCCTAGACATTAGGAATTGTGCCAAAAGTCTCTAGGCAGATCCCAGAGGTCTCTTGGTGTGTCCCAGTCAACTCCCAGACCATCCCTAAAAAATAAGGATTTCTCCTAAAATCTAGGAGACTACCCCAACCATGCCAAATTGGCTCTCAAAGCCCTAATATGTCTCCATAAGCCTCTAAGTGGGTCACCTAAGCAATTTGCTAGCCCACGGGAACCGTATAATAGGCCAACCTCATTTGCCAACTAACCTGCCTAAGGAGGGGACATTAAATTCTCCCATCCATCCACCCATAAAATAAAATGGTGTTGCCTTTATTTTCCCAAATTCCCCTTTGTTCTTCTACTAGTCGACGTGTATTTTACACCAATGGCCTACTCAACTTATTAAGAGTTGGGGCCTTGAACCCTTACCTGCCACAATCAATACAATCGCCAATTGTTCTCAATAAGGACTATAAGGAACATTGAATGGAATATTATTGTAGTACCAAAAACTCACACATGCCAACTTTGCATCATGTTCAATCTTTATTCCATACAGTACCATGCAATCCATGTTGCACAACTGGAGCATTACACGAAACAAAAAAACTATAAATATGGCTGCCCACACTTCCTAATCCTTGTATTTGTGGCCTAGTGGAAGAAGAGGACCTTGCAGAACTATTTAGGAGGAAAAAGGGATAGTCTAAACCAGTGATCTAAAATAGGACAAAACCCTCCTTCACTAAACATTGGAATACAAACCATGAAAGCAGAAGGTGAGTCTAACTTGTTCTCACTTAGTGAGAGTCAAGAAATGTCCTTCGTTTCATTTGGTTCTATTCCTTTGTTGTGAAAATTGTTTGAGGCTACAAACGCGAACCAAATAGGTCCTAAAGCATGTAGATGAAACATAGAACTAAGAAAACGAGATGATAATTGCAAACCACTTAAAGCCCAAATTTGAAACAGAGATATAGAGGTGCATTTGTAACTAAAATCTGATTTGAAATTGGTTGGACATTGACAATAGGTGTCCTCGTCCTTAGCACTCGAAACTGGATATAGAGATCAATCAAAAGCCTCTGCAATGTCTCCTGGAAACTTCTATGCAAAATTGGTTTGATTATGATGCTAGGTGCCCTAGTCCCGGGGACACTAGCGCCAACAGACGCTACCTAATGATGTAATCTTTTGAAATCTTATGTATATTGACCCTATACACTCTAAGATTTGCTATCTTCACAAATAATTGATTCCTGAACTTGCACAAGGGAGAGAAAAAGGGGTGTTGGAATATATAGGTGCTTGCTTAAGTCAAGACCCCTGTTTGATGATCTCCACCTACACGAATAGCCAAGCACAAATCCAAGAAATAATTATGTGTGCTCTACATCTTAAGTGTCTAAGATTGTAACAAGATAAAGAACATAAACAAGAGTCCTACACAAGTGTGTTAGAATGAACCCTAGATGAGATGAACATAGGGCATACATTAACTCAAGACATGAATCGCATACATCTATAATGAAACTCAAATCTAAAACTTACTAATGGAACATAAGGATGACATAACATACCAAATTCCTTAAGGAGAGGTACAAGGCAATCATCAATTGGTGATTCTCTATCATCCTCCAACATCCCTTTAAGCCTCCATAATGAAAAATTCTTGCTAAATACTTGATGATTGCTCATCTGAATTCTTAGATCTGTAGAATCCTTATTGCAGAGCATCCTCTTCATGTAGCATGCACTTGATCTCCTTCTTAATCACTTATTTATGATTGCCAAATGAGGAACAATAGCTTGCTTTTATATGAGATTTTTCCTTAAACTAATTAAACAGCCAACCTACAATGACCATACTCCCATATCAAGGCTAGATCTGAGAATACCAATGCCTACACGTTATTGTCCCTATAATGTCAAAACATGTATACCCCTTTACAATTTTACCTACACTTTTGTAACCACTTTAGTGCCCATTCCCCTAGCCTTCGAGGAGGTCGATTTCTGCCCTTGAATCAGTATTTTCCCTCTTAGGTTGCTCAAGGCCCTTTTCAACGGCTATCTTGTTTACCCGTTGGGGTAAACTTAGTGAGACTGGCAAGTACATTTCCATCATAATGATAATACAATAATATCTCCCATGTCCATCCTTCGAGAGGGTATATAAACTACCCGAAGGGCCACGACCGAAACGTCATGACGTAACTGTCTAACCTCTCGGTCACTAATGACCGAGGCTAACATAATACTTTATTAATATATTAACCCATGCATACAATTATCCCGACAACATCATCCCCCCCAAAACAACAAGTCGTCTCCAACGACTTACAACAAAAGGGAGATGAAACACACTACATAGAACAAGAAAATCACTAAAGAGAAGGGGCAGAGGGCATCCCTGAAAAAGCTGAAGTGCCACCCTCCCCATCAATGTTGCTTCGTAGTTCTTTTTCTAGCACATCACATTCCTCCCATGCCTGCACCAAACTTGTCTCCAAGACATACTTTTCAGCTGTAGCCTCCACTAACTCCTGTTCCAACAATACTGTCTTCCGAGCCAATCTAACCTCGATAGCCACCCGTGTTGCCTTCTCTGCTTCCAACTCCTGGGTATGCTGAGCAAAGTGTCGCTCTATTGCCTCCAACCGGATGGTTAGCTCCTCCTGAGCTCTCTGTGCATCCACCAAGACAGCCTCACGTCCAGACAACACCTACTCCTCTGAGTGCCTCAAAGCGTAGTACCCCTCTAGAAATGCTCTGTCCACCTCCGGCATGCAGACAGTCCATGCCTGCAATAGCTCCGAGTCTCTTCAACTGGTAGGCTGATAACTAAACTCAATAATTCCCGCATGCCATCCTGATGCCCCAACTCACAATTGTGGTGTTCCTCAAAAGGACGATGGGGGTCTAGGGGGGCAACGCCCCCAGCGGGGTCGAGGGGCAGCGCCCCCGCGGGGTCCTGGCGCAGAGCCTCGCCGCCAAGACCCCCATCGACGAGGCTCTTAAGACCCCCATCGACGAGGCCAACACCAAATTAGCACCCTCAAACGCAAACAAAAGTCCATGGAACACACCAATTTTGTGATTTTCTTCCGATCCCACACTCTTTTCTGCCAAGCGCTTATATTTTCCTCACTACCTCCTTATGTCCTTCCCTTCGGTACCATATGTTATTCACTGTGAGCTGTTTGTATTTGTCATCATTTTTGTTTTTTTTTTAAATCTCTCCTCCCTACTGCCAGTCCTTCCTTGTTCCTGTTAAAGATATAACCATTTATTGCTTTGCTTAACTGCTGTACGGATTCCTTCCTCGTTTTCTTTCTCTCCCTGACTTTCCTTCCGTACCATACGGAGTGCCCGAATGCAACCAAAATGATACTGATTAATGTTACCAATTACCAAATGAAGGTCGTACGGATCGTACCAAGATGCATCGTTGTTTCTATTTGTCGTACGGTTGTCTCTTTGCGTCTGTCATGCTGCCGTACGGAGATGCTTCCTTCTCGCCTGGTATTTGCCATACGGAAACTAAACTTGTCTCCCCATGTGTTTGTACAGCTTCCTTATCCTATGCCATGACCGTACGATGAACTAAACTCTTCTAGCACTCCTTGCTCGTGACCGTACGGTGATCTTGCCAACTTATATCGTCTTTTTACCATACTTATGCCGTACGGTCTTTATCACATGTGTTTTGATTCTTTCTTACTCTCTTATGCCCTTTCGATACCATACGGTACGGTTCATTAATAGCCATATGGTATGCATAAAAATTTTGCTTCCTTGCGTCCATATGTTTCATTCCCACCCCGTACAATGCCGTATGGTATCTCCTTTGTACGGTAATTGATAGAATGATTTGCCGTGTTACATTTCTTTTCCATGTCGTACAGTACATGGCATGCGTTTTTTTCTCGTTGAACTTGACCATACGATACCATCCATACAGTACTAATAACTTGCTTTTGTTTGACCGTACGTCATACCTGTCGTATGGTGTTTTCTAGCTTCTTTTTTTTTTTAATTTTATTTTATTTTTTGTTCTTTTCCTCTTTTTTTTCCACCGTACGATCATGCATAGTTGTACGAGTATTTTTCAATTTCCTATCCGGAGGCTTCTCTGGTCGCCCATACGGGCTGCTCTCAAGTCGCTTGCCAGACCGCTCGAGTCCTTTTCCCTCCTCTCGGTTCCATCCTCTCCAGGGAAGGTTTCAATTTGGTCACGTTGCTAGCGTCATGTATCCGTTCGTTGAGAGTCCACAGAGTGTGCAGCCGTTCCCTCTCCCAATCGCTGAGTCTGTTTTCAATGGCAATCCAAAAGCTTGGAACCATAAATTCTACAGGGACCACGGTCTCTTGCCTGTACATAAGGAGAATAACGATTTTGAAGGCTGTGGTCTTCCACATAGGATTCCAATTGTCGCCGACAGGAATGAGCTTAGGTTCCTCTTTCTTTCCCAAATGCATTGGTTTGACAGACGACTCCTTATTCTTCATGGGGTTTTGCTTATCAAATTTACGCATTGGGACTTCGCTTACTTTCTCATCCCCTTCGTTGTATTCACCGTACTCGGAGGGAAATGTTTCCGGCACCTCCTCAACACTTAGTACATTGCATGCTGGTCGGAAGAGTTCACAGTCCTCCATTTGCCAGTGGAAGAGACCGTTCAGTGAATCTGCATCATCCTCTGAGTATTCTCCCAATCTTAGCACACCTTCATTATTCGGTTCCACTCTGTCCCTTCCTTCATCCCTTCGATTGTTTTCTCCTTCGGAGTCAGAATCGGAGGAGGAAGCTATCTCCTCACTCACCAATTGGGTACGGAGATCAATTGTGAACTTTCTTCCTCCACTCTCCATCAAAAGGGTATTCCTTTTCCAATTATGGTTTGCTTTGGCTGTTACTAACCATCCTCTACCCAGTATGGCGTCATAGCCTTTCTGCTTCAGTGGAATGACGACAAAGTCGAGTACAAATGGTTGTGTACCGACAGTGACTAGTTGTGCCATCAACGTCCCGAGTGGTTTGATGTCGTGCTGATCTGCACCCAGTAAGTTGAAGGTTGGTGGCCATAGTGTTGGTTTCCCCAAGCTCTTCCAGGTTTCCTCCGCTAGGACGTTCACCCCAGATCCACCGTCAATGATCGTGTTCGTGAGTATGGTACCCAAGATACCCATCTCCACCATTGCAGGGTTCCGCCCATTATTTATTGATAACATCATGGGGTCGGCTGTGGAGCTGCCGGGAACCTCCATCCCTTCAACCGTGCTTGCCGGGATGTTTTGGCCTAGGAATAGGGTCATTTTCAAGTGCGGCATAGTTTCCAGTAGGTCCTTGACCTTTACGGGTACCTCCATTTGCATCATCTACCTTAAAATATTTTGTTCGGCCATTGCTCGGGTAGAAGTGTCAGCGTCTGTGGAGTCCCTTCGGTCCTCCATACCCTTCGCGATCTCGGCCTTCGCCTCGAGCATCCTTTGTTTCTCCGTCGAAGGGTGAGGATACGTGGCCTTCATTTGCTCGCGTGTGATTGCCAAGACCTTCTCCGTGCCCCCTCATTCCATGTCCAGGATGTTGCAGCCGGGCTTCGGACAATTAGCATCCTCATGGTCCCCCGGTCCGCACCACTGACACAATTTTAGTGGAGTGGTAGCCTCATTCTGACAGTCACAAGCATAATGTCCCCATTGGTTACAGCTTCTGCACTGTATCATGGGCCTCCCCTCCGCGTCATATTGGACCTGCGGGTTGTTCTCATCATTGCCTTGGCCTCCCTGTCGGTTGTTTCTGTACCCGCCGGATGATGCAGCATTTTGTTGACTGCCGGTCCCGGACGTGGAGGGTTGCTCCTGGGTGAAGAGCACTTGTTGATTTCTCGCCCTCAGGTTGTAGGGACATTCTTTGGTACCTCCATTTGCATCATCTGCCTTAAAATATTTTGTTCGGCCATTGCTCGGGTAGAAGTGTCGGCGTCTGCGGAGTCCCTTCGGTCCTCCATACCCTTCGCGATCTCAGCATTCGCCTCGAGCGTCCTTTGTTTCTCCGTCGAAGGGTGAGGATATGTGGCCTTCTTCATTTGCCCGCGTGTGATTGCCAAGACCTTCTTCCGTGCCCCCTCATTCCATGTCCAGGATGTTGCAGCCGGGCTTCGGACAATTAGCATCCTCATGGTCCCCCAGTCCGCACCACCGACACAGTTTTAGTGGAGTGGTAGCCTCATTCTGACAGTCACGGGCATAATGTCCCCATTGGTTACAGCTTCTGCACTGTATCATGGGCCTCCCCTTCGCGTCATATTGGACCCGCGGCTTGTTCTCATCATGCCTCGGCCTCCCTGTCGGTTGTTTCTATACCCACCGGATGATGCAGCATTTTGTTGACTGTCGGTCCCGGACGTGGAGGGTTGCTCCTGGGTGAAGAGCACTTGTTGATTTCTCGCCCTCAGGTTGTAGAGACATTCTTTGGTGGAATGTCCCGCAATCTGGCAAATGTCGCAAAAGGCTTTCTTGGGACAAGAACCTTTTGCGTGGCCTGCTTCCTTGCAGTTCGTGCACCACACAGTGTCTTCCTCTGTTTTGCTCGAGCTCCCCTTGGTGGTCTTCAATTCTTTCATCATCTGTTCCAGATCTTTTTGTAGGGCCAGCACTTTCTTACTAGATTCACCCTCGCTGCTTCCTGTCTCTGATTCATCATCCGAAGACTTAGTCTTTCTAGAGGTCTTACACTCGCTCTCCAGGTCCATTGCATGGTTGTACGCATTACTGTATGACGTGGGCAGGACAATTTTCATTTTCCTCCGAAGGGAAGTTTTTAGTCCCTCCACTAACCACCTTTTCTTGAGTTCGTCCACCGGGGCTGACTCCATTTTCCCGATGAGTTCCTTGCAGTTCGTGCACCACACAGTGTCTTCCTCTGTTTTGCTCGAGCTCCCCTTGGTGGTCTTCAATTCTTTCATCATCTGTTCCAGATCTTTTTGTAGGGCCAGCACTTTCTTACTAGATTCACCCTCGCTGCTTCCTGTCTCTGATTCATCATCCGAAGACTTAGTCTTTCTAGAGGTCTTACACTCGCTCTCCAGGTCCATTGCATGGTTGTACGCATTACTGTATGACGTGGGCGGGACAATTTTCATTTTCCTCCGAAGGGAAGTTTTTAGTCCCTCCACTAACCACCTTTTCTTGAGTTCGTCCACCGGGGCTGACTCCATTTTCCCGATGAGTTCCTTTAGTCGCCGCCCATAGGCACGGACAGACTCGCTCTTCGTCTGCTTTGTATTGTAAATCTCCGCCAGAATCTCATTGTCATCCCTTAACAACTGAAATTCCGTCTGGAAGGCCTTTTTCACATCATTCCATGTCGTCGAGCCTGATTTGTCTACATCCGAGTACCGGTCAATGGCTCCTTCCCTCAATGTCGCGGGGAATTGTTGGATCCATTCATCCTGGTCCATGACTCCATTGGCAACCCATATAGTCTCACAGGTTCGGCAATGCCGAACAGGATCCTCCTTCGCTTGGCCTGTGAACTTGGGCAGTTTCTACTTACTCGTAGCCATGGTAGGTTGTTGCCTCTGCGGGGGATTCGGTACTCCGACACTACCTCCTCCTTGAGTATTGTGTGTAGTGTTCACCGATGGCACTTGCCCTTGCGGTAGTTGTGTGACTGGTGGGACCATACTGTGTGGAATCCTTGGTTCCAACAGAGGGTTCGCCTGTGCGTTCGCAGTGCCTTCAGCCGTACTGTCACTGGCACCTCCGACAGTACTGTCACCTTCGACTGTACGATTCCCTTCGTGGTCTAGTGTACGGGTTAAATCTTCAAACCGGTCTCGCTCTTCCTGAAGTGAGACTTTTCTCAATCGTGTTTCCTCAAGTAGTTCTTCCCTACTCCGCACTCTCCAATGCTCTCCAATGCTCCGGCGAAGTGAATCGTTCTCCATCGGCCTCTGCACCTTCCGTACCACTTCCGAGGTTCCCTTCAGGCAACCCTCAGGCAAGCTAGTCCTTGGCAAGTTACCTCAGCCTATACCGACGTTCACGTTGCTGCGCGAAGATCAAAGCCTTTTGTGCGGCCTCGCCTTTGTCATCTCGTGCCTTTTTATTTCTATCTTTTTTTAAAACATTGGGCATAAATCCTTTCCTCACTTCTCTTCCCGAGTATGTCTAGGCAACAACGCCAGATGTTTACCCGTTGGGGTAAACTTAGTGAGACTGGCAAGTACATTTACATCATAATGATAATACAATAATATCTCCCGTGTCCATCCTCCAAGAGGGTATATAAACTACCCGAAGGGCCACGACCGAAATGACGTGACGTAACTGTCTAACCTCTCGATCACTAATGACCAAGGCTAACATAATACTTTATTAATATATTGACCCGTGCATACAATTATCCTGACAACATATCTTTTAATACCACTATTGCATTAACAGCTTGTTCCCTTTGCCACCCATCGTTTTTAAGAGCAATTTGCTTTGACACTAGTGCACAATGCAAACATCTACAAGTCATGCATGCACCTTGCGACATCATAACATTCAAATGTCGGTTTTGAGCATTTTGTCACTTGTCACCTATCCAAGTCAATGGAAACGGCTTGGGATCTTCAAGAATGGCTCAAAAGCCTCTTTCTCCCTCCTCTTCGCTCTTTTAAATTGATCTTTTCACTCCATTCAAGCTCCCTTGGAAGTTCTCCATGATCTTTCTTGAATCCTCTCAAAATCTCTCTTGCAATCTCTTGTTCTCTTGGCTTTTACAGCTTTCTCTTGCTCTCTCACTCTTGCTTGCTATAGCAATCTCCAAATTGCTATAGCACTCTCAAACTTCTACAATAGTTTATCCATAGAACTCTTGGCTTTCTCAAGCCTATCGGATAATATCTTTCTATCTCTCTTATATCCTTGAGCATCTTGGGATTTATCACATCCCTCATCTATCAAATCATTTATCATTTATTTATCTACTTATCTTTCAATCTATCTATCTAGCTATTATGGAGGTGGAAACACCAAAACAAGGACTTGACTAAGGCAAGTCTCAAAACAGCCCCAAACATTTTCCCTCTCTTGTGCATGTGCAGGTTTATTGGACGCATCCAATCGCATGGAAGTTTGCTTGTATTTATTGATCTTATTTTTTCTTATTTCTATCATCTATTATTTGTTGCCTTGTTTCTAACTTCTGGGTTTCAAAATTGGTCAGTATATTGAGTTGGATTTTTGCTTTTCTGAGTCTCCTTTCTATTTCGGTCTGTACAGGATTACAAAGCGTCGTAGAAATGTCTGCATGCCACGCTAGTGTCCTTGGTTGAGATGCTCAAATTTGGAACAAAAATTCTCTGTGGTCCATACTTTCCATTTCTGTAATCAAAATATTGATCTTTTCTATCTATAACTAGATATCTTCATTAGTATAGTTAGTTGGAGATATCTGAATGTATTCTATGAAACTAGCTCTCAAAGGGAGCATAGCTTCCCTTTTGTAGGGTCAAATTTACATCATTACACTCCCCAAATTTTAGCCAATAATACAAGGTGTCAGACTCTGTCAATTATTGACATAGTCTACGGTTACTGAAATAGTCTACCTAAATTGGCTCAAATTTTGAGGTTAGAAAGACAATAGGGCCATGACATTAGATCTAAAATTGATATGGGTGTTGACAAAATCAAAGTGGGGCTTTAATTGCATTGAACTTTATGATAGAATAGGACCCAATTTAAGTATACGAATAAAATAAAATAATGGCACTCTAAAATAAAGGCCCAAAGAGGACTATGTTGAGATATCAAATAGAATAGGACTCATGTTCTTGAATTAACTTTAAGTGTTAATCAAGCCAAAAATGGTCCCAAATAATGCATAGAAAGCTAAAATGAGTGCTAGACAAGTGTTGAATTGGACTCAACTATTAAGGGAGTACAATTTATGACATTAGATTTAGCCCCCACTTTAGCGCTGGTATGACACTACATACATATGCAAGCTAAAGTACAGGATAGTAAACATTCAAATAAAGAATATTGTCAAATTTGTCAAATCAAGCCCCCAATTTAGCAAGTACCTACAATACAATGTTGGGAACCACATTTTGCAAAACAACTTTGTTAGTGCAAATCGAAATCTCATAAAATGCTTACTAAGAGAGTGATGAAATTCAAAGGTGAATATATGCCTCCCCTTATTTTTTCTTGCTAGCTTAGGAGATAGAAACAAGATATAATGTTTACCACATCAAATTGAGAAAAGAAGTGATGACAAAATGCGTTTGGTAGGGTCATTTATCAAAATGATGCCACAACAAAGATAATTTGGTAAAGAGGAAAATTGAATCACGATTCTAGTGCAACAGACAACATGTAAATAGGAGTTTTCTAGCTCAAGTTATGATAAAGATTGAACTATACTAGATTAGAGTTTAGAGAAAAATTTTGCCTTTATAAGGTGAAAAGTGAACTATTCACCTTGCCTTATTCACATTTTGTCTCTAGTGCAGAGGATTCCACATTAGAGAAGATGCCACGTAAGCCAGATCCATAGTCCACCAGGATAGAGGTTTTAAGGTTAGCCACCGCAACCAAACGCATGAGGTAGGCCATCCCCACTTTTCTTTGTTGTTAATTTTGGTGATTTTATTCAATTTTCTTGCATTAGACTACTTCAACATGTGGGCCATCCTATTTGAGCACCATGGTCCCATATGGGTGCCATGATCCCACATGACCACCAGGTCCCAAAAAAGGGTTTCCTGGTCCATTAAGGGTATGTCGCATGAAGACTAGTACTAATTAGAACTAGTTCTTGTGTTCACAAGCCAATCCTGCCACACGTGAGCATTCAAGTGGCTAGATATACACTTACTTGCAAGATTAGGCAAGGCATCTCCCCCCTAGTACACGGCTTTGCTTGCAAGAGACAAGATTATGGTGAGTATATTAGATGACCACGGTGGGATACCATGATGTGATGTTGATGTCATTGATGGATAGGTGGGATTCGAACACTTGTACATTCCACTTAACCACTAGAGAGATGACAGTGACACTCGAGGATGTGTATTGCATCCTACGGCTTCCAGTGCAAGGCATTGTCGTCAAGTACAAAGAGCCATGATCTCATTTCAACATAGCAGATCAAATCTACTACATAGGGAGAGCTACTCCAAGAAGCATACAGGGTCGCATCTTCATACAAGGGCTATTGCAGACTAGGGGAGATATTCTTATCCTCCATCTTATACTCATCGCTACAATCGCACTAGTCATAGTACCCAATGGACAAGGCACACACCTAGCTAGGAGCCTCAAACATATGATCCAAGCGATAGAGTGGCATATGAGCGTCTTTGCATGGGGATAGAGCATGCAAGTACATCAATACTATGATCTCAGGAAGTATATGTATTACAAGGGGCAAAATTTGATGACTTGTGCACTTCTCCAAGTATGAGCAATTCAGCATATGGAATGTGTTAAAATATGTAGCTTCGGTCAGAATACTCTAACCAACATAATCAAATGTATAAGTGGCCTATCGGCCTTGAACATTTGATCTCTATCCTTTACATTCTGCAGATCTGATTATCACTAATAATATTGTATTATGATTCTGATTATATTATAATCATAATATAAAATTATTAGATATACATCCTTGCTATGTATTATAAATTATCGATAGAGATAAATATCATCAATTATATGTATATTCAACAATAGTTTACATTATTGAATATAAATATAATTATTCATGATAATATTGATTGATAATTGTATTGTCTCTATTATTATTGAATATGATTATCGATAATGATCGTACTCATTAACTAGCGTTGAGGATTGTTATCTTATGATAACGGTCTCACATAGAGACACAACCCTATGTGAAACCGTGTCGATTTCACAGAGTCATGTCTCTATGAGAGACCGACTACATACTTATAATCGTTGCCACCTTCCATTCAAGGACGAAGCAAATCGATAACATATATGAAGGTGATCATCCAGCAATAATCAGCGACATGATATATATCTCACAGCAGTCTGATTTCAGATACTCGAACTGAGCATTAGTTCGACAATATTGAGAACATTCGTACACCATATTCTGGTAATCAAGGTTGGAAAACTCGCTGATTAATCGCCGAGTTGGAAGAACTCGCCGAGTTTTCCAGCTCGGCGATTAAATCGGCAAACTACTCGCCATCCCCAATGTAATGTCCCCTTCTCAATCCTGATATTTCCAGTAACCGTTGGCCTTTTTCTGGAAACCCGAAGGCTAGTCGGAAGGTATAATTAGGGTTTCCTAGTTTTGAGGGTGTCTTTGCTAGAAGTTGGTGGATTTTTATTTAAAATATCATTATTGAGCTTAAAGGGAAAAGGACGCCATTTTGAAGAAAGAGTTAGGGTTTTGACAGTGAGGAGGATTTAGGGTTTCAGGAAGTCAACCGAAGGTTATAAAAGGAAGATCTTGAGCATCATTTCACATCTTTGGTTTTACTATACTGTTATGCCGCAGGATTGGCTCTGGGTTTGCTTGGAGGAATGAAGGCCTCCTAGCTCGGGCATCGCTTCTTGTTTGCAAGACAACAACTAGTGGTGATTCAATCTCATTTGTGAGTTGTATTCAGTTTGTGCATTGTTCTCAGTTTATTGCATTGTTAGTTGCGATTTGGCATGTTAGTGTTTCCGGCTTATTGCATTTGATTTCTAGTCAATTGAAGGTCATACATGAAAAATAAGAGCATTTGAAGTAGTTCCATAGACTGCTGTCTGTTCTTTGGATGAGCAGATTTGTAACAGAAACCAGAAATCAGTATCTTAATTTGTAAAACTGACAGTAGTACTGGCAGTCTTTATTTCTTGCTCAAATCTGGTTGTAATTCTCGATTTCAATTAAAGTTATTGTAACAGTTCAGCTCCGCCCTATGGTAGCTGCTTTCCATTCTGGGTTAGCAAGCACATTCTGGGTGTTGAGTATTCTCAGCTTTTAGTAATTCTCTTTCAAACATTGCTATTGTAATCACTCCGTCATATGGTCGCCCCTCACTCCGCTTCGGATTGGGTAACACATACTTGACGTCGAGTTCCCTTTCCAGTATTTAGAGTAGAAGATCCTCTGACCAATGCTCACCATCATCGGTGCCATACTGGTTAGAGTTACAGCATAAGCAGTTTGATTTAGATCCTCTGACCAATGCTCACCATCATCGGTGCCATACTGGTTAGAGTTACAGCATAAGCAGTTTGATTTAGATCCTCTGACCAATGCTCACCATCATCGGTGCCATACTGGTTAGAGTTGTTTCAGTACGTTTTGATTTCCTCTTCTAACCTTAACGGGTGCACTGCTTTGTAAATTGAAATTGCAAAAAATAAAAAAAATTGGCTTCGGAATCTTTCACCCAACTGCCAAGTTTTTGACAAAAACTGGCCAAAAACTCAGCGAGCTTTTGCTAAAAACTCATCCGCGTGAGCAATATACAGCCGCATGTTAAAAAAATGGCATTTCATTGTGTTATTTGGATTTTTGCTGTCTCATTGGTGACTAGGGAATAGTTGGATTGACTTTCCATGCCATTTTAAGGCGTGTTCAAGTAGATTGAAGGCGGATTTGAGTGGATTGAAGGCAGATTTCAACCGTTTTTTAAGAAAAAACACATTTCTAGGTAGGGTTTTGCTGTGATTGTTTTTATTTCTTTTCAAACATTCTATTTTGTTTTTGTTGAATCTAAATGAATGTAAAATCATTTCTAAGTATTTAGAAATGATTTTGAATCATTAGAACAAGATTCAACCAAGTTTTGGACAAATTTTTAAGAAAATAATGAATCTATCAATGTTTTTTTTGAAGAATATCTTTTTTTTTTAAATATCAAACCCTACCAACTTTTTTTTTTTTTTTTTCAGCTTTGAATGATGTCTAAAAAGATTGAAACTAATTTAGATGGTTTCTAACTTTCTATTTTCTAAATTTGTTTATTTTATTTTCTAAAATATTTATTAATTTATTTTATGTTTTGAATTTCTATGTGTAGGTCAGCAATTAACAATTAAATCAGCATGCCAAATTTAGGAGAAGTGTGGCCACAAACACCATGCCCTTCTGGATTTATAGGCACCCGGCCTGCAAATGCTAGAGATAAAGCATGGAGGTATGCCTATGAAGCACCGAATGAGCCCAGGAAAGTAATTTGCATAAGGTGTGAGAAAGTAATTTCTGGAGGCATAAACCGCCTCAAATACCATCTTGCAGGCATTACCAAGCATGATACAAATCCATGCCAAAAAAATACAAAGGAGATAAGAAGATTTGTTAATGCCCTACTTGCAGCCGGGGAAGAGAAAAAATTACAAAGAGAGAGGGAAAAATTAGCTGTGAGAGCAGCCATAGCTGAAACTAAAGGTGTTCCTATAGACATTGAGGAAGAAGAAGCACTTGAGAGCATAGTGGGCTCTTTTTGTGGCCCACGCATCCGCAAAAATAGGACCTCTTTTACTACTTCTGCTTCTTCTAGTAGAGTGCCACTAGCACCATCAGCATCAGGGATAGACAATTTTTTTGTGCACAGGAATACACCTGGTGCACAACCATCATTAGAGGCCACTGGATGGAACAAGGAGGCACATGACAAAACTGATATTGCATGTGCTGATTTTTGGTTTTTCAACAATATCCCATGGAATGTGATTGAGAGCCCCTATTGGCTCAATTTGGTGACCGCAATGACAGTTGCGGGAAAAGGGTACAAGACCCCTTCTCGCAAGGATTTGAGTGGGAAGTAAGTAAATAATCAGAATCTACTTGGTTTCATTTTGAAATTTTAATTGTTATTTCTTGTTTATTAAATCAAAATTGAGTACTAAGACTTGATTTGACTTTGATTTTGTAGGTTGCTTCTAAATGTTGTTGATAGGGCAAAACTAGTGGTGGAGGAGCAAAAAAAAGAGTGGAGTAAGTATAGCTGCACCATTCTTTCTGATGGTTGGACAGATGGAAAAAATTGAACCATCATTAATTTTTTGGTTGCTTGTAAGGATGATGTTGTATTTTGAAAATCGGTTGATGCCTCCAGCAAAGTAAAAAATGCACAAACTTTGGCTTTAATGTTGGAGAATGTTATCATGGAGGTGGGAGTAGAGAATGTGGTGCAAATCATCACGGATAATGCAACAGCATATGTGGCAACAAGTAATTTTAAATTTTAATATTTATGTTGCTGCTTGCACATGATATTTAATTTAGTTTTTAGTTAAAATATGAAAAGTGGAAACTAATTATTGCATTGATACTAATATGCCAGGTAGAATCCTTGAAGACAAGCACCCCACTCTTTTTTGGACACCTTGCACAGCACATGTCCTTGACCTTCTTTTGGAGGACACAGGAAAACTTGATTGGGTGACTCCAATTGTGAAAGATGCAAGGCAGATAACAAAGTATATCTACAATCACCCTTGGGTTCTAAATTTGATGAGACAATTCAGCAAAGGGAAAGATTTGGTGAGACCCGCAGCCACAAGATTTGCAACGGTTTTCTTGACATTGCAAAGTATTCTTGACGGCTTGAATTCTTTGAAACAAATGTTTGTGAGTCCACCATGAATTCAATCACCTTATTCAAAGAAGCCCGAAGGACAATTTGTTGTGCGGATTGTCTTTAATGAACCTTTTTGGACAAAGGCTAAAGACATTGTGGAGGTAACTTCAAGAATCAAAACTTTAATTTTTAATTATTCTTGATTCAAGTCTATCATTATTCATTAATCTTGTTGTAAACTAATTTGTATTTTTAAAATTTCAATTGCAGGTATCTAAGCCCTTGGCGAGAGTTCTGCGCATGGTTGATGGGAACCAAACCCTAATGGGGTCTTTGTATGAGGCCATGGATAGGGCCAAAGAGTCTATCAAAAATCACTACAAGGGGGGATAGACTCAGTTATGACCCCATTTGGGAGATTGTTGATAGGAGGTGGAACAATCAACTCCACCAACCCATTCATGTAGCAGGATACTTCCTGAACCTTCGTTTCAGATACGGTGATTGAGATTCTTCTTCAGATTTTACTAAGACTTGATTTCACTTTGTTTTTGTAGGTTGTGTACTAAGACATGGTTTCACTTTGTTTTTGTTTTAGAGGTGATGATTCCTTTTCAGATCCTAATGGCGAGGTCATGGAGGGCCTCACTACATACATTCAGAGGATGATACCTGATGTTGCTGAGAGAGACCATGTTGTGACCAAACAACAAATGTATGTGGAGTCAAAGGGTAAACTATTCTCTTCAGAGTTGGCAAAGAGAGCAAGAGGCACTCAAACCCCAAGTAAAAGTAGAACATTTGCAATTTTGCCATTTGATAAATTATGTTTTGCTTGTCTCTTTTCTTTCTAACTTCTCAATATTTTAATTTGCAGAGGCTTGGTGGCAAAGTTGGGGTGGGAATACTCCACATCTAAAGAAATTCGCTCTCAGAATCTTATGTCAGCCTTGTAGCTCATCCCATTGTGAGCGAAATTGGAGCTTATTTGAGTCCATCCACACAAAGAAGAGAAACAAGTTAGCACAAAAACGCCTCAATGACCTTGTCTATGTGCAATACAATCTTAAGTTGCGCATGAAGAGGGCAACAAAAGAACCAGCTGGTCCAATTGATTTGGACGATATACATCCTTACTCTGATTGGACAGCACAGGAGCAGCCTCCATTGTTTACAGAGGATGACATCACTGATTTGGAGAGGCAGGCTATGGAGGGGGAGGGGGGTGCATTTGGTTTCACACTGGATGACATTAAAGAGGAGGATGCGGAGGAGGATGAGGATTCAGACAAGGAGTCATTACCAGTGCCAGTGCCAGAGGTAGGAGATACATCAGGAGGGATACCAAGCGAGGAGGCACAGTCACGCTCAGTGCAGGCTTCTACTTCTAGGACTAGGCCCACTACTTCTAGTTCCTCTCCCAGTCCCTTCTTTGGTAATAGACTTGGGAAGAGGAAGATGTACTTCAAATTGTAATTTGTAATGATGTATAGCTTTACTATTTTGCTTCCAGACTTCCAGTCATCAGCATTCCACATGAGAATGCGATTTTGTACCCACTATGCATTTATATATATCTAAACTTAGCTTGTTTCTTTTGTTTTCTCATTAATTAACTCATTGGATGCATCTTCTCATAGAATTTTGCAAAAAAAATGCATTTTTAATTAAATTTTATGCTATTTTAAGTTGCCGAGTTTTTCCAAAAACTGGCCGAGTTTTCCCAAATAATCTTTTCCAGGGCTTGGCGAGTGAGAGTTTTCCAACTTTGCTGGTAATATTAAATTAAAAATTAATATATACAGAACTCTGATCCATTTACAGAATGCACTAGGCTTGTGGCATGCCCGAACGTGATTCGGGCATCAAACCAAGAGCGCATTCTTACCCATGCCAGAGTCCATGGCAGAGAGGAAAGGCAAACAACTTTTAAAAAAATCACATTAAATAATCTTGTAACCATATTTGAGATAAATTCAAAGATTTTTCTTTGAATACAAATTTAGAGAAAAGTGGCAACTAGGGTTTATAAAACAGAAAATGTTGCGAACAGGAAAAATAATTCGTTAAGTAGAACTCTTCCACATTTTACGGAGGACTTTCAGATTCAGACCCTAATTTGCAAAAAATTTAAGGAAGAAAAATGAAGCATAGGAGAAAAGACAATGAATTACACAACCAAAAAATGATTCATATATCTTTTGGTATCCCCTCTCCATATTATCAGTATCCTTCCAATGAACCAGTACGGTAATGGATAATACATTAAGAACTAGCAGCTGACAATTTTAAAACACCAAAATCAAAATTTTCAAGATCATAATTCTCTGAATATTTGAAATTCAAAACATGGAAATAGAAATCTGATAATGATTTCTAATACAACTGTTGGGAATCAAATCTGAGCTGTTAGGATCCAAATCTAGAGCTGTCAGGATCTTAGACTGAAAGTCTATTACAATTCAAATCTTACAGCTAAACATTTTAAATATCTGAGTTATGGAGCATTTGCCATTTGTACAGCAAAGGAAATCAAACATCCCAAATCGCAAAAATCCCAAAAGTCCTTCTCTTTCCCATTTGCCTTCTACATGTAGCATAAATAATTTAAAGTTCTCATTTTCTCATTTTTACTTTTTACCTCTCAGATGTGAATAAATAATTAAATAAATAACCTTTACAGGTTTTCATTCGATATCCTTCTTACTACAAAATTATGGAGTATAAAAACTTAGAATTTTTAACTTATAGTTATTTTTTTCACTTTATTGATTTCACATATACATCAATTAAAAGTAAACTTTTATATGCCCACAAAATTCTGATAAACATGCAAGATCTGTTTGTTTGTAATTTTGTTTGTTTGTACAGCAAAGGAAATCAACATCAACATCCGAAAAAGAAATCAAACTACTTTTAGTTATCCAAATAATATCTCTAGTACAAAAGCTATAAAGAACTTCCTTGAGAAGCTATGGGCACTAACTCAATGAAGCATATCCAGGAACAGTATGGCTGCTGCACTGGACCAGAACCTAGTCTTGGAATACGCAAACATCCCAAATCACAAGGCTGAAAGCATTTTCCATAAGTCCTTCTCTTTTCCATTTGCCTTCTACAAAGTTCTCATTTTCTCATTTTTACTTTTTACCTTTCAGATGTGAATAAATAATTAAATAAATAACCTTTACAGGTTTTCATTTGATATCCTTCTTACTACAAAATTATGGAGTATGAACACTTAGAATTTTTAACTTATAGTTATTTTTTTCACTTTATTGATTTAACATATACATCAATTAAAAGTAAACTTTTATGTGTCCACAAAATTCTGATAAACATGCAAGATCTGTTTTGTAATTTTAATTATCAGAAAAAGAATCATTGCAACTAACCTCAACCAAAGCTGCCATGTCCAGAGATTTGCAAATGGAAAGCATGAGCATCATATCTTGATCTGGTAGCACAGAAGCAATCAAAAGAACAGCATCTGCACCTTTTAGTCGAGCATAATATAGCTGGTATTCATCAACAATGAACTCCTTGCACAGCAAAGGGCACTGCATTCCACATTCAGGAGAGGAGGCAACTAGGGGATCAATATATTAAGAACAACTGTGAATCACTTTTTGCCTTAAAGTGTCTAACCAAGAAACTCAACAAGTACACCTTAGTCTGACTTCAAAAAATATCCAAACGAAAATTCTATTAATATATTTTCTACAAGACCATTGCATCAGTGAATTTCCTGCAGACACTTTTGAATGGACTTTTTCCTAAATAACAAGGCATAATATCTAAGTAAGATACTATTCATAGATTTTAATTTTTGCATCTTCGCCTAAAGAGGATGCAATGTCAAAATATGTCAAGTGAGAAGTACGCCAAATTGGGCACCTGTATTCCAGCATGTCGAATTGCCTGCAAATTTTCAAAGCTTCCCTGTAAAATCAAGTGGAAACAAGAAACATCAGTTATACAACACAGTAAATTAACCATGAAGCCTAAGCAATATAAATCATATAATTAATGTTGGCTCTAATGTATAACAGTTGACTAAAAGAGCAAAAGTATTACCTGGAAATATTTGGAATCTGTTAAGACACTAAGGCATGCTGCTCCACCCTTTGCATAAGCTTGAGCTATTTTAACCTGTTTATGCAGAGAAGCTCACAATCAGGCACCTTAATTAGCCTAATTCTGCAAGGAGAATTTTGAATGATCTAAGTTGTAAAAGGATGTGCGTTGTAATATACATTAGCAATCAAAGTCATGTAGACAACCAGTAAACAGTTAATGGATAAAACAAATGTAGTAAATAGTTAATGGATAAAACAAATATAAGACTACTTACAGTGTTGGTATTAACACAAACAGATGCAAGGAACATGTTGAAAGACAAACATCATCCACAATTATATTGTAACATTCCAAGGATGTAAGATACTTCTACAACAATTTTTCAGACAACAAAGCAATCATGAAATCACTACCTAACATTATCATCCCTAATGAACAGAAATTGATGGTATGGCCATAGTTGGAAAACTTAAATGCAAGATGCAATTATTAAATGCTCAGCGACCAAAAGTAAAAAATGAGACATGGCCCCATTATAAGGAACTTCTAGAATGCCACCTAGGACAACTAACTTAAAACCTAAGTGAACTTCAGATGTGAATAGGTTCCCGCTAAGAACTACTTAGATAATAACCTTATTCATACTAACACCCCACCTTTGGTAGAAGATTGTAATGCAATATAGGTCCTGACAACTAGGCCACATTAGGTACCCATGTAAAAATGCAAATGCAAACCAATCTCTCACAAATAAAGAGAAGGAAAAAAATCAAATGGACAAAACTCCTCTCCAAAAGAGAGAAGAAACAAACAAGTTGATGTATGGAGGACTCAATGATATCCCCCAAGGACTATATACATCATGTATATACAATCAAGTATTCCCCTACTGGAAGGAAAAACAGAGACATTGATATTGTTATGGTAAATTGATGTTGTTGTATTCAACAGAGGAGATGAAAGTTCCTTATATAGATTTACAAAGACGATGTTTCTAAAAGAAACAATCGTGAACTAAAGACAAAAATAGAAACTACCTAATAAACTAAAGATTAACTAAGATGACCAATAAAAAAACATTATAATATTATAATAGATATCCCCCTCATAATGAAGAAGCTCCAATGTAGATGACGTATGCCTGAAAACAAAAGACGAACCAATGCCTACAAGAAACACATCTCCCTTTAGGAAGAAACAAGTTCATTAAATGATGAAGCAATCACTCCATGTCCAACTAAAAGGAGGGAAAAATCTCCAAATAGAAGTCTATGAAAACTAAGTAGGAGCCTCCAAGCTCAAATAAGCCACCACATAATCATGATCAAACTTAACCACGAAACATGACAAATCAAGCAAAGGAGTAAACAATGAAGATGAATCAACAACTATGCTGAAACTGACAGCAAAGAGGAGAGGAAGTTGTTCAAATATGTATCCCAAATCTGCAATATGAGACTCCACAAACAAGTCTGAAATACTTGCCAAATGCTCATCCCACAAAGCAAGATATGAAAAACTATGATCAATCTGTTGAAGAGAAGAACTCAAGGTTGAGGAAGTAAGTGGTCGAGTAGGAAGCTCAACACTAGTCTCAAGAAAATCAAGATTCAATTGACCACACTTCTCCTCACAAACATGATTCGCCCTCGACAAAAGGGTGTGAACATCAGCCAAAAGAACATTATCATCGTCAAGAACAAAATGAGAAAGGGAATACAATTGAGATGAATGATCAAGATCCCCTAAAGCAATGATATATCTAGTCTGCATGTCCCTAATGCATACATAATCAGGAGTGAGCTCAACTAACCTTGTGCACCATGAGTAATTGGATAAACTGAAAGGAGATAAGATGACAAGGAGGGTACACAAAGTACATCATTAAAAGACCCCTCTACCATGACAATAGAGCCTCTCCCACAAACCTTCATGTATGTATTGTTATCCATCAAATTTATTGTCGATTCAGATTCCGATTTGAGTATAGGTACATGGTACAGAAAAAAATTCCTTGGGTATGCGTTCAGGTTCGTCCATGCATACATACATACATACATACATATATTATAAATTTATATATACATTTTCCAATGTCAAAGTTTTAAATATAAATATTAAAAAGAAGAATGATACTCATGGATCCATAATTGCCAATAAAATTATAAATAAAATACCTCATATATCATATTCATAATTTGCAAAAAAAGAAAATACTCGATGAAAATTTCAGATTTAGAGGGTGTGCGGGCGAGAGGCTCTGCGGCTATGCTTTGAGGAAGGTGAAAAGATACCACCCTCCTCAGAGTGTGGACTTGCACACTTTCCCTATTGGTGGATGACAACAGCCTTGCTTGCTTGTCCTTAGTCTGATCTTGTGATCTTGTCAACCCGTGTGTGTGTAGCCTTGATAGTCTTTGTTTTTGCGGCCAGTCTGTTAAACCTGTTACATTCCCTACCTGGTTGTGCCTTATTAATTTCTCTGGTTAAAGAGATGTGATGGCCGACATTAATGAGAATGAAACAAATGAAGATAAAAATGGAGAAATTGCAAGTTCAAAGGTTGATAATGCTAACTGCTCTGCAAAAATTCGAAAACCGTCCTACAAGGTTGTGCTTGCAAACGAGAAACATACAAAGTGCACAGCCTCAGCTATATTCCATGGTAGATTCGTGGAAACCTGTAGTCTGGGGCTCGGAGGATTGTTGGGAGCCGATGGACTTCGAGATGGAAGCGACATCAAAACTGGAGACCATGGAGGGGGAAGAAATAGTAAGACATTTGGAATGAGCAAAATAGGTTAAAGAATGTTGTTGTTTTTTGCTTGTATGGACAATAGTTCTCTTCCATTGCATAAATTCTTTGATGATTGGATTTCTAATGTTTGAGGTAAGAAATTAGGGATATATGTAAGTTTCTCTCGAATGATGCAAAAGGGTTGTTTGTCATTTTCTTGAAGTCTAGTAGTACGCAGGAAAGGGCCCTCAAAAAAGGGATTCTGGGATGTAGGGCAATCCCTAATTCATGCATTTCCTTGGTCTCCTAAAGGGGATTTAGAACAAGTTATTGCTAGGTCTTCCCTAAATTGGATGGAAATTAAGAATGTTCAAGAGGAATTTTGGCCATTCATACCCCAAATTCTTAAGCCCCTCAGCAATGTCTTACAAGTCGAGGAATCCAGAGGTACATTACCTCATCTCAACACTAGGGTATTAATTGCCCTAGACCCTAACTCTTTTATTCCAGATAAGAATTCCTTAGATGTTGAGGAAGAAATTATTTGTTGGGAAATCTCTATCTAATCCCATGTTTGAGGATGAGTTTGAAGTTACCCCAACCTCTAACCTAAGCCTCTACCCTTCTCTCACTCTGCCAACCCTAATGGAAGTGGCACTCTAAGGAAGAACGCCCAACAATTGGCCTTAGATACGATTCAAGCTAGAGCTGCAGATTTCAGGAAGATGAGGGATACAATTAAATTCAGGCCCAAAGCCTATTACAGAACAACCTTGAACTAGGAGATGAAGCATTTGGTAAAGAAATTGTAATCTCTAACCCAGAAATTGAAATGACTAAAGTTGATCAAAATGTAGAGGAAGAAAAATTTCAATTAGTATTGAGTAGAAATGAAAAAAAATAAAAGGAAAACGATGGACAGGCAGTCCTTGTCAAACCAGTCCCAGGACAAAAACTATGAAAAAAGGAAGTGACATTCCAGAATGTTTTAACAGATTTTATAACAGCAAGAAAATCCCAAACAACACTATAACATCATGAAAATTAATCTTGCTAGTTGGAATGTAAGGGGTCTAGAGATGCCTGACAGAAAATTTATGGCAAGAAACTAGTGCAACAATGTGAAGGAAAAAGATATTATTTGTCTACAGGAAATTAAAGTGGTAGGAGCAGTGGCTCATAACTCCTTCAAATTCATCTAGGGCAATGCCATGTCTTTGATAACCAATCATGAGAGAGGTAAGGGAGGTATCGGTATCCTGATAGGCCCAAGATCGAGGGACCTCATATCTTCTTCAGGTTGCTCTCCTTGTAGTAGGGCAATCTGGGATACCTTTAAAGTTGATGGCAGAGAATTTGGAGTTTGTGCCATCTATGCCCCAAATGATTCCAGAGATAGAGCATGCCTCTAGGAATGGTTAGCCTCTAACCTCCCTAAAGTTCAATGGATTGTATTAGGGGATTTCAATATTGTAGAGAATAAAAATGATAAGAGTGGTGGCCTAAAGATCTGTGTGGAAAGGCAATGAGCTATTTTTGGGGGCTAAACTAAAGAGGAAAATAAATGTTGTTGATCCACTTAAAGGGAAAAAAGAATTCTCCCCTGGAATATGGGTCACCTGGTGTAATAATTAAGCTGGTAACAATAGAATATATTGCAGACTAGACAGGATGTATGCGGATCCCAATTTGTTTTCTTTTGATCATAAGGACAATGAAAATCCAGTTCAAGTCACCCCTGCTTACATGTCTAACCATTCCCCAATATCAGCTTGTGTCAAGATCAATCTCCAGCAAGATGTAAGTGTAAGGAGGAAGGGAATAAACACATTTAAACTCAATACATCACTACTCAGAGATGATGACACAATGGATGCTATTAGAATGGCTACTTGTCTGTCCAAGTATTGCAATAAAGGACTAAACAAGATTGATATTTGGAACTCTTTGACCAGAATGTGGAGGAAGATGTTCCAACTTGTTGGTGAGAAAAAGGCTTGGGACAGAAATAGGATTGAGAATGAATTGCAGGGAAAGCTGATTAACATAGAAAAAGAGCTGCAAAGAGTGGGCAAGAATGAAGAATTGGAGTGTGAACTGATTAATGTCAAGAACAATCTCAGAAAAATCCAGACTTTCAAATGTCAGGGGAAAAAGATTAGAGCAAAGATGAATTGGATCAAGGATGGGGATAAAGGTACAAAATATTTCTTTAACATTATAAAACAGAAGTAGAAAAGGGAATTGATTGAAGGAATTCAGGTTGAAGGGGATTTATCCAAAGTTCCCAAGGAGATTCTTAACACTTTAACTGAATTCTACAAAGGATTGTTTTCATCGGAACATGGAAACAAGAATGATATTGCTCTTGATAAATGTTTAAGAATGACCCCTAAGAAGATATCCAAGGAAGATGCAGGAGTACTTGAGAAAGATATCACTGCTTGTGAAATTGAAGAGACTATTAAATCACTAGCCAATGGTAAATCACCTGGTTTAGATGGTATTCCAGCTGAGTTTTACAAGAGAAACTGTGAATGAGTTGCTAATGAACTTGTTGGGTTGTATAATGCTGCATATGAACAAGGCTCATTCGGGGAGAATATTAATAAAGGAGTTATCAAACTTATCCCCAAAGATGAGGATAGAACTTTAGTGAAAAATTGGAGACCAATAACATTGCTCAATCTGTCCTATAGAATTCTAGCTAAGACCTTGGCCAGAAGAATCACTCAGATATTAGGCAGAATTATCGTAGTCAATCAAACTAGATTTATTAGTGGTAGACATATTCTGGAAAATCTAATCACTAGTTAGGAAGCTATGCATTGGGCAAGAGAAGAAAGTCAGAATGTTGTTATGATCCTCCTGGATTTTAAGAAGGCGTATGATAGGATAGAATGGCCTTTTGTCATTGGCATGCTAAAGGCTTTTGGATTACCTAAATACTATTGCAAGTGGATTGAAATATTGTTCCAAGATTCCTCAACAGTGGTGGATGTCAACGGTCAACTACCAAAACCTATTCAGTTGCAAAGATCAATTAGACAGGGATGCCCAATTGCCCCTGCCCTATTCGTTATTGCTGCAGATGCTCTGTATTATATTTTGAGAAGTCCCCAACTTGGACCACCAGCAATTGGGATTTCCTTGGCTAACAGAGATAACCTCTTAAACTCTTAATTTGCTGATAATACTTCCCTATACACTTCTCTTACACAAAGGAACTTTGATAATATTATTGAAAAGCTGCAATTTTTGTTTACCACTACAGGTAAAGTGAACTAATAATACTACAAATAGAAGAGACGTAACAGATACAAATAAGTGCAATGTAATATCAGAGAACTACCACTTGTTCCATTAATGCCAAAAATAGATTTGCATCCACCATTCACTGTGATAGTAATACCAACGATGATGCTATACATTTTATCCGAGGATGTACATATAAACCCCGAGGGGGTGCGAGGTGAACCGTCGCGACCCTAACTACCTACCCCTCGGGTAAACTAACGACGAACGATATAGTTAACACTTAACAACATATTAGGTGACAACATATCATTATTCCCGACAACATCATCCCCCCCAAAAAGAGAAGTCCCCTCCTAACAACATACAACCAAAATGGAATGATGCTAAAACCCACATAATAAAAGAAAAAATCAGGATGGGGGAGGCTGAGAATTCGTCCCTGCTATCGTACCATCTGATGGTGGTGTTGGGGCTGCTGCCAAGCGAGCTCGCAACTCATACACCTATTGTGTTCGGAGCTACAAGTCCCAGTCTGCTACCAACTTCTGCTCCATTGTCTTCTTCACCATCATGGCTGCCTCCTTCTTCTCCTTAGCGTCAACTACCTCCATCGAACTCACCAAGCCAGACTCCAACATGCCCTTATCTACCCTGGCCTCCTCCAGTTGAGCCAACAAGGTATCTCTCTCCGCCTACATGGCTTCCCTCTCCGCGGCACATGCCTCCCTATCTTGAACCACATCTACCTTCAGCTGAGCCATCTCGCCCTATACCACCTTCAGCTCAGTCGCCAATTCTCTCTGAGTTGTCTCATGTGTGGACGAAACATGTTGTGTACAACATAAAGTGTAGTAACCTTCTCTGAAGGCTTGCTCAATCTCTCTCACTAATGCAGCCACCCGAGTCTCTCCAAGTCACTCTCGGAGTGCCCACTCCTCCAACATGGCAAGGGACTCCGTGGTAGGCCACCCCCTCGACTCGTAGCAAGCTCTAAACTCCTCGAAGCATCCTAATCTCATAAATGTCTACTCTCATAAACGACAAGAGCCTCTCCAACTCCTCTATCACCTCCTCCTAAGCTCGTGACTTAGTAGAGACAATTACCCTCCTCGCGCTTGCGACCACCTCCTGCAGGTACTGCTCTAAGTCACCCTCTCTAGGCTCCTGTAATAGGCCCTACTCCACACTCACTGTTGCAGGCGTCTCTTGGGTATGCTCCTTAGTAAACTGCCATAGAGTTGTTGGCTCTCAGGTGCGCTCAAGAGTTATCCGCTCCAACTCCACGGGCATCGATCTAACTGGTGAGCTCTCGGCGTCAATATCAACTATCTCCTATGTGGTCAATAGTGCCCATCATGGAGAGGTGAGGGTGTCTCCCACCAGTTCCATCACTGTCATATTGTACTCGCGTAGCTACGAGTTCACCTCTGTGGTCTCCTCCTCTAGCATCCTATCACCCCCAAGCATCTCCACCTCTCTATGTGGCTCATATACCTCCATGTGGCCTAACTCTTCTCCCTGTGGCTCAATAGGTAAGTCTCCAGATAACTCCATCTCTGATCTATGCTCTCCAACCTCCTCCTGTGGCACTACAGGTAGGGCCAATTCTATTGAAGGTAGTGGTGTAGTCACTGAAGCTAATGTTGTCGAAGGTACTGATACTAGCAATGCCATCGATGACATGCTCACAAACGTGTGAATCTGTCCGAAGGCAGGGATGGGTGCCGTGGTCACCAATCCAACCAATACCGATGGCGTGACGTGTGTTGTCCCTAGTGGAGTAAACTGCACCTGTGTGGCCGCAGGTGTATGTGTGGGCGAGGACACCACTGTAGTAGTTGCAAGCTCGATATCGTCATCGGCCTCATGACAATCCTCATCTCCAAAGGCATTGGAGCTCTCTGTTGTCTCCTCTCGCCCACTATCCACGTCCTCCGATTCTGAAACAACCTACCTCCACCTCTTCTGGCATGTTGGTGTCATCCCAATGTGTAAATGCCTCCAATACATGATAGGCAGCTCGCCCTGTGCCAAGCTGCCAAGCTACAACTCGAGTCGGTCACATGGTATTTGCATGTGGCATCCAAGAATAGCCCTATGGCATAATGCGGCATGTGAAATGTCCTGTGTTGCAACATCATGAATTCGTACATCCTCTCCACCAACAATGATGCCTAGTCATACACCACACTGTTCTTGAGGCCATTCATCAAAAGAATTTGTTGAAGCGCTATATCTAAAGCGCGGCTCGATCCTGTCAACCAACTCTTCAACCCTTTTCTATAGCATCCTCTACAAAGGAGATGTGGGATTGAGTGTTTGCTAAAGTCGAGAAGCACAGTAAATGGCAAATGCATATGTTGTCTCTAGCTGGTAGGATTCAGGAGATGCAAAAGGTGCTGGCCTCTCACGCTATATATACTACTCCTCTACTTGGCTCTTTTCCAATTACCAAATTAACAAACTTGAGAGAATTATGAGGGAGTTTCTTTGGTCAGATGGTAAAGGGGGCAAGAAGAGACATTGCATTTCATGGAATTAGTGTTGTACACCAAAAGATTGTGGTGGGTTGGGTATCAAAGACCTTAAATCTCAAGGAATGGCTCTAGCCTCCAAATGGATCATCCAGGCCACTAATGGCAATGAACCATGGAAGGTGTTAATTAGAAATAATCTTCTCAGATCAAAACCAAAATAAGGCAAACAGTGGGATAAACTGTAGGTTTGTGACATTCTAATGGGGGACTTTGAAGTGCGTACATTTGAAACAATCATTTTTGGATCTCTATGGAAAGCCTGGACTAAGGTTCAAGAATTCTTGCAGCATTGGGGCGCTGTGAGGGGCCCTCCTACATATTCGGTGGTGGACAGATCTATTTGGTGGGGGATTCAATTGAATGACAAACCATTGGCTCTTACTCAGAGCTGCTCTGCAAAAGAGTTGCATTCCTTAGGTGTCACTTCCATTAGTGATTTGTTGTTTGAGAATAGATTAGGGTCTTGGCTTGATCTTGGAAATAAGTATGCTATCCCTCCCTCGCACAAAATACATATACCCTTATATAGAAAGCTACTGGTATGTATTTCCTTGTTAAGATGATGGATACCAATAGTTTTATGGAGCAACTCAAATGGAAGGATGGCACCAAGTTTCTAGAGATCACAGTCAAACAGATATATGGTATGATCTAACAAAATAATGGGATCTTCCAGTGGGTTAATAAGTGTTGGGGCCTTGAGTGGCATGACTCCTATCGGCACAAAACATGGTCTCCTCTTTGCCAAGCCCCTGTCAAACTAAAAAAAGTATGCTTCAGATGGTTAACTATCCTTAAAAAAATTGTTGTTGGTACTATTTTATTTGATGTTGGTCTTTCTCCTATTTCTTGTTATGTATGTCATGTTCCTGAAACTATTTAACATTTTTTTTTAATGTAAGTTCCCTATGTCTGCTCCTTGTTTCACGGTGACCATGTAGGTTGGAATGCTAAACCAGGTCTATCATGGATAGAGGTTCTTGTTGGCTATGCAGATTGTTTTGATGATGAACTTAATAAGTTTTGGTCTGTCTTCTCCTGTGAAGTCATGTGGTTTTTGTCGAGGAGAGGAACAAGGAAGTTTTTCAAGATAAGCAAAGATGTCTTACTGAGTTTAAATGCAATCTCACAATTATGACAATTATGATGCAGGTTTCAGTTGTTTTGGAGAAACCAAAAATCCTCTTCATGATACTTGCTCAAGAAGGTGTCATGATCTTGTACAAGAGTGATATTAGACCGGCCCACTTTTTCCATAATTACAATGAGTTGTTGGATAGCTAAGAGTTGGAGATGTTGAACAAAGTACTGAAAGACGGAGAAATTACAAAAGAAGATGTCAGAGCCATCAACAATGCACCAAAAAACACTGCTCCTGGCTGGGATACCATAGCAAACCCAACTATTGAACCTCCTCCTAGGGCATTTGATCAAGATAGGGCTGATTGCAGTTACAATATAGCTGGCTCATGGGATGACTGATTATTGATGCTACCACATGTTAAAGAATTCTGGAATGTCTACCTATTTTGTTGTAGCAATGTAATTATGTATATCTCTGATGGTACATACTCTGAGATAGTCGTTTTCTTTTTTGGTTCATATAGTGAAAATCCCAGGCGTCCCTCGGCCCTTGAAGGGACGCCTAGACGTCCCCCGTCACGGCATGCATAAAAACAGCTGAAAATTAAAAAATAAAAAGTTTTAAAAGTTTTTAGTTGGTTACATTGTTATCATTTGACTCTAATGAAAGAGAATCTTTTATAATAGTCTGGGTCCTTAGGCTTTGTTGATGTGAGTTTTGTTCCACTACAACATACAGAATCGAATATTTATATTCCAGGATGAAACACCAAATCTCCAACTCTCTCTTGAATAAGGATGCTCATATGGTAAACAATGTAGATGAATTGTGTGCTCAAATGAGACAACCTCAAGGTTCCTTCTTATTGTGGACTTTCACTCAATTTTATGATGTGATATGCTGGTTATCACAAAGGGACTTCGCTATTCATTCAATGGATATCAACTCTTTCAACTTCTTCAATCACTTCCAACCAAACAACTTTCAAAGGAAAGGGTTTAGAAATTTTATCTAACTCTAAGAATGTAAGATAATGTTAATGATGAGGTGAGCCTCTAACCAATCCTTGCTTTGTTGTATCAACTAGGCATATGAGGGTGCTATCTTCTATGGATGCAAGAATGATCCAAATACCCTATGAAGATACAATCTAAATGAACATCTCCAATAAAAGTTGAACACTTATAGTTTAGGCCCAGACTAACCTTACACTGTTCCTTACAATCGGCAAGTACCAAAAGGTATGGACACTAGCTCCACAATTAATCACCATTCAACAATATCTTCCATTTATCTACTTTCACTTCTACTAAACAAGAAATGAAATCCTAAATAAGGAATTGAAGAAACCATGCAATACTTCAAAGCAACACTAAGTAATCCACCATGAAGACCAACAATGTGTTAAAGTTACCAATCAGATTTTAATTTTAGTTCTATTTCCTAGATATACAATGTAATGTTTTTCACTCGGATAATATGATATATATCTCTGTTGTAACTTGTAATAATACTTGTAGATTTTTTGTACTTTCCAAGTTACACATTCAATGAGTATATATATAATATAAAGGGACATGTATCCCGAAGGGACATATCTCTACATGAACTATGTTCATGTCTCTACGTTATGTCTCTTGTTAACCATTAGTTATTATTAATATATATCATTGACTGATCCGATAATGAACACCTTAATAATATTGATACAAGACATTAATAAAGGTCGGCACATATAATATAAACACAGTCATTACAACGGTGTACGGTGACTGTGTTTGCAAACGGTATAAAATAATGTGAAGGTTGTCAGCTGTCATACAGTCACTAATGACTGTGTTCATCACAGTCGATAACGTTATCGATTGTGGTGAACATAGTCACTAATGATTGTGTTCATCACAGTCATTAGTGACTGTGATCGACTTGCATTTCTTTCATCACAATGATCATTAAGTCGATTTCCATAATCGACATTACAGTCGATATAACATATGAAATCTTTATATACTTAACAATATATATATGACAATTACTTATATATATATATATATATATATATATATATATATATATATATATATATATATATATATATATATATATGTCATCTCAACAATTATCATTATATTAATAATTTTCCCAATTATGAATGTATGAATATGTATGTGCATAATTTAATCTATTCTCATAGTATTAATATAAGTGATAACTATTTTATCTGATCGAAGCTAGAAACATCAACACTCCCTCTTAGCTAGGGAAGATAAAATACATCAAGAAGCAATTCACAAAAGATCCATTACTTTGAAGAGAAGATATCACCTCATCGTCATATCAAGAGATATGGTCTGACCACGAATATCAAGTCTCATGATATTCACCATAACTCAAAAATTTATAGGTAATGTATCCTTAATGCAAGGTATCATCTATTGTGATATGTTTTAGCCATCACACGATGTCTATCACAATAGAAGGTCAATAGTCTGTTTAAGGAACGCAATCCACCATGTAGAAAATCATCTATTGTGATTTGTTTCAGCCATCACACAATGTCTATCACAATAGAAGGTCAATGGTCTGTTTAAGTAACGGAATCCACCATGCAGGAAATCATCTATTGTGATCTGTTTCAATCATCACACGATGTCTATCACAATAGAAGGTCAATGGTCTGTTTAAGGAACTGAATCCACCATGTAGGAAATCATCTATTGTGATCTATTTCAATCATTGTAGGAACACTCGCCGAGTGGTGATTACTCGCCGAGTTTTTAAGCCTGACGAGTTTTTGCCAAAAAAACTCGCACGAAAAACTCACCCGTGCGCAAAAGACCAACGATTGAAAGAAAAAACGGCTTGCTCATTTCGTTTTGTGTTTGCAGCAACTTGAGTGAATAGTGGAAGAGGAAAGTGAGCTTCTAAGCCATTCTTAGGTGATCGCTTTGCTATTGGAGGAGGATTCTTCAAGAAAAAACACATTCCCAAGTAGTTTTGCCGAGTTTGTTTTTATATTTTTTTAAAACATTCTATTTTGTTTTGGTTGAATCTAAATGAATACAAAATCATTTATAAGTAGTTAGAAATGATTTTGAATCATTAGAACAAGATTCAACACTATTTTTGACAAGTTTTGTTGAATGATGAATCTATCAATATTTTTTTGAAGAATATCTAGTTTTTTTTAAATATCAAACCCTACCAATATGTTTAGTTTTTTTTCTAACTTTGAATGATGTCTAAAATATTGTAACTAATTTAGATAGTTTCTAACTTCGTTTAATTCTTTTTCTAAAATATTTATTTTATGTTTTTAATTTCTATGTGTAGGGAAGCAGTTAACGGTTAACCATTAAACCAACATGGCAAATTCAAAGGAAGTGTGGCCACTAACACCATGCCCTTTTGGATTTATAGGCACACGGCCTAAAAATGCTAGAGATAAGACATGGAGGTATGCCTATGAAGCACCGAATGAGCCTGGGAAAGTGATTTGCATAAACTATGAAAAAGTAGTTTTTGGAGGCATAAACCGTCTCAAATACCACCTAGCAGGCATTAGGAATGCATGATGCAAATCCATGTGAAAAAAATACAGAAGAGATAAAAAGATTTGTTGCCCTACTTGCAGTCGGGGAAGAGAAAAAATTGTAAAGGGAGAGGGAAAGATTAGCTATGAGGGCAGCCATAGCTGAAACTCAAGGTGCTCCTATTGACATTCAAAAAGAAGAAGCACTTGAGAGCATAGTGGGCTATCTTCGTGGCCCACACATCCGCAAACGGAGTGCCTCCTCTTTTACCGCTTCTGCTTCCTCTAGTAGAGTGCCTAGTTCTTCCCCACCATCAACATTAGGGATAGGCAATTATTTTGTGCCAAGAAACACACCTGAAGCACAACCATCACTAGAGGCCATTGGATGGAACAAGGAGGCACATGAGAAAACTGATATTGCATGTGCTGATTTTTGGTATTTCAACAATCTCCCATTGCGTGTAGCTGAGAGTCCCTATTGGCTAAATTTGGTGACCGCAATGACAATTTCAAAAAAACGGTACAAGGCCCCTTTTCGCAAGGATTTGAGTGGGAGGTAAGTAAATAATAGGAATCCACTTGGTTTCATTTTGAAATTTTAATTGTTATTTCTTGTTTATTAAATCAAAATTGTGTACTAAGACTTGATTTCACTTTGATTTTCTAGTTTTCTTGTAAATGCAGTTGATAGGTAGTGGTGGAGGAGCAAAAAAAGAGTGGAGTAAATATGGCTACACCATTCTTTCTAATGGGTGGATAGATGGAAAAAACCGAACCATTATTAATTTCTTGGTTGCTTGCAAGGATGATGTGGTGTTTTGGAAATTAGTTGATGCCTCCAACAAAGTGAAAAATGCACAAACATTGGCATTAATGTTGGAGAATGTTGTCATGAAGGTGAGAGTAGAGGATGTGGTGCAAATCATCAAAGATAATGCGGCAGCAGGTAATTTTAATATTTACGTTGCACATGATTATCATTAAATATTAATAAGTGATATTTAATTTAGTTTTTAGGAAAAATATAGAAATTGGAAACTAATTATTAAATTTTTACTAATATGCCAGGTGGAATCCTCCAAGACAAGCACCCCACTCTTTTTTGGACGCCTTGCACAGCACATGTCCTTGTCCTTCTTTTGGAGGACATAAGAAAACTTGATTGGGTGACTCCAATTGTGGAAAATGCAAGGCGGGTCACAAAGTATATCTACAATCACCCTTGGGTTCTAAATTTGATGAGACAATTCACTAAAGGGAAAGATATGGTGAGACCTGCAGTCACAAGGTTTGCAACGGTTTTCTTGATGTTGCAAAATATTATTGGTACATTGACTTCTTTGATACAAATGTTTGTGAGTCAAAGGAACCTGAAGGAGAGGCTATTGCACGCATAGTCTTTGATCAAAATTTTATGGACAAGGCTTCTGAGATTGTGAAGGTAACTTCAAGAATCAAAACTTTAATTTTTAATTATTCTTGATTCAAGTCTCTCATTATTAATTTGTAACTTACTGTTACTAACTTCATTAATTAATCTTTTTGTAAACTAATTTGTATTTTTCAAATTTCAATTGCAGGTGTTTGAGCCTCTGGTTAGACTTCTGCGCTTGGTTGATGGGGATCAAACCCCAAAGGGGTGTCTTTATGAGGCCATGGATAGGGCCAAATAGTCTATAAAAAATTAGTACAAGGGTCATTAATTAATCTTTTTGTAAATTAATTTGTATTTTTCAAATTTCAATTGCAAGTGTTTGAGCCCCTGGTTAGACTTCTACGCTTGGTTGATGGGGATCAAACCCCAAAGGGGTGTCTTTATGAGGCCGTGGATAGGGCCAAATAGTCTATAAAAAATTACTACAAGGGGGATAGACTCAAATATGATCCCATTTGGGAAATTGTTGATAAGAGGTGGAACAATCAGTTCCACCAACCCATTCATGCAGCGGGGTACTTCCTCAACCCTTGTTTTAGGTATGATGATTCTTATTCAAATTTTACTAAGACTTGATTTCACTTTATTTTTGTAGGTGTGTAATAAGACTTGGTTTCACTTTGTTTTTGTTTCAGATATGAGGATTCCTTTTCAAATCCTAATAGAGAGGTCATGGAGGGCCTCTCTATATGCATTCAGAGGATGGTACCCGATGTTGCAGAGAGAGACCTTGTTGTGACCGAACAACAAATCTATGTGGAATCAAAGGGTAAATTATTCTCTTCAAAGTTGGCAAAGAGAGCAAGAGGCACTCAAACCCCAGGTAAAAGTAAAACATTTGCAATTTTGCCATTTGATAAATTATGTTTCGCTTGTCTCTTTTCTTTTTAACTTCTCAATATTTTATTTTGCAGATGCTTTGTGGCAAAGTTGGGGTGGAAATACCCCACATCTAAAGAAATTTGCTCTCAGAATCTTATGCTAGCCTTGCAGCTCATCCCATTGCGAGCGCAATTGGAGCTTATTTGAGTCCATCCACACAAAGAAGAGAAACAAGTTAGCCCAAAAACACCTCAATGACCTTGTCTATGTGCAATACAATCTTAAGTTGTGCTTGAAAAGGGCACAGGAAGCACCAGCTGGTCTAATTGATTTGGATGATATAGATCCTTACTCTAATTGGACGACACAGTGGCAAAGTTGGGGTGGAAATACCCCACATCTAAAGAAATTTGCTCTCAGAATCTTATGCTAGCCTTGTAGCTCATCCCATTGCGAGCGCAATTGGAGCTTATTTGAGTCCATCCACACAAAGAAGAGAAACAAGTTAGCCCAAAAACACATCAATGACCTTGTCTATGTGCAATACAATTTTAAGTTGTGCTTGAAAAGGGCACAGGAAGCACCAACTAGTCTAATTGATTTGGAGGATAAAGATCCTTACTCTGATTGGACGACACAGGAGCAGTCTTCATTGTTTACAGAGGATAACATCGTTGATTTGGAGAGACAGGCTATGGAAGACGAGGGGGGTGGATTTGGTTTCACATTGGAAAACTTAGCCTGTCTCTCCAAATCAGCAATGTCATCCAATGTGAAACCAAATCCACCCACCTCCTCCTCCATAGCCTGTCTCTCCAAATTAGCGATGTCATCCTCTATAAACAATGGAGGCTGCTCCTGTGTCATCCAATCAGAGTAAGGATCTATATCGTCCAAATCAATTAGACCAGTTGGTGCTTCATGTGCCCTTTTCAAGTGCAACTTAAGATTGTATTGCACATAGACAAGGTCATTGAGGCGTTTTTGGGCTAACTTCTTTCTCTTCTTTATGTGGATGGACTCAAATAAGCTCCAATTACACTCACAATGGGATGAGCTGTAATATCCTTAACTGGCTTTCTTGTTGAAATTTCAATACAAGTTTATTACAAGTCTGCTCAGAGTTTAAATATGTTCTTGGGAAATTGATCTCTCAAACAAATATTCAATTTATATCTCCGCATAAGAAGTGATAAATTTCATACAAGCAAATGATAACTTCAACCAGCCGAATAATGGATAAAAATCACATAGCATGAATATAAATAACGTTACAAATACCAAATAAACTGCAGATTAGTGCAATGTATACCAACCGATTCTCATGAACACAGCATAGGAAGCAGCAAGCCTTCCCACAGCGAATGTCGATCAAATAGCCAAGGAAAGAATCGAATGCAAAGGCTCTGCAAGTGTCAGTCCTGCAAACTCAAGCTACAGGTTTCAACCAAGGCGTGATATCACCCAATGTGTGTGTATACACTGATCCTGGGCGCACGCGAATCACTTGTTGGCGGGGTCTGTGTGGTGATTGGATTTAGCGTGTGACGTGAGGCACGGGGGGCACTATTCTGTAAGGGTGGTGGATGATACTTCTCGCACACTTCACCTCCGCTCCCAGCCTTGACCACGCAATTGGGCTGTGTCCTCTTGCGCGACCTATGTCTCAGAACCAGTACTGTGATTCACCAGTTTTATTA
Organism: Chamaecyparis obtusa; assembly: GCA_027943335.1. Classification (NCBI taxonomy): domain Eukaryota; kingdom Viridiplantae; phylum Streptophyta; class Pinopsida; order Cupressales; family Cupressaceae; genus Chamaecyparis; species Chamaecyparis obtusa. Next base: position 609,388 of record BSBK01004570.1, on the reverse strand, counting down.
CCCACGTACTCGGTTGGGAATAGGCTAATGACAACAGTAGCAGTAGATGGAGTGGGTACGACTGGTGTATGAAACTGCTTCTCTTCTCCACCCATATGTCGTCAATACGCAGCACCAGTGTCTGTGCTCAACTCAATGCCCAGAGCGACAGTTCCTTCCCTCCCGACTATATTCACGTTAAGACTCGTTCACAAGAAACAAAATGCTAGCAATGCTACAATGCTAGCAGCTTGTCTGGCCCGTCTTTCATGTTAAACACCAAGTAAATGGCAACTTTCAAAAATAACGTTACCCTAAAATGGAAGGTTGAGTGGTAGTCTGGATGTCTTCAACCATCGAAATATCGAATCCTTAAATGTTTCGCTTCATGCCAAGAATAAATTGCACCTCTCTATATTAATATCTATTTGATAACATAAAAAACTGAGGAAATACCTTCTTCCTTGTTTGCCAAAAATTTGCTCTGAGATCATTGATGCAAAAACCTTCTATTTGAAACCAGCTGTGAAATATGAATGACTCCACCAATTTCGAGATGTTGGGGCTACATCCAACTTCTCGTATTTTTCCTCAAGGGTTTCCGTCCTCAAGAAAATATCCAATCACGTGAGCAACCTGATTTTTATCTTTGTTTTATAAATTCCATGGTGTTGATCCCAAGGCGTACTTTACACTTTTATAACCTCGAGGTGAGGGAAAGCACGGAAAACTAAGCAATGTGGGATAAAGTACGCTCACTTAAAGTCACTTTAAGTTACTTTTAATATAAAGCGACTTAAGACAAAAAGTGACTTTTATAAACTCGCTTTCTAAAATAAAGTGACTTAACTCTAGAAAAGGGATCCCAATTAATTAAATATTCGCCCACTGAAGCCTGTGACTGGCTAGCATCCTCTGAAAGAAGTCGATAGCCTCCGAATGGGAAAATAGACTAAACGAATGTCAAAATGGCCTAGCACAAAGAAGGGGACATTACATGAGCTATAAGGCTAGCATAAGATTCTAAGAGCAAATTTCTTTAGATGTGGGGTATTTCCACCCAACTTTGTCACCAAGCATCTGCAAAATAAAATATTGAGAAGTTAGAAAGAAAAGAGACAAGCGAAACATCATTTATCAAATGGCAAAATTGCAAATGTTTTACTTTTACCTAGGATTTGAGTGCCTCTTGCTCTCTTTGCCAACTCCGAAGAGAATAATTTACCCTTTGATTCCACATAGATTTGTTGCTCGGTCACAACAAGGTCTTGGTTACCATCCTCTGAATGCATATAGAGAGGCCTTCCATGACCTCTCCATTAGGATCTGAAAAGGAATCATCATATCTGAAACAAAAACAAAGTGAAACCAAGTCTTAGTACACAACCTACAAAAACAAAGTGAAATCAAGTCTTAAAAAAATTTGAATAAGAATCATCGTACCTAAAATGAGGGTTGAGGAAGTACCCTGCTGCATGAATGGGTTGGTGGAGTTGATTGTTCCACCTCTTATCAATAATTTCCCAAATGGGATCATATTTGAGTCTATCGAGTAAGTTTTTGTAGACTATTTGGCCCTATCTATGGCCTCATAAAGACACCCCATTGGGGTTTCATCCCATCAACCAAGCACAAAACTCTAACCAGGGGCTCAGACACCTGCAATTGAAATTTGAAAAATACAAATTAGTTTACAAAAAGATTAATTAATGAAGTTAGTAACAGTAAGTTACAAATTAATGAGAGACTTGAATCAAGAATAATTAAAAATTAAAGTTTTGATTCTTGAAGTTGCCTTCACAATCTCAGAAGCCTTGTCCATAAAATTTTGATCAAAGACAATGCGCGTGATAGTCTCTACTTCAGGCTTCTTTGAATAAGCTGAGTCAAGCCATGGTTGACTCACAAACATTTGTATCAAAGAAGTCAATGTACTAATAATACTTTGCAATGTCAAGAAAACCATTGCAAACCTTGTGACTGCAGGTCTCACCATATCTTTCCCTTTAGTGAATTGTCTCATCAAATTTAGAACCCAAGGGTGATTGTAGATATACTTTGTGACCCACCTTGCATCTTCCACAATTAGAGTCACCCAATCAAGTTTTCCTATGTCCTCCAAAAGAAGGTCAAGGACATGTGTTGCACAAGGTGTCCAAAAAAGAGTGGGGTGCTTGTCTTGGAGGATTCTACCTGGCATATTAGTAAAAATTCAATAATTAGTTTCCAATTTCCATATTTTACCTAAAAACAAAATTAAATATCACTTATTAATAATTAATGATAATCATGTGCAACATAAATATTAAAATTACTTGTTGCCGCATTATCTGTGATGATTTGCACCACATTCTCTACTCCCACCTCCATGACAACATTCTCCAACATTAATGCCAATGTTTGTGCATTTTTCACTTTGTTGGAGGCATTGACCGATTTCCAAAACACATCATCCTTGCAAGCAACCAAGAAATTAATAATGGTTCGGTTTTTTCCATCTATCCACCCATCAGAAAGAATGGTGCAGCCATATGTACTCCACTCTTTTTTTGCTCCTCCACCACTACTCTTGCCCTATCAACTGCATTTACAAGCAACCTACAAAATCAAAGTGAAATTAAGTCTTAGTACACAATTTTGATTTAATAAACAAGAAATAGCAATTAAAATTTCAAAATGAAACCAAGTGGATTCCAATTATTTACTTGCCTCTCACTCAAATCCTTGCGAGAAGGGGCCGTGTACCCTTTTCCCGAAACTGTCATTGCACCAACCACACGCAATGGGAGAAGGGGCCTTGTACCAAATTTAGCCAATAGGGACTCTCAACCACACGTAATGGGAGATTGTTGAGATACCAAAAATCAGCACATGCAATATCAGTTTTCTCATGTGCCTCCTTCCATCCAATGGCCTCTAATGATGGTTGTGCTCCAGGTGTGTTCCTAGGCACAAAACAACCGCCTATCCCTGATGATGATGCTGGTGAAGAACTAGGCACTCTACTAGAGGAAGCAGAAGCGGTAAAAGACTAGGCACTCTGTTTGCGAATGTGTGGACCACAAAGAGAGCCCACTATGCTCTCAAGTGCTTCTTCTTTTTGAATGTCAATAGGAGCACCTTGAGTTTCAGCTATGGCTGCCCTCACAGCTAATCTTTCCCTCTCCCTTTGCAATTTTTTCTCTTCCCCGGCTGCAAGTAGGGCATTAACAAATCTTTTTATCTCTTTTGTATTTTTTTCAAGTGGATTTGTATCATGCTTCCTAATGCCTGCTAGGTGGTATTTGAGGGGGTTTATGCCTCCAGAAACTACTCTTTCATAGTTTATGCAAATCACTTTCCTAGGCTCATCTGGTGCTTGATATGCATACCTCCATGTCTTATCTCTAGCATTTTTAGGCCGGGTGCCTATAAATCCAGAAGGGCATGGTGTTAGTGGCCACACTTCCTCTGAATTTGCCATGTTGATTTAATGGTTAACCATTAACTTCTGGCCTACACATAGAAATTAAAAACATAAAATAAATATTTTAGAAAAAGAATTAAACGAAGTTAGAAACTATCTAAATTAGTTACAATATTTTTAGACATCATTCAAAGTTAGAAAAAAAAAACTAAACAAACTAGTAGGGTTTGATATTTAAATAAAATTAGATATTCTTCAAAAAAAAATATTGATAGATTCATCATTCAACAAAACTTGTCAAAAATAGTGTTGAATCTTGCTCTAATGATTCAAAATCAGTTCATTTAGATTCAACCAAAACAAAATAGAATGTTTTTAAAAAATATAAAAACAAACTCGGTAAACCCACCTGGGAATGTGTTTTTTCTCTCGAATCCACCTCCAATAGCAAAGCAATCACCTAAGAATGGCTTGGAAGCCCACTTTCCTCTTCCACTATTCACTCAAGTCGCTGCAAACACAAAACGAAATGACCAAGCCATTTTTTCTTTTAATCATTGGTCTTATGTGCACGGGCGAGTTTTTATTAAAAACTCGCTGAGTTTTTCGTGCAAGTTTTTCTGGTAAAAACTCGTCGGGCTTAAAAACTCAGCGAGTAATCGCCACTCGACGAGTGTTCCTACTATGACTGAAACAAACCACAATAGATGATTTCCTACATGGTGGATTCAGTTCCTTAAACAGACCATTGACCTTCTATTGTGATAGACATCATGTGATGACTGAAACAAATCACAATAGATGATTTCCTGTATGGTGGATTCAGTTCCTTAAACAGACCATTGACCTTCTATTGTGATAGACATCGTGTGATGGCAGAGACAGATCACAATAGATGATTTCCTACATGGTGGATTCAATTCTTTAAATAGACTATTGACCTTCTATTGTGATAGACATCGTGTGATGGCTGAAACAAATCACAATAGATGATTTCCTGCATGGTGGATTCAGTTCCTTAAACAGACCATTGACCTTCTATTGTGATAGACATCGTGTGATGGCAGAGTCATATCACAATAGATGATTTCCTACATGGTGGATTCAGTTCCTTAAATAGACTATTGACCTTCTATTGTGATAGACGTCATGTGATGGCTAAAACAAATCACAATAGATGATACCTTGCATTAAGGATACATTACCTATGGAAATTTTTGAGTTATTGTGAATATCATGAGACTTGATATTCCTGGTCACACCATATCTCTTGATATGACGATGAGGTGATATCTTATCTTAAAAGTAATGGATCTTTTGTGAATTGCTGCTTGATGGATTTTATCTTCCCTAGCTAAGAGGGAGTGTTGATGTTTGTAGCTTTGATCAGATAAAATAGTTATCACTTATATTAATACTATGAGAATAGATTAAATTATGCACATATATATACATACCAAAATATATAATAATAATAGATATTATTATTATACATATTGGTATATATATTCGTACATTCATAATTGGGAAAATTATTAATATAATGATAATTATTGAGATATGTTATAACGACTGTAATCTCGATTATGGAAATCAACTTAATGATCATTGTGATGAAAGAAATGCAAGTCGATCACAGTCATTAGAACACAATCATTAGTGACTATGTTCACCACAACCGATAACGTTATTGACTGTGATGAACACAGTCATTAGTGACTGTATTAAAGCTGACAACCTTCGCATTATTTGATACCGTTTGCAAACACAGTCACTGCACACCGTTGTAATGACTGTGTTTATATTATATGTGCCGACCTTTATTAATGTCTTGTATCATTATTATTAAGGTGTTCATTATCAAATCAGTCAATGATATATATTAATAATAACTAATGGTTAACAAGAGACATAACTAATGATATATATTAATAATAACATATGTCCCTTTATATTATATATATACTCATTGAATGTGTAACTTGGAAAGAACAGAAAATCTACAAGTATTATTACAAGTTACAGCAGAGATATATATCATATTATCCAAGTGAAAAACATTACATTGTATGTCTAGGAAATAGAACTAAAATTAAAATCTGATTGGTAACTTTAACACATTGTTGGTCTTCATAGTGGATTACTTAGTGTTGCTTTTAAGTTTTGCATGGTTTCTTCAATTCCTCATTTAGGATTTCATTTCATGTTTAGTAGAAGTGGAAGTAGATAAATGGAAGATATTGTTGAATGATGATTAATGGTGGAGCTAGTGTCCATACCTTTTGGTACTTGCTGATTGTAAGTAACAGTGTAAGGTTAATTTGGGCCTAAATTGCAAGTGTTCAACTTCTATTGGAAATGTTCATTTAGATTGTGTCTTCACAGGGTATTTGGATGAACATTGACAATATGAAAATCATTCCTGCATCCATAGAAGATAGCACCCTCCTATGCCTAGTTGATACAGCGAAGCAAGGATTGGTTAGAGGCTCACCTCATCATTAACATTATCTTACATTCTTAGAGTTAGATAAAATTTCTAAACCCTTTCCTTTGCAAGTTGTTTGGTTGGAAGTGATTGAAGAAGTTGAAAGAGTTGATATCCATTGAATGAATAGCAAAGTCCCTTTGTGATAACCAGCATATCACATCATAAAATTGAGTGAAAGTCCAAAATAAGAAGGAACCTTGAGGTTGTCTCATTTGATCACACAATTCATCTACATTGTTTACCATATGAGCATCCTTATTCAAGAGAGAGTTGGAGATTTGGTGTTTCATCCTGGAATACTAAATATTTGATTTTGTATGTTGTAGTGGAACAAAACTCACATCAACAAAGCCCAAGGGCCCAGACTATTATAAAAGATTCTCTTTCATTACAGTCAAATGATAAGTAATGTTTTCCATGCTAAACGTTACTTTAGTATGGTGAATTAAGAATTGCCAACATCCAGTCTCAATATGAAATGGCCCATCTGTTACCCTTATTTTATCTAGCAGCCATAGAGCTAGAGAGAACATTGTTTGAACTTTGAAGTTTGCAATTAAAAATTAAACTTCCTGGTCAACTGTTGCTAGCTATTTAATTATTGCAATGAAATCAGGAAAGCTTATTGTTTTATAAGCTGCTTCAGATTATTACATCAATAATGTTTAGCTTATTATATATATACTCTCTAGAATTTTGGAATGCTTAAGCCCATTTGCTCCAATATAAGTGGCTTACTCTTTTAGTATGGAATCGGTAATGTCCCCTTTTGGGAATAACCTGTTTTTTCCCAAAAATAACAAATCCAATAGTACAATTTATTTACAGGAGTATTCTCTCACTAAAATACACAATAGCAATTGACTTTAGGAAAAATCAATTAACATCAAACAAAAGGATAATGAAGATCCTATTGTAAACATGCACACTATAGCATTTTCCTAATAACCAACCATATTAGAAACTTGAGGGCAAAGCACATTGGACAGTGGGAGACTATCGTCAACAACTAAGCCCAAGAGCGTTGAACAATCAACCAAGTCAATCCCAACCACTTGGCCCACAATCAATCCAACTCGATGGGGGGTCTGCTTAATTGAGTGAACCCGTAATCCTACATCTCCCAATTATGTTTCCTTGCCAGTTCCTAATATGATTGCTTTATGAAAATCAGATGAATAATTACTAATCTTATACTTCTTGTTAGAACTTAGGACGCCTGGAGACTATCTTCCTCAACCAAACCCAAGAGCTCCGAACAACCAACCAAGTCAATCTGATCCCATGGCCCACAAGTGATCCAACTCAATTGGTGGTCTACTTGATGAGGGAAGATCAATACTGCTGCATCTTCCTAACAGATTCAAAACTAAATAGTAAATACAATAATATTGCATAACAATCACTTTCCTTAATCTTTTAGATTGATGTACTTTTTCTAAGTTCTATTCATATTAGAATTGATCATTCAATTATTGTTGAATGATTGATTGATTGAATTCTGGTTCAATATATTGGTGAATCATGATTGAGTAACAATTCCTAAAAATGACTGAATTGTGATATGTGGCAAATTTTGCAAGTTTTGAAGCTTTACATGCATGCAACAGTGTGTGTAGTGCACACATCTCTTTCATTTATTCATTCTTCACAGAATTCAAATTAATACTTATTTCTTTAATTTTTTTAAAATGATGGTACACAAAAAACTCATTGCACTCAAGAATTACAAAGATGGTTACTTGATGAAAAAGAAAAAAAAAATTAAAAACAGTATTGGAAAAGCATTAACGAGACACTTACTGGGTCAAAGTTAGGCTGAATTATCCCTTTACTGGGTGAAGCTTTCTTCACTTCTGCTATTAAAGCTGGTAAACCAGTTTCTGCCGCACGGACTTTTAATGTACCAATAAAATCTCTGGGAGGCAATGCATGTGACAAAGCTTCTTTCACACTTTCCAAATGCATGTTTTCTTTCATCTGTTTCAATCAAAAAAACAAAGTGTAAAGATCTAGTAGTTTGAATAATAACAATTATCAGACAGAACAGAAGACTAAATCCCATAATAGAAAGAAGTAAGCTAGAGAGCATTCCAATGATTTTCATCCCAAAATATAGTTGAGTTCGGCCACCACTCATCATTTACTGATGCAGAGATGCAGTTGAAGCCCCTCACTGCTCCATTCTCACACAAAAAGTATTGGATTGGTTTGTGTGGAATAGCACAACTGAGGAGAAAGAGATCTGCAGATGGACAAAGACAAGAGCCTTTCCTAGTTCATCGCATTTCTTCCTTCCATTTACTTGTGCTGGTTTTATTATGGATTTCGAAAGGCTTGACATGATTTGTTAAGTTTTTGTTTTGACAGTAATATGATTTTCCTAAATATTGGGAGCCCAAGGCTGAGAGGCAATTTACAGTTGTATATGGGTGTGAAGAGCCTGTGTACATAAAAGCCCCCTGATTTATATAGATGCTCATTTATCTGTTTTAGACATTATCTAAAATTAAATCATTTAACAATTGAAATTTATATCAGTGTAAATGCATACATATTATTTGATGCCAGTTAAATCAGTGTTGAAACCCTACCTGTAAGAGTTTGGCAGTAAAATTTTTGCTTTGCACATCCAGTCCAATCTAAAGATCCAGAGAGAAGCAATGCATTTCTGGGATATGTAGTTGTAATGGTGTTGTTTTTTGGGATGTGTGGATTTGAACTGGATGTGTTTGAAGGTGGGGCGGTCTTGAAGAAGCAGAGGATTTGAATGTTCATGAGAGCATATGTTTATAGGCAGAGGGAGATGCAATGTCTGTGCTGGTCATGCCATATGACTGTCTGCATAACAGAGTTTCGACTGCGTTAGGGATTAAATAACCTTCCTATTTCATATTATTTTTGGTTTGATATATGCATATGTAAATTTTTGGTGTATGCAGTTTTTAGTGATTGGTGATTTGGTTATATTAGTGAATTTGGGCCAGGTTTCTAAATGCACTTTTTTCTCTTTTTTCTGTTTGTTTGTCTATTTATTTATTTTTATTGTAAGAAATGCATATATTACAGTGCATTCAAACAAGCAGTTTATTAATTGATAATTGTCTGAATTAGTGAAGTTGGATGGGGCTTCAGTGTGCTAAAACAATATTTTGTTTATTCAGATATTTATTGATTTTTGTACTGCATTGCATTCTGAATTTAGTGATGCTGAAATGAAGTAGCATGTCAGTTGGGTTATATTAGTTAATTTAGATGAGGTTGCATAGACCATTTTGTTGGCTTTGGCATGTTTGCCATTGATGTCAAGAGGTGTTCTCTCAGAGTCTTGTTAGTGAGATGCTCAGAATACCTTCACTGGTTCAGGATGATAAGTCTTGGGCAGTGTTTGGGAGTTTCAAAGACAACAAGGTAACATGGTGATGGAAAGACAGGATCATTGGAACCTATTTGTGTTCATAGTGATACATTCAAGGTTTTGATGTTTGGTGTTAATAATGTCTTATCTTGTAGCATAGGAGTTCCTTGGAAGGTGCAGGCATTGATAACTCAACGTGTTTTCCACACTGTGCAGATAACACGATGTGTTTCTCAAGTCGTTCTTTGACAGAAGTTACGCGAACAGTTTGTATGCAACCTTTTTTGGGAATGAGAAGACGAAATGTTTAAGTGTCCTTCCATATCTTGAGGATTGCTGTTAGTTGGGCAATGTTGTTGTAGAGATTGATTAGTTAATGATAAAGAGAAGAAAAAAATATGCTGCTATAACAAGATAAAAATATGATCATAGTTCATACACATTGACTGCAGATTTAACTTGCAGAGAAAATGAGTATTGAGAGGAGGAATGTATGTTGAGATATCTGCACATGTAAATGGGGGAATGCTGCTGCTGTTAAGAAGAAGTTACAGCAAATATGAATTCTTTGATGAAAAGAGGATTTCTGAAAAATAAAAGATAATATAAAAGTTTCTGTCTGAAGATTGCATTGTTGTGTAAGGGAGGTTTGTTTTAGTATGTTAGATGTCTGTATTTATTGATGGGAGTTTTGATGATCATTTTTGAAAAATAAGAATAGATTGATATAATAGGGGTGTGTGACCAATGATTGTATGGGCAGATTGGTTAGATTCTTTGGTAACTTTGTACCTTCTGTATTTTTTAGGAGAGAAGTAAGGATCTGGATAAGAGATTGTCCTCCTTATCCAGACATTCATTGAAGTTGAAAGATAGAATACTAATGCTGTGTTTGCAGAGTTGTTTGAGAGCAGATGAAAATGTTGATCAATGATTTATAGTAAAATTGAGTATCCCTCAGTATCTTGCTTATTCTACTGTGATTTTATTGTAAAGTGTTTGGTGCTCCTTGAAGTTGGTGCTTCTAAATTTGTAAGGGGTCGGTGCTCCTAGGGTTGGTGCCCTGATTGTAGTCAGTAAAACTTTTGTATTGCCAGTGAGGCTTGGAGTTGGTGGTCCTAAATTGTAACCAGTGAAGTTGTCAGTGAGGCTTAATAAAATTATCCCGCATAGTGATTTTTCACCCTTCAAGGGTTTTCCACTCAAATACTAGTGTCATATGATGTGCATCTTTATCTCATGTGTTCCATGATATGATATGCTTCTCGATTTGTATTTAATATTTATGTTGTTAAAATGGCTAATATGAACAGGGATATGGGGTTGTTCCATTAATTGTAGAGTTTCATTTGATAAATATGTTGAATTTTGTTGACCACTGATTCACCCCCCCTCTTAGTGGTCTGCGGTATTCCAACAATTGGTATTATAGCAAGGTTTCTATTAGAAATCTAACCAACTTGGTTTGATCTTGGAAGAAGAATACCATGGGCAAGAAAAGTAGAAACAGAATTTCTTCTAAGAAGGTGACAAGTTTGTCTAATAAGAAAGAGATGACTAATGCACAAGTTGAAGAATTTTCAACCGATCTTGATTCTAAAGAATGTCATATAGATATGTTTGATGATGAGCCTCTGTTCATGGATGCTGTAAATGAACTTCTGTTTGATCAAGAAACAGATGAAGGAGTTGTTAATCTTGAAGGAGAACTTGCTACTGCTCTAGATGAAATCAAGAATCTTAAATTCAAGGTACGTCTTTAAGAAAGTTTTAAGGTTAATAAAATGATTGCACAAAATCATAATGAATCTGATTAGATTATTGAATTTTTGCAAATTCAAGTTTTAAAAAGGAAAAAGGCTGAAGAGGAAATGGAAAACAAATTTAAAGATAAGGAAAAGATGTGTAAAAAAATTGAGGATGAGATTGCTACTTTAAAAAGGAATTTAGAGGAAGTTACTGACCAGCAACTGTTAAAAGACGGACCTAAAGGATCAGACAATTTGATTATTAGTCTAAAAATAAAGGTTGAAGAAAATAAGAAGATTACAAATGTGACAAAATCGGATTCGGAGGTCAAAACAAATGAAGCAGAAGTAGTTTCCTTGAGAAAGGAGGTTGAAAAATATAAATCTCAATCTGAAAATTTTCAGAAGTTTGAGAGCAGTAACAACATGTTAAATGAGATGTTAAGTAAGCAAAGACATTTCAAAGTTCCTACCGGTTTAGGATATGAGGTGGGGCAAAGCTCCCTGAGTGGAGACGGGATAATACATGAGATATTTTTGTATCTGCAGAGATAGATGGAAAAGGGAAAAGTTTCAAAGTCAAAAAAAATCCAAGGAAGAAAATAGATATAAGTTATCATGTTGGTGCCCCTAAGAATGAAGGCAAGAAGAAATCAGAAAATGAGACTGTTGATAGTGGACAATCCAAAGTCATCAACAAAGGAAGAAAAAGTAAAGTGAATTCAAACCCTAGTTCTGGGCATAATCAAAATGTGAATGCAATGAGGAATGCTTCTGTTAATATTGAAAATAATGTTGCTAATTCTAATGATAAGGAGACTATGGATTCTAATATTGACAATAAAAATACTGATAATACTAACAGTGTTTTTTATCATGATGGCTCTAAATTTATATCTTTAGCCAACCCTCTCTCCGAAGAGGAGCTTGAAGTTATTCTTGCAAATGGTAATATTCAGAACACCACCAATACCCAAGATGGTTGTCAACCTCCCCATTCTGATAAGGAGATGCCCAAGAGAATGAAATGTTCAACATATTGCCTTGGATTCCATTAAGGATTAAGCAGACAAACATAAAAATGCTAAAATGGTGCCCTTGGAGAATAATGACCCTCTACCTGAGTTCATGGACTCTTCCATTGTGGAAGCTTCTGATAAGCAATTAGTTCCTTTTGTCCCAAATTCAGACTTGATAGTTGGTGATGCTTCCCAATTTGTTGAGGTTGTCAGTAAAAATTCAAAGAAGAAAAGGAAAACTATGGATAGGCAATCCCTTTCTAATTCTTCATCCATAGACAAAAATCAGAAAAAGAAATGTTCAAATATACCTGACTGTTTCACCAGGTTATACCAGAATCGGAAACCTTCCTCTCATAATGGTTGATATGATGATAAACCTGGCTAGCTAGAATGTGAGGGGGCTAGAAATGCCCGAAAGGAAATATGTTGTTAGAGCCTAGTGCTATAAAATGGTGAACAAAGATACTGTCTGTCTCCAAGAAGTCAAAGCCACTGGCTTCCAAGCTTCCACCACTTTGAAATTCATATGGGATCAAGCTACCTGTTTCGTCTCTAATCGTGAAAAGGGTAAAGGTGGAGTTGCCATACTTGTTGGTCCTAAATGGGCTGATTAGATAGCCTCTCATGGGGGCCTCTCCCTGCCACAGAGCATATTGGGTAACTTTCAAGATCTTGGATAAATTGATTGGCATCTACAACATTTATGCTCCCAATGATTACAGGGAGAGAGCTGCCCTTTGGGATTGGCTTGCCAATTCTCTCCCTAAGGCACACTGGATATTCTCAGGAGATTTCAATATGATTGAATACAATGAGGACAAATGTGGAGGTTCTAAGAATTCTTTGAAGGGCAATGAACATTTTTTGTGGGGCAAGTTTAAGAGAGGATTGAATTTGGCTGATCCTCTTGAGAGGAGAAAGGAATTCTGCTCTGGTATTTGGTATACCTGGTGTAACAACCAAGCAAGGAGACAGGGAGTTTACTGCAGACTTGATAGATTTTATGTGGATTCTATGATGTTCTCCTTTCAACAGTTGAATGGCAAAATGCCAGTTATTGTTTCCCCTACTACTATTTCAGATCACTCTCCAATTTCAGCTATAAAAAATGATTGAAATGAATTCTCTCCCATCCACCAGAATGAAGGGCAAGAATAATTTCAAATTATATACTTCCCTCCTTAAGGAGAGTGATACAATTGATGCTATAAAGATGGCTACTAACCTTTCTAAATATTGTAATAGGGATCTTGGGCCTCGTAAACAATGGGGTTCCCTAACTGATGTATGGAGGAAAATGTTCAAGATTGTGGGGGAAAAGAATGCCAAACATAGAGCTAAATCTGAAACCTATCTGCAGAAGAAGCTTAATGAAACTGAAAGGTTACAACAGATCAATAGGCACAACAAGCAGCTGGAAGAAGAACTAAGTATTACCAAGATTGAACTGAAAAAACTTCAGAATTACAAATTCGAGGGCCAAAAAATCAAAGCCAAGATGAATTGGCTATGGGAAGGTGATAGAGGCACTAGCTACTTCTTTAATATCATTAGAGCCAAACAAAAAATAGAATTAATTGATGAAATACAGTCAGAAAATGGTGTTACCAAAAATGGGGAAGACATAAAAATGTCAATTTATAATTTCTATAAAGATTTGTTTTCCTCTGAGCATGGCAACAAGAATTAGGAGGCTCTAGAATGTTGTTTGAGACTGATTCCTAAGAAAGTTTCAAAAGATGATGGTAAGGCCCTTGAGCAGATGATCACTATTGAAGAAATAGAAGACCTCCTTGCAGAATTTTACAAGGAAAACATTGAATGGATTAGTCTTGAATTGTTAACCCTTTATAATGATGCCTTTGAGCAAGGATCTCTAGGTGAGAACATCAACATAGGTGTAATCAAGATGATCCCCAAAAGTGATGGCAGAACCCTTGTCAAGAATTGGAGACCTATTACATTACTGAACCTATCATATAAGATCATTGCAAAAACTCTTGCTAGAAGGATTGTTGGCCTATTAAATAGGAGTATCTCAGTTACCCAAACAAGATTCATCAAAGGGAGATAAATTCTAGAGAACATAATCACAAGTTGGGAAGCTCTAAATTGGGCTGAAGAGGATGGATGAAACTCTGCTATGATTCTGTTGGACTTTGAAAAGGCCTACGACAGGATTGAATGGCCATTTGTTCTTGGCATGCTCGGAGCATTTGGTTTTCCTCCATACTTTTGTAAGTGGATTGACATTCTTTTTAAAGACTCAACTAGAGTCAATGATGTGAATGGTGAATTATCCGATCCCATTTTATTAAAGCGTTCCATTAGACAAGGATGCCCAATTGCGCCTTCCTTTTTGTTATTGCAGCAGATGCTATGTTCTATATTCTTAGAGCCTCTTCTCTTGGACCCCCAGTGAAAGGCATTACTCTCCCCAATCAGGGTGAGTTAATCAATGCCCAGTTTGTTGATGATACTGCTCTTTTCTTGGAAATATCTGAAGAAAATTTTGACAATGTATTGGATAGACTTAACTTTTTTTGTTTGGCAGCGGGAGCAAAGGTTGCCCCTCACAAATCTACAGTGATGGGTTGGTCTGAGTCAGCCCCTGATTGGATGGCTGCCCGTGGATGGGTGTGGGCTGGGCCCTCAACTATTGTTCATTATCTTGGGATACCATTTGCTGCTTCTCCTTCTACAAAAGATATGTGGATGTGGGTGTATTCAAAAGTTGAAAAGAAACATATGAAATGGCAAACAAACCTCCTTTCTCTGACTGGTAGAGTACAGGTAGTTCAAAAAGTACTGGCCTCTCATTCTATTTATTCTTCTTCTTCTTGGCTCTTTGCCAATTATCAAATTAACAAACTAGACAAAGTCATGAGGGATTTTCTCTGGTCTAATGGGCTGGGATCTAAGAAGAGACACTGTGTAAATTGGGAGTGGTGTTGCATGCCCAGGAAGTTGGGAGGTCTGGGGCATAGAAACCTTAAAGCTCGTGGGGTTGCACTTGCATCTAAATGGATCTTCAAGGCCATACACGGCAATGAGCCCTGGAAGATACTGGTTAGAAATAACATTCTGAGATCCTCTATCAAAAAAGGTAAAAGGTGGAAAGACATTCCTTTCTAACCAGGATGTGACATCCTCGTGGGGGATTTTGAAACCAAGGTTTTTGGCTCCAGTGTATTTGCCTCCTTATGGAAGGCATGGGCTCAGGTCAAAAAGTTATTTTGCTCAAAGAGTGTTGTTGGTGGCCCTCCCACATATTCTGTGGTAGATAGATCTTTATGGTGGGGTGTGCAAATGAACAGTAAATCCCTTGCTCTCACTCAAAGTTGCTCTGCTAAACACTGGGATTCTCTTGGGATCTCTCTTATTAAGGATGTGCTTATTGATAACCATCTTGGATCTTGGGAAGCTTTGAAAACTAAATATGGGATCCCTCCATCCCACAAGAAAACATATACCTTGATTGTCAAGGCCACTGGCAGTTTCTTTCCGGGTAAGATTTTATACAGGGAATCCTTTATCAGGCAGCTCAAATGGCAAGATGGCACTAATTTGTTTGATGTTTCAACTAAACAAATATATAATATGTTGAAGGAAGATTCTTGCATTCTTAAGTGGTTAAATCAGTGTTGGAAACTTCAACGGCCAGACTCAAGGTGGCATTTTGTTCTTGATTTGATGTGGCATCAACCCCTAGAACCTAAAAAAGGTTGCTTTAGATGGACTCTGTTACTCAATAGACTTGCTCTAGGTGTTGTTTTATCCTCTGTTGGCATTTCACCCCCTTCTTGTTCCATTTGTAATGTGCCTGAGACTGCTGAACATGTTTTTTTCGAGTGTCACTTTGCTTGTTTGGTCTGGTCTATCTTCCCTGGTTCCCTTGTTGTGTGGAATTCTCATCCTGGTCTATCTTGGATTGAGGTCTTGGCTAGGTATGTTGATGTTTTTTATCATAAATTGAACGAATTTTAGGCTGTGCTTTCTGCCAAGATCCTGTGGTTCCTCTGGAAACAAAGAAATGAGGAAGTTTTTTAGGCTAAGAGGAGGGTGCTTACTGAGTTTAATATTAAACTCACACATTACCTTATAATGATGCAGGTTTCTGCCATAGTTGAAATACCAAAGAGTAGATTCATGATTCTTGTGCAAGAAGGTGCTCTTCTGATCTACAAATCAGACATTTGATCAGCCCACTATTTCAACACTTACAGAGACATGTTGGACCAGAAAGAACTTGATTTTCTGAACCAGTTACTGGAAGAGAAAGGTATTGATAAATAAGTGATTAAAGCTAAGAACAAGGAGCCCAAACCAGTGGATGCACCTAGTTGGGAAGCTGCAGCAAATGTTCCTCTTGCAGTTGATCCTCCACTTTGGACTTATGAGACTGATCATGCTGAATGCAGCAACAACATTATTGGGTCATGGGACTCTTGATGACCTCTTTTAGACTTAGCATCTTTTACTTTATACAGCTCTCAGACTCTTGAGGCAACACTATTTTGATATGTAAAAGCAATGTAATATGCATAGCAGACTGAAAGTACAGTGGTTAGTATAGGAACAGATAGTTTCCTTTTTATTTTGATGCTGATACTATCAGGATCCTGATATACTCTTACTGTTATCTTTTTTGAACTATGATTAATAGGAAAAAAAAAGGGGGCACATTACAATTCGTGGTTAGAGTTTCTCAAGCCAAGAGGCTCATTGATGCAATTGGAAAATTTGTCTCTTTTGTTGTTATGTGGAAAAAGAAGAGCTTTCAGAGGTTGAGATAAAAATTTACCTGGGCTACATGCTTACCAAGAACAGTGAGAAATCAGTCAGCTGGTGAACAAATTCTCAGCGATGTATTTGGAGCTCAAAGAGCTGATCTTGGCAACTATAGAGCATGGGATCGAATTGTTTCCTGACTTTGGGCTTTACTGTCAAAGTGTTTAGAAGCTAATAAGGTTAAGTTGCAGCTAAAGGTAATCATAGAGCAAAGTGTCTTTGGACCAACTATTTTGCCATGATGTTCTATAGTAGTTGTGACAAAGAAAGATGGCACTTGGTGAATGTGTGTTGAAGGTAAGGCATTGAACAAAACTTTAAGGAAAACTATGTACCTGCTGTTCCGTATTGCTGATTTATTGGATCAACTACACCATGACAAGAATCTTACGAAGCTGGATTATAGATCATGGTATTACCAAATTCAAAAAAAGAATATGATGAATGGAAATCAATGTTATGACTAAGCAAGGATTGTTTGAGTGGCATGTTCTATCATTCGGATTGTGCAATGTTCCGACTAACATTACAAAGTCCTTTAGCAGAATGTATGAAGAACCATGGTTTAATCATAAAATTATGCTGGAACTTCATAAATGAAATTAGCAGGAACAATACTACGAAAAACTGAGAATACCAAGCAAGATTTAAGAACACCAAGCAAGATATAAGATCTGGTCTTTCATTGTAATTATTCCTGAAGCATTACATACCCATAACAGTGACTTATTCAAGCAGAAATCAATCTGAAGTTAATGGTAGAGCTTGGAAATATAACCAGGGGAATAAAATGTAATGTCTAAAAATTTTAAAGTGACAATTAATTAAATTGATTTTTATTAAGTTGTAAAATAATAAATGAAATATTCAATTGATGACTTAATATTAACTCTGGCGTTTGAACGAACCATATCCCACGGGAGAAAAGATGCCCACAAAGATGCTTTCGCCATCCTTTGAAGGGGTGAGTTAGGCAAAAGGAATAAAGACTCTTAATATGTTATGTTGGGCTTTGGTCAAGATCTCAGGATTGGAACTATACACTGGTCATGGTTTATGCAGCTATGAAGTCTTTTTGTGTTTAAATGTTTGTATATTTGGGTTGTCTTCTAATAATAACTAAAATTTTAAAAAAGTCGTTTGTATTTGTTAAAAGAGAGCCAGACTAGCTAGTTACAAATAATTTTGAAGTTTATGTCCAGACTAGGTCGCTATACTGTAGTTATGGACAGCATATAATCGGCCTTATAGTTATAATGCCAAGGTTCTCGAAGATTTAGCTGTTCCAATACTCTGGAAGCATAGATAAACTGTGTTGTCATCTCTGCTACTACCATCAAATACAGTTCATTAGAATATCTTATTCTGTTGTATGTAAGGAATCCCATAGGTATTTTTTGTCCTGGCAGGAAAAAAAAATCAGGATTTCTGGACAATTTAAATCATCGAGGAAAACTCTGTAGCTTCTGTTTTGTTTTTTAAATTTAATGAGAGAGGAAATAATTTAAACCATGAATACCAAGAAACTTAATGGATCAGTCTCTTTTTAATCTTTTCAAAACAAAAACAAAGAAAAATTCAAGTCCAATGGGTAGAAAAATAACCTAATTGTTGGTCGAAGTGAACGAACTAAATCGATATATAAGGGCTTTCGCGAGCTAATTGCTAGAACTAGAGAAGTAAGGGAGTAGCAGCCAAGACGCGTGAATGTGCTCTAAAAGACAAATTAGTGTATCCAACTATGCATGACGGAATTTACCAACTCGCTGTGAAAGAAAAAAGATCCCCAAAAAAACGACCTAAGCGTTGATGTAGAAGCTTGCCTGTGCAACCTCTGACACCTTATTCCAAACAATCTCCTCCAATATGTTAGAAGGGGCGGAACTTCCTTCATCCCCGCTGTGAGGAGGATACCTTCTAATCCCAACCACCTGGACAAAGCCCAATATAAACGACAATTAAATAAACTCCAACACAATGCAGAATTCAGTAAAATGACCAGGAAAACATACATAAAGCATCTTGTTCTACCTGTTGTGCACTACAGACGAGAGTGGTATGTCTGTTAGTGGCGCTGGTATTACGCATGAATGTTTTGCTCGAAAATAGGTTGGAGCTGGTGTTCCACACGAATCTTCTGTATCCCAAAAGAAGATGTTGAGTTGTTGAAAATGGCATGCGACGGTCCTTCTGTGGGCTTATAAAGGCTGAGAGTGAAAACCCACATGAGAGACTTCCCATTATTTATCTTTTGGCTTCTTACAAATCCCTCACTCTATCCAAAAGTACTGCATTATTGCAAGCAGAGTTAGAGCTGAAATTTGCATGCCTGATGAGCATCCACACCTCTGCAATTTGGTAGAAAAAAATTAGTTCAATAAGTCTTTAATTTGAGAGAAGAGATCCGTTACGATGGATAAAACGCAACGTGTTTTTTTTCCTTGGCTTGCCGCATCTCAACGGTCGAGAGGACGATCATGCGCATCTCTCGACAAATACCAACCCTAAACCGGTCTCCATTACAGAGGCAAATCACTTGACATGGTCGAATCCGTTGTACGTACGAATAAGCATTCCTCAAAAATAAATAAAAGTAAAAAAAAAAAGAAAAATTAAAATAAATGAAATCAGTAATCAGTAATGTGTAAAAATGAATGAATGATTTTAATGACGTTCACGAGACCAAACAGCCTAGGGACTACAAGATCACAGTCGTAAGCTAATTCCAGATTCTTTTTTAAGTCGAACACCCTGTTGTGAATCTTGACAATCAAACTAGCGACTTGGTTGATCTTATCTTCCTCGAATAGGTTGTGCATGTTGTTTGCTCCCGAACTAATTTCGTACTAAGCCCGGATGTCATCATAAGCGGTGCACTTAATGATAAAATGTCATTTAGTCTCAATCGCACCCGACACACAGAACCTGCAAATCCTTTCTTCCCATTTCTCTTTGGACCTTTTCCATCTACCCGTCTCACATTTGAGGTGATGAGAGCCCATCCTCAACTGGGCCACTAACAATCTAGCTTTTCCTTTAATAGTTGCCCCCAGATATACCTTATCACCATGTTCCCCCGTTGGGTTGAACACTTTGATGTAATGAGCCTTTTTCCTGCCCATGTTATTAGTCCATGTGGCAATCCTGAATTTTTCTATGACGAACTTGTTTATTTCCGCATTGTTATTGAGGCATTCTTGTAACTTGATGTTCCACTTACTCAAGCACTTTATATTCTATTTCATCCATGTTTTCTTCTTGAGGATCAAGTCTCTTTCATCGCAATTTTGAGCCACCGTTGGTTATCCATGTTGTCAAGTTTCTTTAGATAACTTATTAATTGAGTGGAAAACTACTTGCTTCAACTAAGAGAATTTTATATGGTACTGAGGTCTTGACTTTAAGACTGCTAGTGATTAAGTATTTCTGAATCCTCTCCACCTGTTGCCAACCGCATTTTGTCATGCTGCCTCCCCAAACTTCGCAGCCATAAAGGACAACCAGCGTGACCAGCAAGCCAAATAAAGTTTTCTTAGTTTTCCAGTCCCAAAGTTTAGCGTTTCTGCATCTATTCTAGAGCAGGTAGGACGCTTTCCACCCTCCCTGAATCCTTTTGGCTCTAGAAGTCTCCCAGCTGGGTCTATAGTGGAGGTCAATCCCCAAGTATTTGTATTCTTTCACAATTTCTAACGGGCTACCTTCAAAAATGAAGGAAACATGTTTTTCCTTCCTTTTTAAAGAAAAAATCATAATTTTCATTTTGGTGATGTTCACCTGCATCCCCACTTCCTAACAAAAGTGCTCCAAAGCCCCTAATTTATCTCTTAACCCTTGAACGGTTTTAGAAATCGAAATAAGATCGTTTGCATAAAGAAGAAGCTTCACCCTTCGCCATCTATCTTGTCTAACCAAGATTCTAGTTTATCAATGTATAAGCCAAACAAAGTGGGAGATAATGGGCATCCTTGTTTAACACCAATGTCACTATCGAAGCATTCATACATACCCTCTTTAGTTCTGATTTTGGCTCTGACTCTCATATAACCTATGCACTACAGCTCTAAAAACATCTGGGATGTCTAAATCTTCCATTCTACTCCACAACTTGTCTCTAGGAACCGTATCAAAAGCCTTCTTGAAGTCCACAAAACAACAATAAGCTTATCCTCCCTGGTTGTCCCATAATTTTTCTATCAAGTGTCAAAGAGTGATGCAATGATCTATGGTAGAGTGTCTAGGCCTGAAACCCGCTTGCCCTTTGGCTCTTTTTCCTTCACCTGCAGCCTAGTTGTTGATTCTACATTCAACCATGCTCCCAAAAAGTTTGTTGAAGAGAGGATTGACCATAATTGTCTGATAATTAGATGGGTTATTGATGTCTCCACTTTTAAAGAGAGGGATAACCACACTAGTGGTCCAATCAACTGGAAACCCCTCCCAAATGACACTGTTGAAGACACCTTTGATGTGGGGTGCAAGAAGATCAACTCCCCATTTTAAAAATTTAGCTTGAAGTTCGTCAAGGTCACTTGCCTTGCCATAAAGTAACTTCTCATGCGACCACTCATATTTGTACAATGGGGGGAGAGTCCTTCTCATGCGACCACTCATAAAGTAACTTAGCATACTCTAATCATTGCTTATCTGTAATATTATTCACTACTTGTTTTTTCTTCTATTGGAGTTCCTTCCAGAAGTCTTTGGGATTGTGTTTGTTGAGATGTAATAACTCCCTCCTTGTATTAACATACTCCTCTTTTTTTGCTTGAATCAACTTGGTATATAACTTCTTGTTTTCTTTGCTCAAATATTTCCCTCTCTAACTCTCTTAGTTGCCTTACATTTTTCATCATACCACGGATTTGACGGAAACGTGTTCGCAGCCCTCTTCCTATTGCAAGATCTTTTACATGCCTTTAGTGCCTTGTGTATAATTGGAATCAGCAAACTACTATGCAAATGATCACCCTCCTTATTGCTCCTTTCATCAATCGGGATATTGTCTATTTCAAGAAGTTGTTGTTTAAGAGCATCGTTGAATATGGCTTTGTTCTCTTGACTTATGAGTATTCTACTTTTGTTAACAGTTGTCTTTTGCTTGTGGAAATCATGTTGGTTATTTGGAACAAAATCTAGTTTAATATAGAGGGGCATGTGATCAAATTTCATCTCTATAAACTATTCACCGATGTCAAACTCTAACACTTTAGAAGTAAAATTTTGTGAGCAAATAACGTAGTCCACCACACTTTGACTATTGTAAGTTTTGCAAGTGATACCCCCCGAGATTGGCCATAACCTCATGCCATTACAGATAATCATGTCAAATAAACTACACAAGCCCAATAATTTTACCCCAAAATGAGAAACACCCCCGTTACCATCCTGAGATGCTCTTTTACAAAGTTGATCACCACCTTCTACTAGCCATAAAGGATTATTCACTCCTTTTTCATTGTTGTTCAAATGTAAAGATTGATTGCTAGTCGTCCTTGCATTAAAATCCCCAACAAGCATTATTTCACCTATAGTGCTGAATAGAGAGATATCTTTTTTTAATGACACAAACAAATCTTTATTGTCTAAGTTCTATTTTTTATAGAAATTTGAGTTTTTCGGGGCAAAGTAATAGGTAGCCAATCTGAAAATAGTCTCATTCATTGTTAATTGCAGCCATATGTATTGCTTATTTGGATCTTCTTTTTCAAATTTAACCACGTCATACCATTTCTCTTTTATAAACATCGTGATACCACCATGTCCTTTACTTGTTTCATTCCCATTATTCCAAACCACAAATTTCTTGTAGCCATCAAAATCTAGAACCATACAACCATCATGCTCATGTGTCTCAACAAGAATAATAATATCTTTCCCTTCTGCTATGGGCCCCAACCCTGGACCTTTTCTCCAAGAAGCTTTGCAGTTCCAACTTACTATGCTCAGGTGATCATGTGGGGGCCCAATTTCCTATTTCTTATTTGAGAAACGCTCACTAATTTGAGCTTTCCCATTTTTTAGCCATGCCCAATTTCCTTCGTTTCTTGCAGATTTTACTTTTACCCATTCCTTCCTTTGCTCCTCTTGTTGAGCAAAAGTTAGGTCTTCATCTAGATAGAATTGTATTCCTCTTAGCAGCCCTTTGTTTTTTAGAATAATATTTTTATCCTCTAGATTTCTCAAGATTACTCTTATGTGTCTATCCCTTCCTCCCTCCATCCCCTTACCTATCATGTTGGCTTGTTGAATACCGCCTCTCCATTTCAGCATATCTCTGAAAAAATCTCTTGCAAGAATATCAGTTCTCTCTTTCTCTCCAAAGTCTTTCAATCCTTTTATAATGATATTTGCAGCCTTACCTCTTTTGTCTTGTTCTTCCCTAATTTAGAATTTGATTTGTTGTTCAATAATTCCCTTTTGTTTGTTTGTTGATCCGTTTACCACTTGTGACCAAGATTTGACTTCCTCCATTCGCTCCTTAAGTTGAGATTCTTTAGATTCTATGTATGCCAAGGCTAATTGTATTTCTTTTAATTGTGTGGTGTCCACTTCTTTCACCACTTCTTTTTCTTTATTACTTGTTAGTCTCAATTGTTCCATTTCTTGTTTTATGGTTTCAAGTTCTTCTTGTGCTATCTCCATTTTGGTTTGCATGTTTGAGATTTGTTCTTTTAGATTTTTGTTCTCTCTTTCTATCTTGTTGGTGTACTCTATGGCTTCATACACTTTGTTCTCCTCTTCCCAATTCCTTGTCTCAATAGTGTCCATCCTCTTTTTTAAGTCCATAAGCTCCTCTATGTATAACTCTGAAGACCACAAAAGCAATGTTCTAGTTGGACTGTAATAGATTTTATTGTCTTGTATCTCTTCTCCATTGTCGCCTTTGTTTGTTGCACCAACTTCTAGTTGGTTCAAACGATTCTCATTTGACTTGGTATTCTTGTTTGCCTCCACCTATAGTCATAGTCCTTCATTTTCCCGCTCTACCTGTGTTGTTTGCCTCATACTATACTATAAGGTCTTGTCTGGAATACCATTAATTCTTGGCAAAATCATTGCAAAACATTTTTTATTTATTTGCTTAAACTTTTGGTTCTACCCGCACCTTACAATACCTTTGTACTATTTTGCATTTACCAGTACCATCCTCTCACCTGTCCCACATGCCTGTTTGAGAAAAATTGACATGACAAATTCCCAAGCTCCTACTATACTTTCTAAGGTTGTCAAATGTTGAGGGGCCAAAGGCCCACCTGCAGCTTGATTTTAACCTTGTTAATGTAGAAAGTTTATCAATGGGCTTGTCAGCTGGGTTTGAAGATTCCAATTGACACCAACCCATTCCCAACAGTCGGATGAAAAATATTGTTTCTAGTGGTGAAAATTGACCTCTTCAAGCTGGGCCCATGACATATCATCGAAAGGTTTTTATTGTTAGGAATAATCCAAAGAGATAACTGAGTGGAGGGGGGAATCAGTTATCTACAAGTTTCAATTCTTTATCCAATTAAGTATACTTAAACATAAAGCATAAACATAATGAAAGAACACTTGAACACAACACCAATATTTTGGTTACGGGGGAACCCAAATAGGTAAAAACCCCGGTGAGAATTGACACCCACTAATAATCTGCACTAGTGTATTATGATCCTTGTTAGAAGATCCTTAACCATGTTAGGAGTTGTATTTACAATGCATTTAGTACAGTGACCTGGTCAAGGGTCAGACCCTGTTAGGAGTCTTTTACAATTAACTCAGTTAAGGGTGAGGACGCACTGTCCAAGAGCACACTGCTCAAAGGGGTGAAGGCTACAACTTTCTGAATAACAGATACACACTATATATGTATCTTAGTGAAGTACACTTTGACTTGCTGTTTGGATCAGTTCCAATGTATAGCACAAGCTCTTTACTTGGTCACATAGATCTTTTGTTGATGGCTCAACACTTTGCACTCTCTGCTCTGCTCTTCACAATCAACTCTGAACCATGCCTTAGCAATCACAAATGAATGCCTATAAATATATTTCCTCCAAATCATATAATCAAGTCGGCCTATTAGAACCTAACGCAAGATAGGGGCCAAGAGGGACCAAACAAAGGCACACCCTAATGATCCAAGCCTGCTCAACACATGCGGAAGCAAACAAACAACAACAATGAGAGAGAGAATGTAGGATCTTTCATATATTTCATCAAATAGAACCATACATGCCGGGATCTAAGGCCTTCCCGATTAGGGCTAGATATTACAATGATTTATAGAAGTCCTCAAGCATGCGATGATCTACCAACAATCTCTAATCTTACTACTATCCAAAAAAACTACCTCCTAAACTACAACCAAACAACTACATTTATACAAGAATCTACCGAACTGAGTCGACCTTTAGATCTACAATCAATAGAAGGAACAGCCAGATCTAGGACCACACACCTCCCAATGATGGATTCCAACATTAAATCCCCAACCCATAATAAATGCACAAGTCAGCCACAACAGAAACTAAACTAAATCCATCGGTGAGCAAGATAACCTACTACACTCGGTAACCAAAGGAAACCGATCAACTACCGACCAACTTGGTCAAAGTAGGAACCGAGCAACGCAGAAAAACTCCAAAATGTTTTTGGTGACACAGGATTTCCAAGGACCTGAGATGCTCCTACATCAGAACCACCTTGAAATCATATTAGAGAAACAACAACACACTTCAATAATATCTTAGTCGGCTCTACTAAGCACACAACACAAACTGGGACCTGTCTAAATCAATAAGTGTAGGCGCACACTACACACTATCGGCTCTACCAAATTAACTGATACTTTCTCCTCAAGCTGAATTACATCATGCACTCTTAACTCTTCTCTAATCCCTAATCCAAGGGCACATACCAAAATGATAGGCGCAACTCTTGTACTAATAAAATCTATGTCGACTCTTCTGGATAAACACAAGAAACTACAACTGGTGAATAGCGACTGCATAACTTCACTTCTACTGATCATCAGACTCTGCGTCCATGATTGTAACATCACTAACATGTCTCCATCACATATCCAAACACGCAAGGCTTCATGATAACTGTACAGACAATCACTCACAGAACACTGTATGTAACTCTATCAGGAGCACTACTGACACAAGCTACTACATAACTGTCTATACTAACAATTAACCTCTACATCCATGATATCATGCTGATAACATGTCCATGCTACATATACTCAAAGCTTACTGCATATGTCTTCCACGCATGCTACTTACCATATGTTGTCATCAATGACAAACATATAGTTGGTACTGGCTTGCTGGCAAATCTCCAACATTTATCTATCTCTCTAGGACTGGGCCCCATAATGTTTTTTTTATAGAAAATATTGTATATTGTTGGTTTTATTTTTATGCCCAAATGTCAGGTTTAATATTCACACCAATATACGATGTACTTTGTCTTTTAAAATGCATAATGCGATAAAAGTAAGGAATAAAAAAAGACTGGAGAAAACAGTTAAGGCTCACCTCTCCACTGTCTAGGGCCGAAAATGCCCTCATTTTCTGTCCCTACAAATCCATGTTATCCTACTGCTACTTGCTACATGTGCCTACCTACTCGCATGTTGTTGCTACCTGCCTGCCTACTATATGTGTTGATATCCCCGCTATCCCTGTTATCCCTCCACTCCCTTCCTGCTACTCGCACTCCCTACCAATTACCTACCAATAATCTAATGCAACATGAGGATGGCTTCATAGAGTATCTCTATATCATGGTGTCACTAAGTCCAAACATGATGCTGTTCTCTATGCCTCTCTTCTTGGGGAACATTGAGATTTAGGCGTGTCATATGGGAGGGGCTTAAAGCCAATTTTTAAGAAGCTAGATGTCTTATAAGAATTGTTTTTTTAAGAAAATAGGAGCCTTACTTTTTAGTACATAAATTTTAGAAAATAAAAGCTTCCTTAAATTTGGGGACTAAATATTTAAGGTGAATTGAAGAATAAATCCTCAAAAAGTTCTAGCTCTATTTTTAAGGAAGCCCCCTCCCATAGGACCAAGTCTTAGGGAAAGTCCACATGTGGCTAAGCTAAGCAGCCACTGCTCAATATTTTAAGGAGAAGTGATCCCATGAATACAATTTTTCTTTTGCTTATTTTTAAGTGGTTAACTTAAAATTAAAAATTTCAATTGTATAGTTTGAATTATGAATATATCATATTTGTTGTCAGAATATCTTATGGTTCCCTAGAGATTTCCAATGAACGTTTAGTGAGTGTTGTTTTGAAATTCTCAAACATCTTTGTGTGACTTTCAGACCATAATTAAATCAATATACACGTTCTCATTTAATATATTGATAAAAATAAATTCATATCAATCCTCATAAATATAGATCCAAAAATAAACATAACTTCAAATGATTTGATGAAAAATCTATAGCAAATTGTATGCACAACACACAAAGTAAAAATAATGAGAAATAAAATTAAATTATTTTAATAGTATTAATTTATGTAAATTTAAAAGCAAATGTCAAAAAGGAGGCAAAGATATATGTAGCTATGTGGTATAATTTTCCATATGCAATTGATGCTTATTTGCAACCCCTCTTTTTTCTTACAACCTATTTTCAATTGTTAAGCAACAATTCCAAAATATCATTTTTTGCTTACTAAATATTTTCATGGGGACATTTAACTACTTATTTTTTAGCGAAAAATAGGCTTAAGAAGTGGCATGGGGACATGGGTTATATTAGAGCTTTCACTTTAGTTTGTCATAGTTGCTTAAAACTAGGGGAGAGGAGCCAGTATTCTCAAAATCTTATGTGGAAATTTCAAATTACTCTTAATTTTTTGCAACAATTTACTAGTCAAGTTTTTTTATTATTTTAAAATAAAATTTGAAGTCTACATGGTCAAATATGATGCCAGAGTCCAAAATGGTCCCAAAAAGTGATAAGACCAATAGGTGTGCATTAAGTTATATGTAATGGTGTGTGGCACCACATGAATAGTTACTTTTAAAAAAAATTTAGAGGTATCTTTTTTGGGATATGCATTCATGGGACATTTTTAGTGCACCATTATAGGTCTATTTTGTTCACCTATTGGAGATATGCATTTATGAGACATTTTAAATGCACCACTATAGGTCTATTTTGTTCACCTTTTATAACATGTATTGGACCCCACAAGTATTGGCTCATCTCCCCTACATTTGTTCAAAATTAAATCACCTAACTTGATCCTGTAAGTTAGTGAGAGTTTGGGCAAGTTGATGGTGTGTCAATAATTATAACTTTAAAGTTGTTATTGTTGATTAAGACTATCTATAATTGAATGAAATGTATTTTTTAGATCTAAAACAACAACAAATCATGTGATGCCACATCAGTGCATCAATATCAATAATTGTGACTTTAAAATTGTTATTGTTGATTAAGACTATCTATAATTGAATGAAATGTATTTCATAGATTTAAAAAAGCAACAAATCAAGTGATGCAACATCAACACATCAATAAAATATGATATAGTGCACAAAGTTTTATCTCACCTTTCTTTGGCCTTTTTGGACACATTGGCAAAAAACATGCTTGTGTGGCATCATATTAGATGATGTGGCCTTGAAACCTTAGTTGTCAGCAAGGGACTTGCGAATTAAGCTTCTATAAAAAATAATTGGGAGTGATTTGAAATTTTCATGTAGGATTTTAAGAAGTGCAAAGTTAAGGTGCTCAACTATTGGGTCCTCTCCCCGAATTTATGAAGAGTATGGTCTCAATTCTAGATGGCCTCTTCTTGATATACCTTCTTCTATAGTAGTTAGTTGTAATCCATTGTATTCCTAAATAAAGGATGCGTTAATTGATCTCATTGTCAATATGTAAGCACACTCAACCTACAATAAATTGGATAATGAGAAATGAGCTGTGTTGCTACTCCCTCTTTAATTTTTAAGTTGTGTTCTCCCTAACTAGATCTGGTAAAAATGTCGATATTAAATAATTTGGCGATTAGCTTAATTATTGTGTTTAGTGTTCAAATTGTTGTCTAATAGAATACTTACTCACACCGAGGAAATGGAGGAGATTGTTATTATGCTATATGCACATTAAACATTAACATTAATCTAATCATTAGTGCAAATTTAAGTGAAAGCGATCAATTTGTAATTGTTTGAATACTCTATATAAATAAGAAAATAATATCACATTTTCATTACATAATGTCTAGTATTGAAGAATACCATTTTAGTTCTTGATATATGTATAATAGATATGTATATTGAACAAAGATAGTATTATGCCATTTTGGATTAATAAAATAGGAAAGATTCAAAAGTGGATGCATGTATTTGCATATAATTAGTTAGATAATAATAAACTTACTAAAGGGTTCATATCTATCAAATGTAAATATATTTATAATTTTTACTTATCTATGAACTTGAAGGTTAAGGAAAATTTTACATTTGTCATTAAGAAATACCCAACTATAGGATTATTGTCACCTTCGTATAGGTTGTTCTTAGTGCAAGGAAGTACCTTATTAGGCTACTACAACATGGTTAAGTATGAATTCATGTACCTTACCTTTAAAGCCATAAAAGGAAATCGTGTTAAGTTTAATTACATAAATATCATTTTGAGAGTGTTTCATCATTACTTCCCTTCTGATTTAGGTTAACAACATAAACATTAATAGAAACGGTCAACCTTCATGAAGAGGATAATGATATGAGTCTAACAACAAGGCAAATGTGGCAATAAGTTTAATACCTCCAATCATATAAGCTTAACCTAGAATCAACTTTTTTAAATATATAAAATAGACAATTATGTTTAAACCCTATATTGACTAGTCAATTTAGACAAATCCCTTTTGGAAAGTTAGTTGTAAATTGACTCGGTTGTTTAACGATTGTTCCATAATAAATAATTGGATGAAATAGATAAAACTATAGTTAGGAAAGTAAATTTACAACATTGTTATTATACACTTAAACTTGTAACTATCCTGAGGGATTATTTATCATAATTACAAAGATTTATATGGAAATCAAGCAAAGAAGTATAAATTGTCTTCTTAGTAAAATTTGATGGAAGGTGAAAATTTGAATATGACTATTAAGGGGTTGGTATGTTCTGAGTATTTATCCAATCGACCTGAATGTCAAAATTTCTCATAGTTAGGTTCAAATGGTTTGTGAGGGGATTTGAAACTTTTGTAGGAGAGGTATACCTCCTAAAGATTTGCAATTGAAAGTAGACTATCCTAAACATGCTAATAGGAGTCGGTAGACTCTTGTGTGTAGCAATAATGGGTTGTGCCTTAAATAGTTAAGGATAGGATCATAAAAATATTTGTTTTTGGGTTTTCTTAGCATTAAATCATGGGTGTGACAAGATTTGATTCGATATTCAAAATGTAACTAACTCCTTAATCCATACTCTTGTATTCTCATGTGACTAGTTGTACTCCATTATTACATAGTTTTTTCCTCTCTTGGGATTTTCTAATAAACCTTATCATAAATAGTAAATTTTTATCATCATGTATCCTTGAAAAATATTAAAGCTTCTTGACAAGTAATATATTTAAATTAGATATTTGTGCATTTTGTAGAGGTTACACTAGATGCAAGTAAAGATCCAGTCCAAAACTATCATGCTTTTAAGATAATCAAATTTAAATCTCCTTTACTCTTTCATTTTTCCTTTTTTAAGTTTTCACTCCTAGGCTTTAGCAAAAAAAGAATTGACTCTCAATTACATACTCTAAACAAGTTCTCACATATATAAGAGTTGTAAAGTTGAGGTATTTGTTTGGAAAGAGAAGGATAGTTTTCAAAATACCTTTAGATTGCCTGAGTCAATTCACAATAGATGCTACAATTTATTTTGAATCAAGAAATGAAATGGTACCTTGAAAAAGCTTAACAATTATGGTTTTTTTATAACATCAACTTTTTTATCTATATGTGTCTACTTATGTTGAATCTTATCTGTTTTGCATCATCTAACTAAAAAATGGCTAAATTTAGCCCCTAAAATGCACCAATGTATAAGATGCCTTCATACTCATAATTTCTCTTCCCTAAATGAATTCCTTGGTGTCTTTGTTCATGAGGTACAAGGTTTTCCATTTGGTTGGGTCTTATACAAACTATTTTTAGTGAGTGGTCATAGTATTTATTTGATTTAGCTACAATTCTAATGTAGAACTATTTGTGTGTAGTATAAGCTACTTAAGGGGGGGAGAGAGGGCATAGAAATTAAAAACCTTAATGAGAGAGAGGGAAAGAGAGAGAAACTAAAATACTTAAGGGGAGAGAGAAAGAGAGAGAGGGGCTAAAAAACCTGGAGAGAGAGAGAGAGAGAGAGAGAGAGAGAGAGAGAGATCAAAATGTAACATCCTAAGTTACATGATACATGTAAAATTAGATATAAAAGTAAAAATGCATACTTACTTTCTCTCTCTAATATCTTTCCATTCTTCATTCACAATATTTTTGTTATATTTTAGGTGAATTTACTTGTGTTTAGACGTATCATTTTCTTTCTCATATTCTTCCTTTGAAAATATGGGCCTTAAAAATTCCACACCACAAGATTCACCTCAAAGTGCCTTCTATAACAAAAATATGAATTAATCTTGCTATTTTGTTTTCAAAAAAAGGAAAAAAAAATCTATATTTATACAAATATGTTAATTAATTTTATTTTTTTTAAAAGCATATGGTTAGTCATGGGATCATACAAATGTCAACCATAAAAAATAAGCCATGTTCGTACGAACACATCCATTACAAAAAATTGTGTGTTGGGTGTCTTCATTTGAACTTGCCTTAATAGAGAAAGTTGAGAGAGAGGAGAGAGGAGTGAAAGAGAGGAGAGAGAAATGTTAGAGAGAGAGAGAGAGACTTCACGAGCTAAATAAAAAGATCTCTATGATGTTTGAAACCCTCAGCATCCAATTTAGTGCATAAATGTTTGGAAGTTTAGAAATCCATTGTTGAAGGTAGTGGGTATTGTTGAGAAACACGTGTCTCAACCTTGCAAGCTTTTTCCAGAAAATTCCAATAAATTTTGTTAGTAGTTTTCCACTTGTTTTTGCATTGGAAAAAGGTGTATGATTTGTTAAAAGAAGTCTTGTCCATAGTAGAATATAGGGGGGGCATTTTTAGGGCATAGATGACACATTTTGTGACTTTTATGAGGGTCTAAACTAGGGGACAAAGTTTTGGACGAGAATACTATTTTAATCTAGTTCTTTTCCCATATTGAAAATACAAATGTCAAGAATGGGTAACATGTCGCATGGTTGTTTTGCCCATGGTATTGTAAAACCACAAGTGGTTTACAGGTTGTAAAATGCGTATATAATGAGGGCTTGGAGAGGAGTTTGAATATGAAGTTTTGGATGCAAGGCTGGGTGCTAGAAGAAGTCCTTCCAAGCTTGAGTTGAGGTGATGCTCTTGTAATAACTTGCATTGCAAGTGTGTTTTAATCATTTGTTGATTCAATAATACATTATGCAGGTTTTAGAGTGTGGGGTTTTTCTCCTGTAAGAGTTTTCCCCATGATAATCACTGTGTTATGTGTTTATGGTTATTTCATTTATGTTCTTGCATATTTCTTGAGATTCTTGTAATACTTAAGTTGAAATTTATGTAACCCCCATCTCAAGATTAGCGTAGGAAGCATTTCTGCATACCTTTGCTTCCTTACAGGTATTCTCTAGCACAAACTTGTGGTGGTACAAGAATCTCTCTCAAGCTTGAGAGACTATCTTATGTCCCCAAATGTTCCTAGAGCACAATCACATGCTTGGGGAAAAGTAATGAAGTTGGAAATCTACCAAATGCCCCCAAATGTGCTCAGAGCACAAATTTCACTTGGTGAGGGAATACGTGTGAAGAGAAAAAGTTTGTGAGGATGGCATATTTGCACTCTCAATGCATTTTTTATTAAGTCATGGAATATTTCCAAAGTTTCTAAATCCTTCACTATGAATAAAACATGCTCAAAGCACAAACATAACACTCTTAGGGTCCGTTTGGGTGGTGGAATACCAAATGCTGGATGTAGTCAATTCTGGAAGATGCTACAATTCTAGAAGATACAAATCCTGAAAATGATTTCCGAAATATGGGCTGAACCGTTTGGTTCACCCAGAAGATGACTGAGAAGATGCATAAGGAATTTTAATTCTTTATTTTAATTTCTTTGAATATGGTGTGTATATATTTGTATATATACACACACATACTTGCATATACACACATATACACACACGTGTGTTTATATATACACACACACATGTGTATATATATACACATACATGTATGTATATATATACACACATACATGTATGTATATATATACACATACACACACATATATATATACACATATGTGTGTGTATATACACACATGTGTATATATATACATAAATACACACATGTGTGTATACATGCATGTGTATATACACACGTGTATGTATATACATACATGTGTATATATACACACATGTATATATATATATATATATATATATATATATATATATATATATATATATATATATATATATATATATATATATATATACACACACATCCTTATAGCAATATAATATAGTCACAGATCCCACAAAATATTAAATTTGGTTTTATAAAAATTGGAATTGGAATTCGAAATTCCAATTCCAATTTTTTGGATGGACACAAACATGGAATTGACGTTATCCAAAATTAGATAATGCCAATTCCAGTCTAATTCCAGCCCCCAAATGGACCCTCAAAGAACTTTATAAAGAATAAAAAACACAATCCTCCACACTCCCAAATATGCACCCATAGTGCAAACTATACACAGGTGAGGAAAAATACAAAAGATTAAAAACCCATGGCAAAGGGTAAAATTCACTTTATAGTGCAAACATCACACAATTTCATAGAATTAAAATTCCCCACTATGGCTAATATGCACTCTATAGGGAAAATGAATATGGGGTATCAAAGCATTTAAAAATTATAATTTCTTCACATAGTCTAATATGCGCTCATGGGCCAAGAGAGTATATGGGTAAGGAAGCGTTATAAAGTTGAAAGTCTTGAAATAAATTCGTAGCACTAAGATATGTGGGTGAAGGAAGTTTCATTTGAAGGATTAAATTTTTTCAACTATGTGTAAGGAATTGATTTAGAGCGTTAAGGGCCCATTTGGTGCCTGGAATTAATCTGGAATAGGAATTATTTAATGCGAGAATAGAATAATTCACTGTTTGTGACATTTTTTGAATTCTCAAATTAGAAAACTAATTCTCATTTTCGCCCCAATGCTTGCATTAATTAATTCCAAAAAAAACCTGGAATTCATTTCTTATTCCAGAATAAGCTTTTCATGGATTCAAAATTACAACAAAATGTATAAGTTTTTCGGGTCCGTGCGTGAACGGTTAAGGGATTATAATCTTTTTTTTATAATCTTATTTTTTTAATATATTTTTTTATAATTTTTTTTTGTTTCATAAATTTTTTTTAATAATTTTTTTTATAAATTTTTTTTTTAATAATCATATTTTTTAAAAGTTAATAATATATATTTTAATTTAAAAATATATAAGTTAAAAATACATATATTTTTTAATTAAAAAACCAGCAACAAAAATGATAAGTTCAAAAATTAAAATTTGTAAGAATTTTTTAGTTTTATAATTATAATATTTTAATAAGTTAAAAATACATATCGTTCAAATTAATTAAGAATAATAATAATAATCCTTATTCCAATTTCACATTATGGGATCCAAACACAAAATAGATAATTCTAGCTTTTGTTTTCAGGATTAATTAATCCTAGAATAGGCCTATTCTGGATAAATTAATTCCATGCACCAAACCGGCCCTAAAATCCTTTTATAAAGTGCGTCCATGGTAATATCTTGAAGATGGAATTCATATTTCATTAAGTGAGAGAAATATTAAAATATCCGCCCATGTCTACTTTGCGACATGAAAGGCAGGTGAAATGAAAAATATTAAATTTAACTTAATTTCACATCAATGTCAACAAGTGCCTAAAGAGAGAGATTGCAAAGATGGATTTAAAATTTGCTAAACTCTAAAGCAAGATTAATTTTGGAAAATATTGAGTTCAATTAAATATTGGAATTTTTTATGTCCAATATTTGAATGATAAAACTCTTCCAACCTCTTCAAATGTGCACACGTGAATGAAGCTTGTTGAAGAAGTTAAACACTCAAAATGTCATCTTTTAAAAATATTAGGAACTCAGAGATAAGTGGTGATTTTTGTAAGAGAATCTCTCCCATAATGTCAATTTGGAAGAAAATTTAGTACAATTGCCTAAAATTAACTCACTACCAATTTAGTAGGTCGAGGATTGAACTTCTATATAAGAGATGAGTTTTCATTTCATTCTCACATTGAACATTGAAGAATTCCAGAGCCAAAAGTAGAGGGTGAAAACTTCGAAGAAGCTACGAAAAGGTGCATATTTTTAAAGAGGAAGCATGAAAATTTCCTAGAGAGGGAGAGAAAGAATTTTGGAAAGAGAAGTTTTATTTCTAGAGAAACGTAAAAATATAAAGATTTCAAAGGATTAAAAAAGAGGCTATGAAATTGGGAGAAGTAATTATGTAGTAAGTTGGAAAAAGTAGAGAAGAGGCACAAATTTATGGAGAGATAAAGTCTATTTCTAGAGAGAGAGGGAATTTTATTGTAAAATTTTCAAAATTTTCTTCTTCAAAGTCAAAATTCACTCTACGAGTGAACAAATTTAATTTGCTTCTTCATCCCTCACATTTTCTTATGTTTGTTATTTTATTTTGCAAGAAAGAGAAATGGCGGGACCCAGAGGATTGCGCTTATCCAAAGAAGCATTAATCAAGAATGAGAAGATATGATTTTATCCAAAATCTAAGATCATGTTGAAATGTAAAGATGTTGGCGACACAAATCTAGGAGGTCTTGACATGGGTAAATTTAATAGGAACAATCAAGTATAAGGACCATGATCACACACACTTAGCCAATCAAATAATCAAAAGTAGGATTATGGATGCATTTGGCTTTCTTCCAACCATCTAGCATGTGGAGAGCATAAGGCATTACAATTTAGAAGACATAACAGTTAGAAATCTAGATGGAAAAGTGCTAGTAGACCTCTCTCCACCGACAATTTCAAAATCGTTTGGAATCCCAACATAAAGAACAATGGTGTTAAAGTTGATGGAGCAAGCACTTAGATCCTACACTTATGGGGTTGACCATTGCGGTAGGGTGATAAACCATTAATGGTTAAGGAAGAACAAGACTCATTATTCCAAGTTACTAAAATAGCTGGTCTAGTTGGACCTCCAGCGAGAATACAATGACTTGGTCATGATGTTGAGTAGGATATTTGGGATTTTGCAGTCCTATACATTTGAACCAAGGATGTGGCACTTTTTTGAGCAAGTAATGGAAGGATTAAATGCTATGGACTTGGTCAGGATGATCACTGACAATTTGAATGAGCATCTCAAAAATATAGAGCAATCAAGACAATTCTACACAAGTTCCTATGTTACACACATGTTAGTTCAAATGACTAGATATGATGGATTAAGATACAAAGGGGTGATAGGTAGTGGTCCACACAATTTGAAAGTACATGAGTGGTACCCTCAATTGCAACTATATGCTAAGGATGACTTCATGAGAGTCAATGATGCTTTTTTCCATGCACATTGTTAGAACTCCGTAAAGTAGATTACATATGAGGCTGTCAACTGAGGTGATGAAGTTGGTAGAAAATTATGAAGCATGGTTCATTTAATTCCTAACCTTTTCCTACATTAGGTTGCAAGAATTTTCTTCAGAACTATATAGAATTCTAAGGTATCCCAATGATAAGATGGTGCTACTGAAAATCACAAAGCAGCTGACAACATATATGACAAGATCTAGAAAATGAAGAAGAACTTGGGACTTTAATTCCCATTTGCCACAGGAAATGAAGATGAAACATGTCCCTATTTGCAGGTAACTAAAAGATCAACATATGAGCTACATTTATGTCATCTAGAATTTTATCCAAAAGGACTAGATTATGATCCCTACAATAGAATTAGAGTGGTGGCTAGTGTGAAATACCATCACAAGATTCACCTTGAATATTCATGGGTCAACACTCCAGATGAGTACGAGATCAAAATGAGGATATTTTCCAGATTTTCACTCAACATGATTAGAGTGTGCAAAATCATCCATGTATCAAACAAAGTAAAAGAAGATACACATGTAGTCCAATATAGATATGAGATGGAAATAGAGAAGATCATTCATCCATATGATTGGTCCAAGAAATAAATATTGGATCTTGATTCAATATCAAGATCAATCTTGAAATTTACTAAATGTGGGTTGAGAATCAAATCAGAAAACTAAAAGTGACTAAATATAGCCTAATTTATAAAGTAATGGGTCATCGAGCATTGTAATATGATAAACCAAGGTAGTTATTAGGATTTAGAATCAAAGAAGGAAAAAATCCACAAAATAATGTTGAATGAGGGAAAGGGAAGATTATTGCTCAAGAAGTGAAACCAAGAAAGAGGCCTAACTCTCACAATGAAGAACCCCAATAGAAGAGACAAAGATCAATGACAACTCCATCATCACCCAGTAGGACTCTTAACTTATGGGAGATTGACCCTTTCACAAGGAGATAGGTTCAAAAAAGAAAGAGAAGGATATCACAGGAAGATTAGATGACTAGGCAAGTGCAAGATATAGAAAGTATTAATGATTATCAAGAATATGCCCAAGGGAGAAATTGAGAACAAGAAGTTACCATTGAGGAAATCCTTGGGGTCATATTCGAAAATGAATCGATAGAGATAAAAGTTCCTAAGGAAGAGATGAAAGTTCCAACCATAGAAGTAGAAGTTCTTGTCGCAACAACAAAAAGTAGCATCACCAAGGAATCAATTATTGAATTGATGGTGCAAGGATAAGAAAAATTGGTAGTCCTTGATCAACAAGTTTCCATTCCAAATTGTTTAAGGTAAAGGTTTTAGAGGAGTAGTGAATAGGAAATTGACCCTACATTGGAATTACAAGAAATCTTGGACTGAGTCAATAGGCCAAAAGAGAATGGAAAGCCGAAAAAGTTTGCAAACTTCACTAGAGCTGAATTTGGATATAGAAATCTACAAATTATAGCAACTATAGTCAACAAAATTAATGACCAGATTGCTAAAGAAGAGTACAATGTGACAAAATTGAGTCTAGGATATGCCTTTAAGGAGCAGGTAGTCAAAGAATTTTATAATTTTTCTAGGCAATGAAGGAGAAGATGAGGAAGTTGGAGAAAAAATACAAAAATGTGAAAAGTGAGAATAAGGCTTTGTATGAATATCTAAACAACCTATCCCATCTAGTAAGGGAAGAAAGCCAAGCCTTTGTTCCTCCTACAGTTCTTCCAACCGATTCAATGGAAGGTATTGAGAAAACTAGACAAATTCCCTAAAGTGCAGAGACTTGGATGGAGGACATCCAAAAAGAGGCATATAAATTGGTCGAAGACTTGGTATAGATATATGAAAAGGCATTAACCATCCTTTCCAAGATAAAATACATGGATGAGTTATGGGATGATGAGTATATTTATCAAGATGAAGTAATCTCACACCTACAAGCCTTAGTGGAAACTCCCAAGTAGATGTTGATTAATGGTGGAATGATAAGGGAAGGAGAAGTGTACGATTTTTCCCACTGGTATAGTGTAGTAATCATGGAAAAGGAGATGTTTAAAAATTTCAATGTAGAATCTCTTCAAATGAGAAAGGTGGTCTAAAATATTTAAAAAGGAATATGCAACACTATTGTACCCTTATTGATATAGAGGTTGACTGGGAATGATATAACTACAGGTAACCTAAGAAGCAAGATAGAGGAGCTCTTCATTTAAATTTCTTCTCGAAGGATGACTTTGAGAACTTTTCCATAGTCTCAAATTTCATGCAAACAACCCAAAACTCAATGATATATTAGGAGAATAATTTGAGAAAGTGTGAATGAGAAATGACCATTCTGGTGTTCAAGTGAGAATTAGTGCCAAGTGTGATCGTAAATGAGTTAGAGACAATGCTATTCAGATTTTGATCATTCAAGGAACACAATCAAGCATAGACTATTCTTTATGAAGGAGCATTTAATGCATAGTGGGTATTTATTTCACCACACTCTCCTATTGAATGGGCTAACATAGTGGCCATTTAGTTCACACTAAGAGAGTGGCTTCTTTTTTAATAGTCAATGTGGACCCATGTAGTAATTATAGATTCTCTTTCTAAGACCTAAACATAATTAGCGGAGGTGGAAAAATTTGTGCCATCAGTTTGGGTTTGATCCGGGCCACTCATTGTAATATGAGACCTATATAAAGGCCTCACTTCTCATTTATAAAGGATGGAATTTGGAGATTGTTCCTTATGAGCTACTAAGATAATAAAGTTGTCATTAAAGCTTGGTGATTTCTTGATGTATCTTGGTGCATGTATGTTCTCTTTGTTCCTGTTGGTGCTCAAAAATGCTGGACCATTTTGAGACCAACTGACAGGCACAAAACAAGTGCCTCTGCAATTCTGGCTTGATTTAGCCAAGGCTGGTAGGCCTGAATCAAATATGCTTTCTAACTGCACAAATACGTCCACAACAAAAGCAAATCTTTCCAAAGGGGGTTAACAATCCTTTGGAGGAAAATAAACCTAATATCCTAATTATTAGATAGCTTGAAATCTAAACTAAGGCTAGAAAGTAATGCTAAACCTAATTGAATGCTTTGTAAAGAAGATAATAGATAGAATATGTAAACCACCGAAAGAATAAAATGACAATTTCAAATGAATGAATAGACTAGTGCCTGATGCCAAATTGGGAATAGAGTCAGATACATTCAATCCTACGTATAAACGAAGACGGTTTTAAGATAACTCGCTCCTGTAAAGTAAGACCATCACCCTACAAGCTTCTATTGAAACATAATTTAAAACAACTTATACAATAGGTCCTATGGTTTTTAACCCAACTTAAGAGCCCGAAAGGAAATAGTAACAGGTTCTCAGACCATGCTACCATTATTCAAATTGTACAAATTAATCATAAATGAATGCATCAAATAGAAAACACAGTAGGATACCCTGGTTCACAGAGTAATCTGAGAAACTAATTGAACATAAAAACTATATTAATATTAAAGCACAAACACTTATCTGATATTCATACTTGAGATTTTGAGCATTAAATTCAAATCTGTGAGTTGGGAGACTTTCCAATTTTTGCTGTGATTGATTCGTATTTCTTATTTACAATTGAGTAAATATAAATATAAATCCCAATGGTTCCCTGTGAAAGGACATGCCCTTTCACAAGACCTAATCATATCAACTACCCCCAAAATATACAAAACAAACCATAATAATGGTTGTTAGGGAAAAATTTCTTATATAATTACATTGATTTATTTGTTCTTTGGTGTTCCATGCATAATAATCTGCCATTTAATTTCCTACACAAAACACCTAACATTAGCTTATCTTAAAACCTAAAAATAAAAATCATTACATATGTAATATATTAATCTTATATGAAAACTATTTATTATTTATTTATTAATTAATAATTAATTGAAAAATAAATAGGTCTCATACTTTAAATATGTACTTGGATAATAAAGTGGAAAATAAAAATTAAAAATTCATTATATGTCATTTTCATAAAAAACAATCATATTAATTATTAACTCATAAAAGATTTCAATAATGAGATAAATAAAATGACATCATGCTTTAGCATTCTATTTTTTATTTTTCTAAAATGAAACATAATGCATTTATTCACAAACATAATGTAATGATACCACAAATATTTTAAAAGCATTAGGGTAAAAGGTTTCACAATCCACTCTAATGAAAAGAGGAAGATACTCACCCAAAAAAAATCAAATCATTTCACTTAGGGTTAATATATTAATTTTTTCAAAATAACCATCTTAATGTTTAAGAATATTACTAATGTAAGATAATATTATAACCGTATACAAATATATAATTTTGGGGAACTAAAACTCACTTTCTAAAAAGAGACTCCAAAATATACACATTAATAAATTAACCAATTCATAAAAGAAAAGTCAAAATAGAGCAGGGTTAAACTATTAATGCTCATTGTACCCTAAAATTAAAATAAAAGAATAAGGTAAAAAGTTACTTTTAGGGATTTGAAACTAAAGAGTAAATATCAATTAATCACTATTCAAACCCTAAATAGATGAAAAATCAATTTACATTATACACAAGTAAATTTCAATAATAACACTAAAACCTTTTTACCTTATTAGATAAATACATTAATGTTAAAAATATAATAAGGTGAAAATACCAGATCAAATGTAGGGATATGAAAAATAGAAATTAATATCAACATATATCAAAACCCTAAACAAATTAATATTCATCAAATTATACCTTTACTTTATCATATACTTTTAACTTTTAGGGTTTTAGGAGTAAAACACAAATTAAGAATAAAATAATTATTAGTGATCACAATGTATAAAATGTCTATCTCATAAAAAATATTCATTTTAATAATTTGTTTCAAAGGGAAAATATTATCTTTAATTTATACCTTGATTCACACCTACACTCCCAAGGAATAACATAGAGTAACTGGTAGGGGTAGGGTTGGGTAGTTAGGTAGGAAAAGGGATGGGTCGAGAGGTTGAGTGTTCAACTCCCTCTCCCCATTCTTTTTCCTAAAATCGAAAAATAGATAAATACATAGACAAATTCTTATTTCATTTGAAAAGTAATTATGGAAGACATTACTCCCTGTGTAAGAGGTTGTATTTTAATTTCTCACCTGCACATGAAAACAAAAATAAATAAGTATCTCCTCCTAATCCTCTCAAAGAAAACAAATAGACTAACTGGTTAGGGGGTAGGAGGGTAGATAGGTAGGAAAAAGGTTGTCTTGAGAGGTCGAGTGCTAGCTCCCTCTCGCCGCCCTTTTTTTACTTAATTTATTGTATTCATCATTTTTAGAATAATTTCATTTCAAAATGAATATACATTAAATAATTTGAAATAAAACAATTAACAACCCAATGAATGAAAATGATAAACATATATGCCCTTTTATCATTTTGATTTTTTATCATAGAGAAATTATATAAAACTGAAAATTAAGATCATACTTCCCTGACAATTTTGTATATATTTTGGCCTGAATTTTCAAGTGCCAACATTTCCCTCACGTATAATAGATGTATTTTCAACTACTTAGATGAATGTGATTGATATAATGTTATGTTAGAATCATCTTGCTCAGGTCATTTGTTCTTATGTGGTTCCAAAGCATAATGTTATGTTGGATTTGAGGAAATATGTGGATGCTTTACTTCTATCTATGATGCACATTGTTCATATTTATGGTGTTCCTTGGGATATGAAAACCATTTACACAATCCTTGAAGATTGCACCAGCTTTGTGTAGTTATTGAATTTGGTGAAGAAGATTTTGGTAGATTTCATCATAGTAGTATTCATCTTTCAACTTCTTAGGATAGGTTTAGAATACAATTCCTCAAGCCCATTCTTATTTTCTTTCTACGTATTATGAAAAACCCCTAAAAAGTACTCTTATTGTAATATTAGTCAAAAGCTCCCATGGCTAGTATTGTTTGAAGTCAACTTGAGAAAATTATGTAAGGCCCCTTGTGATGCTATCATGTCACATCAACTATTGAGCTTATCCATAGTTAAGAACTAACATAAAAGGAAACTTGGAGTCAATTGTATGATCTTTGACAATCTTAGCATACACATAATTTTTGATCAAGAGAGGATAAGATATCTCAATATTTTATTCTACTATTGCAGGTAGGTCATAAAACACACATCATTATAAACTAGTGCTAGAAGGAGCAAGCACATGTAAATACTGAATTGTCTCAAATGATCAAGAACAAGAAGAATCATCAAAACTATAAGCTATTTCAAGACACCCTCCATTATCGTGCCATCAATAAAAATTGGTGCTAGAAGGAGGGCACAAATGTAAACACTGAATTGTCTGAACTGATCATGAACAAGAAGAATCATCAAGAGTGGAAGTTATTTCAAGACACCCTTCATCATCATACCATCAATATAAATTGTCATTATAAGGAGGGTTAGTACACATTTCTCAATCAAGAAAACTTTTCATACTGGAGCATATCAATTCATTCTCGTCTGAGGTACAACAAAGAATACTAAGATCCACTTTGGATTAAAAATAACTACAAGATTTAAAGTTTGATCCAAAGCCAATGCAAGGCAAGAAATAAGCATCAATGAGTCAAAGTTCACCAAGTATAGAAAATATTACTAGATTATTCTATACTCCACCACCACAATGTTAAGCACAAGGAACTAATCATGTGCAAAAAGGAAGTGGTTATTAAGGATCTACTCGAATTCAACAAGTAATAATTTGCGTACTTGCACCAACAACACCTAAAACTATTCAATATCAAGTTCCAATAATGGCACAACAGTGGCATCTACAAAATGCATCTCCTCTCGTAACATTTACTACTTATCATGATATGCCAAAGGATCCTGAATATTTTTTCTCTATGTTCTTTGTCAATAATGTCAATCACTCTGCAAATGAACATATCAAGATTATCGAAGATGTTCTCCATAACAGAAATAACCGGGAGGAAGATGTTGCCTACAGACTATTGCCCTATTCACTGGGTGATGAAGCATTTTATTGGTACATCAATTTGTCCACCAATTCAATCCAAACTTGGAAAGAGTTGAAGGATGCATTCTTGGAAAATTTTAGACTGCCAATCACTCTATTTTAATTGTATAGGCAAGTCATCGAGATAAGGAGACAAGAGTGTGAACCAATTGGTGCCTTCAATAATAGATTTCAAAGAGTTGATTCCAGGTTGTGTGATCCTTACCACATAGGTGATGATGCAACTAGGCTCATTTATTATGTGTCTTTAGATTTCTTCACTTCTATGTTTGTTCATAGGACTCATCTTGATCCAACCAATTTGATACACACATATGTAGAGGCCGAGAGAGTTAGTCTCCAATCACCAATAAAAGCTACTAAAGCACCTAGTTAATTTGGGAATACTAGCATGTTGAAACAAGGAATGATGAACTACACCTGATATCAATCTTTTTCCTTCTCCTACCAATCTATTAGTGCCACATCGAGGACCTCATATGCCTCAAAAAATGTTAGCACAACCCATTTACATTCAAAACATGACACCTTCCACATGAAACTAGGAGGAGAAAGATAAGATGAAGGATTTGATAGTATAAGTTAAGAGACTATCCACAGGGGTCACTTACCTCAAAAATCAAAATAATCAATTGAAAAATTCACAAAAAATATTAGGCACATCAAGGTGCCAATCAAGTATACAAGGAAATCCTCCAGGACATTAAGGAAATCATCAAGGACATAGTCAAGGATATCAGGAGAATAATCTAGGATACCAAAACAACAACCAAGGACATCAAGAGAACAATTTTGGTACCATAACAATGATCAATGATACTAGAGGAGATCAAGGAACACAAATGTAAACAATGCTGGTTTACCTTTTTTTGGTTAACACATTTTTCCTCACTATATCATTGACATATATCTGATCCTATACCCTTCTCAAGAACCAGCCTATAGCCAATACTTCGGTAAGAAAAGATTATTATGCCCTCTAAATCAAGGTGGAAATCCCTTTCAATAATATTCAATGAATAGTTATATTGAAAATAAAATCAACATCATACTTTTAAAGTATCGAAG
Source organism: Chamaecyparis obtusa (assembly GCA_027943335.1). Classification (NCBI taxonomy): domain Eukaryota; kingdom Viridiplantae; phylum Streptophyta; class Pinopsida; order Cupressales; family Cupressaceae; genus Chamaecyparis; species Chamaecyparis obtusa. The sequence goes on along the minus strand of BSBK01004570.1, from coordinate 564,683 downwards.
GCAGACTACCATTTATACATAAATATGTTATGAATGTGAGTTTTAATACGATCAATCTTAATGAAAAAGCACACATACTTTTCTTAACTTCTAATAAAATTAATTAACATGAACTCATAAACCAAATAAATCTATTTGGATACACGATGAATTTTCAAGAATCAGATAACTATCACAATTAATAATAAATCCACATAGAGACTTATTTTCATCAATTCAAACACACATATTTGAATCAGTAATACCCATCTATTCAATTCATTCATAGATAAAAAGTCTTTTTTAGAATGTTCATGTATCAAAATATGAAATTAATTCTACAAAGAACACACCAAAAATTCTTGGACCTTTTCAAAGTCTTTTCAAAACATATATATAGCCACACAGGGCTAACTCTCTTTTAAAACGTAGAGTTACTTAACTCTACTTTGGAGTAAAATTTAGTTTTTATGTAACTAAAACTTGCTAAACTATGCCAAATCTAGAGATAGTAAAATAAAATTGGAATCTAATAACATGATCAAGGCTGAGGTGGTGTCATGGAGCCTGATGGTTAGCTTGTCCCTGTAGTAGTGACACATTATTGCTTCCAGTCTAGGTGATCCATAGAAAAACTCTGAATAATCTAGAAGTTTGGGAGTCCAATGTTAGAAATCTGTTGCTTCCACACTTCCTTATCCCTCTTAACATGTGGCACCTTGTTCACATGAGTTTCCAATTGGTCAATGTAGAGAAAGGATTTGGTTTCTTTCACAAATTCAATCTTTTCCTTGAAATATTTTATTAAAACATTAGCAACCTCTATTATTTTACCATCATCTTTGAAGTACTTGATGTCAATACATTTAAGATCCTTTTGCATTGATTGTGTAAGCTCTATTAATTCTTTTAGCAACTTATCAAACTCCTCATGATCCTGCTTTACAATTGAATTTCTCCACTCAATACTCTTCTTGCAAACACATAAGACATTGTCATTAAGACCTACCATGATCTTTTCATTCAGGAACTTAATCGCCCCATACTTTTGAACCTCATTCATCTATGCAATCACTGCCAACCACTTTGTTTCCTCTTTCTTCCAAGAGGCGATCTTTAATTCTAGTTATTGATTATAGTCGTGACACCCTCATATACTTTTGTTAAGTCATTAATATATCTAGACTCCCCTCGATTTACCCCTTCCATCTAGTCATTAAACACTTCAGCTATGAGCTTGCTTCTATGAATCTGATCTAGTAAGTATTGATTAACAGTGGATTTTGTGTCAAATGACAGGGAAAGTTGTGATAATGGTTGTGGACTAATATTGTGAATGGCTTCAATATATTCAACCATCATCCACACAGTTTTCTTTAATTCCTTCTAGTATTTATCATCTTTCCATGTCCCATCAACCATATTTTTGGTTGAGGCTTGTAAGAGATGTGCATTTGTGACTCTTGTGGAAAATCCAAGATCAACCTTTTCTACTAAAAAGTATTTGGATGTATAATCCTCCACCTCTCTATCTACCAGAGGATGTGCTACCTTCATAACCCGATTATCTATATCCAGATCATAATTTATCCTTAAAGTAGTCTTGAACTTTTTGGATTTGGGCATTTTTCCTAAACACTTTCTTACCGTCTCTTCGATAGGTAGGGAGATCAAATGTACATTCCTCTTTTTATTGATGGAAGTCTCCAACCACTATGGTTTTCAAATTAAATTATTATTTTCTAGAGGAGGAGGGGTTGGTGTTGCATTCAATACAACCATGGTTCTTAAAGGGTCAGAAGTGTCCTCTAGTTGCTTCTTGGTATTAATCTCTTCTATAATGGGAACTCTAGAATCTTGATTAGCCATTGTATTAGTAGTTTCTTCAAGAGGATCAAGATCCACAAATACTGTTCTATCTAGGATTTTCTTGTTCCTTCTCTTTCTTTTGGATCTAGTAGTGCAAACAAGAGAATGTCTCAAAGTAGAATTCTTTGACTTTTTAGCAACTAAACTTTCAAATTTCACATTAATAGTACCTGCAATAGAAGTAGTGACGCAAAACAAGGTAGGGAGGATCCAATTAAGGACAATCTAGCCTTGCAGCTTTAGAATTACACATTGGGAAACTCAACACAACAAGATGTTTTAACTCAATTTTCATTAACATGCCTGGCTGTAAGGCCTTCTGGGTTAGGGCCAATTACAAATAGAAACAAGTTCTTCAAGATCCACATAGATCTAATACAATCTTAGCTAGTTCAGCTCTGAAATAGTCAAAAACTGATAGAAACCCTAAGGTAGATCTAAACTTGAGCCCGCAAGCCTCCAAGCAATCTCCTTGTCTCCAAGTGTGCAAACCACTAGCTCTGCAACTACAAACTATCAGATAACAATCTGATCTGCAAGATCATGCAAGATCTTTTCCACAACTTCACCAATTCTAGCTTTGCCAACACATCCAAACTGATGTTCGCTATGATGTTGATGTCCCCAACCAACTACCCAAGCATCCTATAAATACTAATCATCAACCACAAGTTGGCTGGATGAAACCCTTAACTCCTACAAAAAAATATTAAATGCCATACAAGTCGGCTTCAAAATAGCCTTACAAACATTTAATTCAACATGTCGGCATGTAACAATAGCTACCAACAATAAATGCACCAAGTCAACCCAAAAAATCACACATAACTCCAATCGGTAAACCAGAACTACCAAGCACCAATGAAATAACCGAGCATTCTAGGCATTGCTGAGCATTAGTATCGACCGAGCACCGTAGGCATCGCCAAGTAACACTTTCACCGAGCACCAAAGATTACCGAGTTCCTTCAGTGACCGAGCTTCCTTCAATGACTGAGACCATCAGTCAAGGCTGCAATTGAGTAACACTGGCCAAACACACACCTCCCATGCAGATCCACTGAGTACCCTAGAATGCCCTTGCATCAGACACCCTAGGTTCAAAAAGATGTTCATATGTGAGAAGAACATCTTTTGAGATTCAACACATGAACCCCAAGCAAGTTCTTCACATACAAGTCCTCCACCTTTTCAGTTTACATACTCTTCCACTTTAGCTTTCTCTGTCTTTTCAAGTCTTTCCTCAACAACACACATGTCTATCCTTCACACTAAACAACCATACCTTCAGGATCCACCAACTCAACCCGACTACCAATTCTCAGGCTTCTCCTACCGAGAGTTGTATCTAGCAAAGGCATCAGGGAAAACTTCCTATCATCCTTCTCAACAGTAAACATATTTCTGACATAGTCATACATAGCTCTGCAATCATATTACCAAGGTCTACTAAGAAATATATCACAACTATTCATCTTCACAATGTCACATAACACAAGATCCTTATACTGGCCAATCTGAACATCAATAAAGCATTGTTCTCTTACTTCTAGAGCATGAACATCTTGCAACCAGCCAATCCTATAAGGACAAGGATGCTTCATTCTATTCAACCCAAGTTTTTAAACCATGTCCTCAGCAACAAGGTTATCAGTACTACCACTATCAACAATAACATCACAAATTTTACCTCCAGACTTGCATCGGGTCCTAAACAAGTTACTCCTCTGACAAGGTTCCTCCTTTGTACCGAGCAATGTTCACCGAAGCAGCAAGTTCTTAGATTCAGGTTCATTCTCATTAACCACAGTAGTTTGTCGGTCACCAAGCTTCTTCTATGTACACTAAAAAGAATAGTGTCCTTCTCCACAGTTATAGCAAGTACCCTTAAAGATAACTCTACCTATCTTCTTCTTGAGTTCTACAAGTTTCTGTTCATCTTCTGCATCAGTCAGTTTATCCTTCATCGAGTGATCAACCTTTTCCTTCCCTCGGGGATTACTAAGTTATTTCCTCTTCAACTTATCTTCTGCCTTCAAAACATACTGATAAGCATCTTCAACATAATCAATCTTTAGCATACCAAGCTCATCCTAAATATTGAATCTCAAACCATTCACATACCGAGCTACCTTTTCCTTACTAAGCTCTTGGTGTCCAAACCGAATAGTAAGTTTGTAGAACTCCTTGGTATAATCCTCAATAGACAGATCCTTCTGCTTTAGATTCTACAACTTCTTAAACAAGTCAAGCTCATAGTCAAAAGGTATGAACTTAGCTTTCAACTTAGTCACCATCAACCTCCACTGATTGATCTTCATTTCACCTTCATCTTCTCTATCTCTTTGTAATTCCTTCCACCAAAGAGCAGCATGTCCTTTCAACTTAGTCTCTACTAATCTCACCCAAAGAGGATCTTCAATTTTTTCCAACTTAAAGAAATCTTTAAGTTCACCAATCCAATCAATCAAATTCTCGAGCTTCAAAGTACTAGAGAAAGCAAAAACTTCCATTCGATAACTACTACTTAACCGAGCTCCAGATCTAGGCAACCGAGCAGTTATGTCTTCACCAGATCTATCCCTCTGGTTATCACCACTAGATCCAGAAGGTTCAAAGTCTTCAGTAGCTTCCTCATAACCATCTTCAGTACCAAAATTCTTAGGTACACCAACAACAACTCTCATGATCTCGGCGACCATGTCATTCTTCATCAACTCCATCTCAGATCTGAAATCTGATTTCACCTTCTCTATAATCCTAGATTCCATAGTATCACAGAGATCTGCAAGTACTCTTGGGTCTAATGTTCTCAGAGGCATCCTTAAAGATAAGAGAACCCTCTACAACAAACCCTATACCAACCACCTTGTGGAAATCTCCAAGTTATATGCAAGTCAGATCTCAAACTACCACCTTGCACAAACAACTAGGGCAAGATCCATAAGTTTAGTGCCATGGATCTGCAACCTAGATCATACAATCTCTTCACTGGTAACAAGATCAACTTTGCAAGATCAACCTTGCTAGGTCAAACTTCACTCCACAAGATCAACTCTTCTCTGATACCACCTAACACAGACCAAGGTAGGGAGGATCTAATTAAGGACAATCTAGTCTTACAGCTTCAGAATTACATAGTGGAAAAATCAACACAACAAGATGTTTTAACTCAATTTTCATTAACATTCCCGATGGCAAGGCCTTCCGAGTTAGGGCCAATTACAAACAAAAACAAGTTCTTCAAGATCCACATAGATCTAATACAATCTTAGCTAGTTCAGCTATGAAACAATCAACAACTGATGGAAACCCTAAGGTAGATCTGAACTTGAGCTCGCAAGCCTCCAAGAAATCTCCTTGTCTCCAAGTGTGCAAACCACTAGCTCTACAACTACAAACTATCAGATAACAATATGAGCTACAAGATCATGCAAGATCTTTTCCACAACCTAACCAACTCCAGCTTTGCCAGAACATCCAAACTGATGTCCACTATGATGTTGATGTCCCCAAACAACTACCCAAAAATCCTATAAATACTAATCATCAACCACACGTCGGCTGGATGAAACCCTTAACTCCTACAAACAAATATTAAATGCCATACAAGTCGGCTTCAAAATAGCCTTACAAACATTTAATTCAACCTGTTGGCCTATAACAATAGCTACCAACAATAAATGTACCAAGTCAGCCCAACAAATCACACATAACTCCAGTCAGTAAACCAGAACTATTGAGCACTAGTAAAATAATCGAGCATGCCAGGCATCGCCAAGCACCAGTGTTGACCGAGCACCATAGGCATCACCGAGTAACACTTTCACCAAGCACCAGAGATTACCGAGTTCCTTTAGCGATTAAGCTTCCTTCAATGACCGAGATCATCGATCAAGGCTACAACTGAGTAACATTGGCCAAACACACACCTCCCATGCAGATCCATCGAGTACCCTAGAATGCCCTTGCATCAAGTAGCAATAGATTTGTTAGAAGAAATAGCATGGTACTACAAGGGAGTAGTAGAATCTATACACAAAGGTTTCTACATCACAAATCATCATTTTCCCAAAATTCTAATTCCTTAACCATTTCTCAGTTCTCCAAATCACAGGGAAGGTTCTGGCCTGCATCTGATCCTCTTCATCTTTATTCTAGTCAATCTCTGTGATAGGTTTACCTTGGAACTTTTCATCATATTGTGAGTCTAAGATATTTTCTCCATCATCATTTACATTAGTGATATTCATTTCTAGATTGGGAATAATTATCTGGTTCAAAGTGAACCATGACCACATCCTCCTCACCTCAAATTTATCATGACAATTTTATGAGAAATCCTCTAATTGGGGATTATGAGAGAATCCTGCACCCAAATTCAAGTGAAATTTGTGCATAGCCTCTGCTATCAAATTTAGGTATAGCACTGTAATATTGTAGGTTCAACTTTTTCAATTCTATTTCTAGGTTTAAGACATCTGAGATAGTTTTGCAAATGATATTGCCCAATTCAATAGGGAATGATACTCTTGAACTATTCCTTACTCTGATATTCTTATCAATACATGCTAGCTATCTACAAACTTCAATTTGCACATAGAGGTCAAGAGCATACCTTGGTAACCTGAATGGCCCACCTTCAAAACTACCAACTCTAATATAGGATAACCTAGGAAATTGGATAAATAAGCTTATGTATCCTCTTATCAACTACATAGCTTCATCTAAAATTATTCTATTAACATTTCCCTATAGTTCACGAACCATTCTGTCAAGAAAAAGATCATTCACCCTTCTAAAATTCTTAGAATATCTCTATAATTGTAAATGTGGGTAACATTCATAAATATTCATTCCATCCACCCATGGTTCATGGTACAACCCTTGCCACTATCTTGTACATGCCAAGCAATAGAAAAGGTAGGAGGACATATATAATTTTCTATTTTCAATGAAATTACTTAGACCTTCGTGCAACCTTTCTATAATAATCTCATCCCAATCCAAATATTATTTCTCTCCAAGAATAACTTCTATGAAAAAGTACATCTAGTGCTCTTAAAAAAATGAATATTGGTTCCCCTTAAGTCTATTCAACAAAATAACAATGTCCCTGATTTCTGTAGTAAGGTATTCCATGGTTAATGGCTTTGGTAGCCTTGAACCACCCTTTTGCAATTTTAAAAGCTAATTTCTAGTGATTACACTCCTATATTCGGTCTTATTTTAAAAAAATGCACAATATGATGTGGATATGGTCTAGTCGTCATAGAGTTCCTTGTGTGGAATTTTTATCATAGCCATAATGGTTTCCCTATTAATGCTCAACAATACACTACCATCTTAAAACTATATACACCTATTTTTTGCATCATACTGGTTCATACATTCCCAAACTAACTATTGCATGGTGTGACTATTGGGAAAGTGGAAGCTTCTATGAGTCCATGACTATCTGTAATTTTATATATCATGGAGTAATCTGTGGGATTTTTGGCCCTTTCTAAGAAATCTGTTAAATTGTCCTCAGCTAGCGATGTATCTCCAAATTTAGGCAACAAGCTAAAAAGAAAAGAACTCAACCCTAATTTTGGGTAGACAGGCCTCATGGTGACAACTTCAAATAGACTTCTCAAAACAAAGTAGTGTACTAAGCTAGGAAATGTAGAAAATTCTAACACTTTCCTTGGAAACAAAGAAACAATGATGATATTAAGAAGTTTCAAAACTCCCTTGTCATGGACACCATATTTCATACTAACTTTGAAGAAGAGAATTCATTTACCTCTAGTTCCATTTTCTTCACTTTGAAAATTTTGGCTTCACAATGAAGGAACAACTCACATTGTAAGCATTTAAAGGCACAAAATTTGGGTGATAGATTCTCATGCCATGAACAACTAGTTTGTTCATGTGGAGGTAATATTGAAAAGAGGTAAATTTGACACCCATATTAATTATAAGTCATTTCCACACAAGGATTTATCATGTAATGATTACATTTCATCAAAGAGAACCTTTTTTAAAAAAAACTGAAACTTCAAAGATGCTCAGAATATTCCTTTCCCACGATCATTTTTATCACTTCTCTTTATCATTTTCCTGTAATTCTTCTTCAATGTACAAGGAACCTTGAACCTTGAACCACAATGAAAAAGGTTCAAGAGTTCAAGTTCAAGATCATACTGATGTTTCTTAACAATCTTCACATTCCCTTGCAAATAAGACTTGAGAGTGATAAAACATATAAACACGGGACAAAATTTAGATCGACATACCTTTGAACTTTGAACTTTTGAACCGAGATGAAAAGGTTCAAAGGTTCAAGTTCGTTTACCAATGTGACTAATTTTTACACATATTAAATTATTTTAACAAAGTCCTGAAACATACACACATAAAGAATGAACTTTGAACCAAAGAATTGTTAAACTTTAAACACAAGTTCAAATAGAAAGTTCACAAGGATAGTTCAGTATTTAAAGGACAAAAATGGAAAGCTGTAACCATGACCCAAAGAAGACTTAGGGAAATAAGACACTAAATGAAAGAGCAATAATGCATACTACTTTAGCTTGAAAGGGGATTATGGAAAAATATAACACATGCCAAAAATAGGTGGTAACACCTTCACCATTAGACAACCCAATAGCTTCTGAAAGTAGACATGTCGATAAAGTCTTCCTAACAGAAGCAACATTGTCAAGATGGTGTAGTATACATAAGATGAACCAAAACTTTGAATTATAATGTTAAAAATTCTAGAGGGTTGCAGATATCTTTAAAGGAGAAATAAGAAATAATATAGCTCCTAAAAACTCTCCACCTATGGGATATGAGATAGTACCTACACCAAGATACGACCAGACCCTAGTCTTTAATGATTTGAAGTTTCTACCTCTTGAACCTCAAGATTATATGCTAGTGTAGACTAATAAAAAATTTGTACATGCATTAGAAAATAGTCACATGGAGGTGCCAGAGTATCAAGCTCCACTATTTTATCAAACTCCCTCTATGTCCCCAAATGAACCATTACAAAGGGATGGTTATGTTTTCCCTCCACTATATAATAATTTTTTTAGTAAAAGGAATGAATGAAGTTAAAACGTATCAATAAAAATCCAAAAATGCTTATCTAGAGGCATGTTAGAGGAATTATAGAAATCAAGATCCATTGACAACATCCATTCCTCTAAACACTTTTTCAATGCCCCCACTTCCCAATATGAGTAATGTTTTGGGTCCTCTAAGAGATTTGCCTGAGTATCGATAATCAACTTCTTCAAGAGGTGAAATAGGACAACTTGGTGTGACAAGCACCCCACAAAATGAAAGAGGGAAACCTACCATACAATACGTTGTTTGACAAGGAGAATAAAGGAAAAAATAAAATCCTCCTAGAGATGAATTCAAGAAGCTAAGATCTTATGTTTTTCAAGATGAATTCAAGAAAATCAAAGTTAGCATACCATTATTTGAGTTGATGAAAATCCTAGAGATTAGGGAGACATTGTTGAGAATCTTGATTGATGCTCCCCAAAGGATCATTCCCCAAGGTGTGTCACATGCTCTTAGAAGTGCACCCAGTAATCCTTAATCGAGTTCAACACAAAATACCAATGTCCAAGATGCACCACCAACATCATGGAATATGTTTGTTGCTCTATAAACTCCTCCTAGTTCAATTGGTATGGTATAAAATTTGTCTGATGCTCAAAAGGTTGCAACTAATGAAGGCACACCACAAAGTGATCATGTAGCAAAATAATTAGAGACAACCATAAATATTGATGCTCCATCAAAACAAACAACAAACATAGTACAAAAAGTAAATAACACTTGGTAAAGAACAAAAAATGAAGAGTTTGATCCAAGAACACAAAAGCCTGTGGTTTTCTATCGAGGAAAGGTTTAAACTTACCCTTCCCTCATGTCACTCAATTTTTTTAGCAAAATGTTACATAAAAATTTAATAGATTATGGTGCATCAAGAAATGTGATGGCTTTAGCAGTATGTAGAAGATTAGGATTGATACAACTACAAATGAACAAGAAAGTGACACAACTAGATAAAATAGAGGTTCTCATTACGAGAGAACTACACAACATTATTATGCAACTAGCATCTAATTCAGAACTTCAAAGCTATGTTGACATATCCTTTATTGAAATACCAAAAGGGTATGGTATGCTTTTGAGAATAAACTGGTCAAGGAACATGAATGGATATATATCTATTGATTTTATCATATGTGGTTTCCATGGGATGGGATTCCAAATTAGATTTAGATAGAGAGAGCATCAATGATTATCAAGAATATGCCCAAGGAAGAGATAGAGAGAAAGAGTTTACCATTGAGGAAAGCCTTGGGGCCATATTAGATTAGGAAATGATGGAGATAGAAGTTCCTACTGTAAAGATATGGCTCTTATCATATAAGTAGTGTCATAATGACAAAAAGTCCCATCACCAAGGAATAAATTAATGAAAGAATTATACATGGACATGAACAATTGTTAGTCCATGATCAATGTGCTACTATTGTAGATTGGTTAAGAGAAAGGTTGAAGAGGAGTCATGAAAAGGAAATTGATCCAACATTTGAATTACAAGAAATCTTAGACCAAGTCATCATGATAGAAGAGAGGGGAAAGATGAAAAAGTTTGCAAAGTTCATTAGGGGTGAATCTAGATCTAGGACTATAGATTGCAGTACCTATAGTTGACAAAACTAAGGACCAAATTACTCCATATGAGTATAATGTGATAGAATTGGATCTAGGAAATTCCTCTAGGGAGAAGCTAATCAAATAGTTTTATGACTCTATCCAAGCAATGAAGGAGAAGATGAGGAAGTTGGAGGGAAAATACCAAAAGGTGAAAAGTGAGAATAGGGATTTGTGCAAATATATGAATAACTTATCCCATCCAGTAAGGGATAAAAGCCAGGTTTTTGTTCCTCCTACATTTCTACCAGTTGAGTTATTGGAAGAAATTGAGAGAATGAGAAAAAATTTCCCAAAGTGCAGAGGCTTAGATAAAGGAGATCCACAAAGATGCATATAAATTTGTTGAAGACTTAGTATAGATATATAAAAAGGCATCAAATATCATTTCTTGGATATAATGCATAGATGAGTCATATGATGAGAATATTTATCAAGATGAAGTAATCTCACACCTGCAAGCATTGATGGAAACTCCCACGTAGATGTTGACTAATGGCAGAGTGATAAGGGAAGGAGAAGTGTATGATTTTGTCTCTATTTACCATCACATGTAAATAGATTTAATGCATACTATAGAAGTAAAGAATATAACACAATGTTCATAAACAATACTGCTCATTTCATTTATTGGTTAACATGTACAATATTATGTCCAAAAACATGCCCACCATATCATCCAGAAGGTACATACATATATAATGTCCACTGGGGGTGTGAGGTGAACCATTGTACCTTTGTAACTCCCTCGGCCCAAGGGCGTGCATGGCCAACCTTCTCACCCATATAACTCCCTTAGGTATGTCAACTGCCCATATTTCCCAACAACATCATCCCCCCCAAAAAGAAAGTTATCTCCAACGACTCACAACAAATGGGAGATGAAGTACACTACATAAAATAAGAAAATCACTAAGAAGAAGGGGCGGAGGGGGCATCCCTGAAGGAACTCAAGTGCCACCTTCACCATCAATGCTTCTTCAAGTAGTTCTTTTCCCATCACATCACATTTCTCCCGTGCCTACACCAAATTTATCTCCAAAACATGTTTTTTCAGTTGTAGCCTCCTCCAACTTCTAGGTACGCTGAGCCGAGTATTGCTCTAATGCCTCCAATCGGGTGGTCAGCTCCTCCCTAGCTCTCTATGCATCCACCAAGGTAGCCTCACGTCTAGCTGATACATACTTTGAGTGCCTCAAAGCGTAGTACCCCTCTCAAAATGCTTGATCCAATGCTCTCTCCACCTCTAGCATGTGAACAATCCATGCCTGCATCAGCTTTGGGTCTCATCAACTGGTCACACTCTTCAAAGGATGATAATTGAATTGAATAATTGCCTCAGGTCGTACGACTTCTTATTCTTGAAAGGCTATCATTCTTTCAATGCCTTCCCTCAAATTTTGTTGGTTCACAACCTCCAAATTCATCTCCCTCTACAACTTAGGGATTTCCTTCTGATGCTTGGCTTTAGGCTTCTCTCTCACCATAACAAACAAACCCAATGCTTACCTTGACCACTCTGATGCCCCAAACTCACAGTTATAGTGTACCTCAAAAATAAAATGGGGGTCTAGGGGTAATGCCGCTAAGACCAAATTAGCACCTTCAAACCCACACAAAAGTCCATGGGGGTCCACCATTTTTGTGATTTTCTTCCGATGCCATAATCTTTCTACCAACCACTTACGGTGCCTGTGCAAATGGCCAATAACTATATTTTATTCACTACCTGCTTATGTCCTTCCCTTGGGTGCCATACACTATTCACTATTCACTATTCTTTATTTATCATCATCATCATCTTTTTTTTTTTAGTACTTTCCCTTTGTGGAGTGTACAAAAAACCTGCGCTATGTACCATATTGTACAATTGAGAATCACCCTTATTGTTGCCACTCCTTTCCATTCATACAAGGTACAAAACCCCTCTTCCAATATCGTGTGTGGTGATTGTACAATCACAATTTGAGCTCGTGCATCCTGATGTTGTACAAAAGTGTACAATTTTGTCCTTATTCTAATGTTGTACGAACATTGCTTCAAGTCCTTTGTTGTTTGAGTGACGTATGGACCATATGAAAGTAAACATATAGTCTTCCTTTTCACCGTATGGTTAATCACCGTACAATTCCTTTAACTATTGTACAGTGTTGACCGTACAGTCTATACTTGCATTTAAAAAAATAGTGTCATATGAGAAGTATGACCAAGACCGTATGATACTCTCTTTTTTCATTTTTAAATTTTTTTCCCCATCATACGGTCATACAAACAATAGCTGTACATTTTTTTCTCTCTAATAAATTCTTGATCTAATTACCTTCTAGATACTTCTCCAATCATTTGTATGGACGACTCTTAGGTCACCTACCTGACCTCTTGAGTCCCTTTCCATCCTCTTGAGTGCTTTGTCCCTCCTCTCATGTCCATCCTCTCTGGGTAAGGTTTTAATTTGGACTTGTTGATGGCCTCATGTATCTCCAGTCTATCAAGAGGCCACAACTTGATGACTCCATCATAGCCAACTTCTTGAGCTTTGTATGGTCCCACCCTTTTTACTTCAAATTTTCTTGGCTTAATCTCATTGTTTCCATTATAATTTAGCACCAACTAGCCATGTGAGGAACACATCTTTTGTAGGTGCTTATCATGCCAATATTTTCTCTATTGTTGTGCAACCTTAGTTGCCCATTGGGCTATCATTCTTCTTTCATCTAATTTATTGAGAGTGTGCAGCCGCTCCCTCAAGCTTTCCCTATCGCTGAGTCAATTTTCAATGGTGATCCAAAGGCTTGGAACCATAAATTCTATAGGGACCACAGTCTCTTTCCCATACATAAGAAGAAGGAGAATAAAGATTTTGAAGGCTGCGGTCTTCCACTTAGGATTCCAATCGTCGCCAACAAGAATGATCTTAGGTTCATCTTCCTTGCCCAGATTCATTGGTTTGACAGATGTCTCCTTATACTTCATGGGGTTTCACTCATCAAATTTATGCACTGGGACTTTTCTTACTTCCGCATCCTCTTCCTTGTATTCAGCGTACTCTAGGGGAAATGTTTTTGACTCTTCCTCAATACTTAGTACATTGCATACTGGTTGGAAAAGTTTGTAGTCCTCTATTTGCTAGTGGAAGAGACCATTCATGGAGTCAATGTCATCCCCTGAACACTCTTCCAATTCTAAGACACCTTCTTTGTTAGGTTCCATACGACTCCTTCCTTCATCCCTTCAATCGTTCTCACCATCAGATTTTGAGTCTAAAGAATTAGAGGCTATCTCTTCGCTCACCATCTAGGTGCGAAGGTCGATGGTGAACTTCCTCTCCCTATTCTCCATCGAGAGGGTGTTTTTCTTCCTATTATGGTTTATCTCTATCATGACCAACCACCCTCAACCTAGAAATGGCACCGTAACCTTTCTTTTTCAAAGGTATCACCACAAAGTCTAGTACAAGTGGTTGCGAGCCAATGGTGACCCATTGTGCCATCAATGTTCGGAGGAGTTTGATACCCTGCTGATTGGTACCCAATAAGTTGAAGGTTGGGGGCCATAAGGTTGGCTTGCCCAATTTCTTCCATGTCTCCTTCGAAAGGATGTTCACTCCTAACACTCCATCCACTACAGTGTCGGTTAGGATGGTGCAAAGGATGCCCATCTCGATGACTGTCAAGTACATGCCATTGTTTCCAACAAGTATCATCGGTTTAGTTGTAGACCCTCTAGGGATGTTCGTACATGTTTTATTTGGCTATGTGGCCAAGTTCCCTAACAACGTCATTCCCAAGTGAGGCATGGTGTGAAGGAGGTCCCGGAGTTTCACCGGTACCTCTACATGTAACATTTGTCTCAGAATGTTTTGTTCTACCTCCCTTTGGCCCAAGGTAGTGGCCATCTCCCATGTTTCTTTTTGTGCCTTCATCACCTTCTTTATTTATTCCTTACCCTCTTGTACCCCCTTGCTTTTATGTTTGAGGGTTCAGATATGTGGCTTGTTTCGCTTGTGCTTGTGTGATGACTAGTACCCCCTTGTCACTTCTTGTTCCCTTAATGTTGAGCAAGTTGACCCCAAATTTTGGGTAGTTGGCATCTTTGTGGTTGTTAGGACCACACCAACGGTATAGCTTCTACGGGGTGTTACCCTTGTCACAGTCCCTTACAAAGTTGCCCCACTAATTGCAAGCTCAGTACTGGATCATCGGTCGACCCTTAGAGTTGTATTGTATTCAACTCCTTGTGTTGGTGTTGTTATTTCCCCTTCTGCCATCATATTGGTTGCCTTTATACCCACCCGAGGATGCGTTATTGTTAGTCTCTTCCCTTGATGTAGATGGTTTCTCTTGGGTAAATAGCACTTGTTGACTCATCACTTTCATGTTGTATGGTCATTCCTTGGTGGAATGGCCCATGATCTGGAAAATGTCACAAAATACCTTTTTGGGACACGACCCCTTTGTATGGCCTCTCTCCTTGCAGTCTGTACACCACATGTCATCACCCCCTTGCTGGTACCCCCCTTTCACGGTCTTGAACTCCTTCATCATTCTCTCCATGTCCTTTTGGAGTGCCATGACTTTTTTCTTCGACTCACCATTATTGCTACTATCATCATTTGATGTGTCATCTTCATCAACAGAGGACTCACTTCTTTTATTCTTGGAGGTCTTCTGTTCACTCTCCAAGTCCATCACCTAGTTATAGGCATCTCCATATGAGGTGGGGGGTACTATCTTCATTTTCCTCCATAGGTTAGATTTTAGGCCCTCCACGAACCATCTTTTCTTTAGGCCATCCACTAACTAGCTATCCATTTTTCTAACTAATTCTTTCAGTTGGTGATTGTAAGCCCACATAGTCTCCTTCTTGCCTTGTTTGGTATTGTATATCTTAGAAACAATTTCATTATCATCTCTTAGGAGTCAAAACTCCTTTTGGAATTCTTTCTTGAGTTTGGCCCAAGTGGTCACCTTTATTTTGTCCACATTAGAGTACTAGTCGAAGGCTATCCCTCTAAGTGTGGAAGGAAACCATTTCACCCATTTTATGTGGTCGACGACTCCATTCACTAACCAAATTGTGTCACATGTATGATAATGCCATACTGGAACTTCCTTTCCATCTCTGTGGAATTTTGGCAAATTTTCCTTATTGGTCGCCATTGGGGTGGGTTGTGTCACCCACCATGGATTTTGTGTCTGTGCTCCTGCACCACTTGTGCCACCACCTATACCCATGTTGGTGGTGTTCATGGTATTGATAACTGGCACTTGCACTTGTTCTTGAGTATTTGTCGGTACCCTCATGTGTGGTGTCATTGGACCAAAAAAAGGTTCCCAAATGTCAGATGCTTATGCTTTAGTGGCACCTTCGATCGTATGGTCTCCCCTACTACAATTGTTTGTACCTTCAACTTGGGTCTCTATACATGGTGTAAGAGATATATTTGTAAACATGTCTCTAGTTTCCTCCAGTAAGGCCCTCCTTAGCCTTGTCTCTTCAAGAAAATCTTCACTACTTCGCACCCTCTGATGATCTGGTGAAGTGTACAACTCTCCTTCAGCCTGTGCACCTTCCATAACACTTTCGGGGTCCCCTTTGGTCAACCCTCTAGCAAGTTATTCCTCGGCAAGTTGCCTCAGTCTTTGTTGGCCTTCTATTTGTTTCTCAAAGATTAAAGCCTTTTGTACTGCCTCCCACTCATCATTTGGTGCCTTCTTATTCCTGTCTTTATTTAAAAGATTGAGGATCAAGACTTAATGCAAACTCATTATAATTATTTATATAGTGTCCTCCCTACTTTCATTTTCTTTTTAACCTTTAGATGTTAAAACTCCCTACGATAGATGCTGCAACTGACAGATGTAATACCACAAAAATGGGCTATAGGTTCATTAATCTCCTACATCCTCAAATTGAATGAAATCGACATCGAAGTCCTAACCTAAGGCACATCTGAACATCATCGAATCCTAATTAATTATCCTAAAATCTGCATCAGGGAATATTCTTGGCAATATTCCTATTTATCATAATTATCTTTAATTTAATGATTATTTGGTGATAAATCCTATTTATCCTAAAGTTTGATTAATTGAATATTCTAAATATTTAATTAATTAGATTTAATTTTGCCACTTAATTATTAAGTTGAATTTAATTACATTTATTCCTAAATTATTATTATTTAAATTTGATAATAAATCAAAATTCTTATCATCAATTGATTAAATTCTTATTTAATTGATTAAAGCAAGTTGTCATATTTAACGATATTAATTTTGAATAAAAGTTTGATTAAATGATTGATTAACCCATAAATCAATTGTTTTATTTCAAAAATCAGTTAAGTTGGAAATAAATCACTTTATTATTAAATTAATTCATAAATAAAACATGCACAATCATAAAAGTAGACAACTATCAATTATCAATTAAAGCTAAACTTTATTTTGAGTTGAACTCTGCTTTTGCATGATTTTTGTGAGTTAAATATCCTTTATTTAAAAATAACTCAAAAATCAACCTGAGTTATTTGAGTTATTTGAGTGATTTATGGCTTTCTTTCATGCACCTCCAAAGCCCTAGATTTCTATAAATTAAGGCTTCAGCTCTTCATTATCAATCCATCCATCCACAAATTTGCATACTTACGCTGTCAAAATCAATTCAAGCGTTGCACAATCACGCTGGAGAATTGAAATTGGAGGAATCAAAGCTTCTTGCAAATCAACATTTTTGTGAGATCAATCTTGTTTTTGCATTCATTTAGCTTCATATTGCATATCATTGTTAGATAGATTTCATATCAAGTTTTTCATATAGATCAATTTTATATCAAGCTTTCATTCATATTTGCACAGAAAAACAAAAATATAGATTAATTTGCATTTATTCCATATCTAGATTTTGCATTCAAATCCTTTGTTTAGGTGTCATCAATGTCACTGATCTCGGTCCAATTTGAGAATACATACTCGCACCTACTAGAAGGCAGTAAATCGTCTAGTTAGTTTAGTTTCAATTATATTGCATGATCTCGATTATTGCTAACCTCTAATGTTTTACTGAAGTGTTGTGTCTACAGATCAGGTACAAAATTCATACACACATTTCTAGCGCCCACCGTGGGGCCTTGATACGGGTTTCCAATTCAATTCTATCAATTTCTATCTTTTTCTTATCGTTTTCTGAGCCAAAGCTACGATTTTTAAATTCTGGCCATACAATTTTCATATAAGTTTTTGACAAAAGTCGTACTAGACTATACCCACTATCGTACAACAATGTATTTGATCAAGGATCATGTCAAACTATACACATTATCGTTTAAAAGTTAGAAAGTTATATGATTTGACACCCAGTGTCGTATGAGTTTCTAGACTATCATCTGGAAGCACACCCACTGTCGTACGAGTTTTGGCACCAGGTTTTAATTGTCATTTCATTTTTTAGGGCAGTTTGTTAGATTTGATTTCTAGATTTGGACTAATAGCTAATCTTAACAATTGAAATTCTCTATTTTTGATTGACTCCTACTGGTTTTGATTGGGAAAAGTGCAAGAATTGCTGAAAATAGGTAAAAATCTACTAAGTGCGTTGCGAGGAATTTAGGTAATCTTCTTAGCTGATAAGACTTCAATTTTGGACTTAAAATGAACATCTCATGTGTCTAGCTTGAGTGACTTTTTATTGCTTTCATATCACAGATTTCATTTGGGCTATAAAAATGAACATAGTTTGCTTTCAGCATCTTTGTTACACATAGTAAATAGGCCCTATGAACACTATTTGTTGATCTTGAGAGAGTGGGTTTCCAGTGAAACTCTTCTCAATGAAGGATCCCTTGTAGGTAGGGAGGATACTTTGAGAGTCTCACAGTCTACTAGATTTGCATGTCCTCAACTTTTGATTGATACATTCTCTCTCCAGAGAGGTTGATAGATCATGAGACATCATAGATATTTGTGAGATAATCTTAGTCTTAGCATGTTGGATTTATCTATCTACTTTGTCTTGGTTAAAAGTGAAAAGGCTAGACGACTATGCTCTATTCCCTTTTCGGGTAGTATCAGAAACTCAGATCCTTGAATTTGGAACTAGTCTCCATGTGGTATATTTTGTGAGTCACCTTTAGAGAGGGTTAACCATAGTGGACATTCCCTTAATTGGGCCAACCACGTTGACAGAACCTCAAGTGGTAATAGCCATTTTCACCATGGTAGTGACAACTGCTATATAAATGTCCTTGTGGAAGAAATCTTCACAGGTGTGGTTCATTGTTGGGTTGTCAGATCTCCCTAGCAGCTCCTGATTTATTAAATTCTCAGACTGTGTTAAAAACCTGGTGCACCGGGATTGGAGTTCACCCCTTTGGATCATAAAAGTTGCAGAGTCAGACCATTACTAAAAACCCTAGCGAGGCCAAATTTTCATTTTCAAGAATATGTACGTTATTGAAAAAACTTTTTGGAACATACACAATTAGCACTCCTAGGGATTAACACAATTTGGTCACTTGATGGTTCATGCACAAGGTTGCTTTTTCCCTTGTTCATTGTTTTCAAACGTGCTTGAAATCACTTGCTTGCTATTCTGCGTGCTTGTTTATCTACTTGGTTACTGAAAATGAACAAATCCGATATAATCTTCAAATTTGGACAGTACAATTGACAAAACAAATCCAAAACTAAAAACCCTAAATTTGCAAAAATTTGAAGTGAAATTCCTTTCTGGAGTCAAAAGTCATCCCAGAGAGTTAGAAAGTCATACGAGTCTTGAGCAATTGTCATTTTAGAACTACCCAACTGTCGTATGATAGAGAACCCAGTGTCGTATGAGTCTTGTTGCCAATCCAATTCAAAAAGTCAAATCCTGCTATCACCCATCATGCGAGTTTTGCTGTAGTCGTATGAGTTTTGTCAACTGTCATTTCATAGCATACTCACTGTTGTGCAAGCCTGCAAAAAGTCATTTGGAAAATTTTGAAAAGTTGTCCAGAAAGTTGTCAAAATTGCCAGATACCCAATGTTTTCATCCTAGTTCCAAAGTCTATCGAACAAATCACTGTGTCAGGAACATAGTAGTAGCTATTGAGAATCCAATCATTTTCCTAAAGTGATCTTTTGAATCTGATCCAGCCTTCTATTTAATTGATTTGAGTCCTTTTCATCTCGTGTCAAAAACTTGTCAGATCTATCAATCCTCAATCAATCTTCAAAAATAGACTAAGTGTTGCGAACTCAAGTCCGCTATCTTTTGGGCATCTACCCATACATCCAGGGCACAGTATCCTTCACCCACGTCTAATCAAATCTTCAAATCAATCATAATCTTGACAAGGTTGCATCATCCGATTTTCTCAAATCAAATCATTCTTCAGTTGTCTTCATCCTTTTCTTCTGTTTCACCCAAGGTTAATGGTGGAAACCAGAGCTGCCTCACACAAGAAATTAGGAGAAACATCTCAAACCTTACCTTTGACTACTATCCAGGGTCCAACTCTTGAGCAACTCATCAATTCTAGTCTTTATGAGGACGACGGTCTTGGCAACTTTTGATTAAAAACTGGTTACGTACCTCCTCCATCAACTCACGGAGGTAATCAACAAAATCCTCCTTGATCTATCTCCGGGAGTCCCAGAACTCCTACCATGTCTCAAATAGGGATGAACCATGGCTCTCAAGGAGCTCAATCTCAACATGGTGCAGATCAAGAACCCACACTTGAAGAAATTGCCCGATATCAAAATAACGATGAATTCAAGAAAATGATGAGGCATTTCTTGAAGATAGGGAAACATACTTTCTAGAGTTGGTTCATCAAGGAGCTAAAATTCCTCCTAACTTTAATGTCGAAGATATCATAGCACATGAGGAAGAAACTCCTATAATGGCTATGATGAAATAGATGCATGCAATGCAAGTCAAACTGAATAAGCTTGAAAAAGAAAAAGAACCAAAGGAGTTCTCCATGGAGGCCCTATGTCCTTTTCCATTCGACAAAGACTTGTACATGCCACCATTCCCAAAAAGAGTGGAAATGTCAAAGTATGATAAATATGATGGACACTCTGATCCTCAAGATCATGTCAGAGAGTTCTGTATGCAATCCATGGAGTTCATGCATGAACTGACCTATCTGATGCATCTCTTTCCTAGATCTCTGGGAGGAGCATCCATTCATTGGTTTTCTAGATTGCCTCCTACTATCAAAATTTTTGAGGAGCTGATTAAATTGTTTTATCAATAATACTCCTACAATATTCAACACCCGGTCACCATGATCAATATTAGTAATCTCAAGCAATATCTAGGAGAACCATTCCTAACATTCCTCAAAAGATGGCAAAAGAAATTCTCTCTATATGCCAGACCTATACTAGAGACTGAAAAACTGGAGATCTTCATCAATAACCTTGTTCCAGAGATCAACTACTCATTACAAATGCAAGATCATACATCTTTTGATAAGATGGTAGATAATGCAATCAAGATTGAGAAAGTACTTGTTAAGAAAGGAGACATCACACTTCAAAAGGACAAGTACGAATCTGGATCTAGTTCAAAAGATAAAAAGAAAAACTAGAACAAGAACAAAGGCATCATCACAGATGGCATTGTTGACACTATCCATGCCCCATCAAAGGCACTAGCCTACAATCTAACTCTTGGCACCCAAGCCATTAAAGCTTTAGAACAAAAGTCATCCGAACCATCTCAAAAGAAGCCATAATACAAATCTTGGTCTGCTAATAATAAGCAAAAATTTACTCCTCTCGGAGAATCTTTACAATTAGCTATGAGAACTCTACTGGCTGATAACATAATCTCTTTGCTGGTGATTCGACAATCCGATCCAAACCCTAAGCTGC
This sequence comes from Chamaecyparis obtusa, assembly GCA_027943335.1. Taxonomy (NCBI): domain Eukaryota; kingdom Viridiplantae; phylum Streptophyta; class Pinopsida; order Cupressales; family Cupressaceae; genus Chamaecyparis; species Chamaecyparis obtusa. The sequence goes on along the minus strand of BSBK01004570.1, from coordinate 543,231 downwards.
ATTGGTGGAAAGAAAATGAATTTTGTGATTTCCATCAAGGTAAACGTCACAAAACTAATAACTACTTACGGTTGAAACACACTATTCAAGATCTGATCGATAAGGGAGACATCATGATTAACAATCCTAAAAGCAATAATGATCACACATCATTCATAGAACCATTTCCACAACATGGTTAGGGAGTTTCATCTTCTCAGCCTAACATGGGGGCAAAGGTCAATTATGCTTACCCTGGAAATAATGCTGTCATCAATATGGTTGAGCCATGTCTCTTTGAAAGTTGCAATGTCATCACAATTGTATGAAGAGATAGAGATCATTCCTTAGCTAATGTAGTTACTCAATCACAAGCTCAGGCACATCTGAAAGGACAAATCTCAGATTCATCTAATGTCCCTAAGATACCTTTCAATCTTTCATCCGCTTCCAAACAGAAGGCTGCTTCCAAATCTTCCAATCCAAAGGATACAAGGCCTACATCTTATAGCATTGTTCAACAACTCCAGCATACTAATGCAAAAATCTCCATGTTTGAGTTGCTTCAAATATCTCCAGCTCATAGAGGCATCCTAGACAGCTTTTCTCGGATCCAATGTTCCTGACGACCTAGATTTAGACAGATTCCAGACTATGGTTGGACATCTTACATCTCCGCAATATATCTCCTTTTCAGAGGAAGATGAAAACTCCTTGAGTCACCCACATAACCAACCCTTGCATATAGAGGTCTTGATCCAGAACCGTAGAGTCAAACGTGTGTTGATAGATGGGGGCGCTGGCCTAAACATTTGTTCTTATAGCTTGATCACATAGTTGGGATTCTTAGAAATGGCTATTGATCCTAGAAAGAAGATAACCATAAAAGCCTATGATGAACAAGAAAGATCTTATAAAGGCACCATTGTCTTACCCATCTGAGTGGGCCCAGTAATCAGAGATACCATGTCAGGTGCTTGATTTACCTTTGGCTTACAACATCCTTCTAGGAAGACCATGGATACATGAAATGCAAGCTATTCCTTCCACGTACCATCAATGTTTGAAATTTCCCTATGAAGGAGTAGAGGTTACTATCTCGGTAGATCTGAGTACAACTTGAAATACATTGAAGGAAAGTGCTGATAAGCTTGTTCCCAATAATAGAGAATCTTCCATTAAGCAGCTAAATGTTGCTTCCACATCCAAGATGGAAGACATTGCTAAAGAGGTCAATATCAAAGAAAATGGGATGGGAGAATACATTATAGAGCCAGTCTTATCTTTGACATCTCTCCCTATCTCACCTAAGTCTTATGGACAATATTTGAAACAGTCCAAATCAGAACCTAAGGAACCTCTTGAAGCATATAAAAGAAATTTTGTCGCAGAGCAAGTATCCAAGCAAGATTTTGAAGAGGATGAAGCCGTGCTTGCATGGCTATACAAAGATGAATCTGAATCCCAAATTATTCAAACTAGTGACTCCATAGTACCTAAGATCCCTTCTAAGTCATATGGTCTAGGAGAAAAATTGATAGCTAAGATGGGATATCCAGGTCAAGGACCTCTAGGAGTAAGAGGAAAAGGTCTTGTGACACCTATTTCACATACTGGTAGAGCAAACAAAAATACTATTGGCTTAGGCTTTAAGAAGAAACCCTATCACCTCAAAGGTAATTGTTCTCATGTCATAGAACAAATTACACCAGGAGAACCCCTTCTCAAGAAGGAAGAAATAGAATCCTCAGATAGTGATTCAGACAGATTAGAGCTCATCCCCTATGAACGTTTGCCTATAGAAATCAAAGACCTTCTTGATATAGAAGATGATCCAATAAAAAGAATCAATGTAGTAGAAACACAAGAACCTACTATAGAACAAGAGATAGTTGCAACACAAGAACCAACTAATGTTGGAGACAATCAAACTGATCAAGAGGAAGGTGGTAGTTATTCTGAAACTGATTCCCATGAATATGAATTCAAATCAGAAACTGAGGGTAACCTCTTTTGGGGTATTCATCCTGACTTTACACATATCCTTAGATTTCCTAGAGATCCTGAATCAGAAGCTGAATCAAATGACTACGAATGGGGTGCCATTCTAGAGGAAGATGAGCTTATCACAAAAAAATATGTTGATGTTATTCACCAATATGCACCTAAAACCAACGTAAGTCTGGAGTGAAATAATGAACTTAACGTGTCTGATCCACCTATGGCTAAAGTGGACTCCCACAATGACATTGAGCCTATTCATGAATTGAACATTTTGAGTTGTAATATCACCTTCGAACTTGAGCGTCGGGTTAGTGCCAATGATGACAGATCCATATTCGTGAACACCATTTCCCAAGCTTTTCCCACTTTGACTATCCAACACCCTCACCTTCTTGACCAAACTTCCACGAATCCAAGCTATGGTGTTTACACCTTTCCCAATGACTATGCCCTTGCTTGTTACCTCAATGCAGTTGAGCCTATTAGGACTTCCATCAGGGAACCGAGCATCAGCATGACCAAGTCGAACATCAAGTATCTTAGTCAAAAGAATAAAAGTAAAAAGAAAAAGAGTTATGAGGGTGAAAACCACTTTGTGGCAGTCTCAGAGCCTATAAAAGTAAAAAGAAAAGATGTATCTGAAGGTGAAAACCTCTCTGAGGCACCTAAGGATGAGATATTTGATGTCCTTTCGAGTCATTTACAGGAAAGGTCTCCAATTCTAATTGAGCCCACTCAATCTATCAATTTGGGTACAATAGAGGAACCGCAATTGGTACATGTAGCACAATCATTATCAGAAGAAGAGAAGCAAAAATTTACTACATTCTTAATAGAGAAAAAGATCAACTTTGCATGGAAATATTTAGATATGCCAGGGTTGGATCCAAATCTTATCATGCACCATCTATCCATTGCTCCTGGAGTAAAACCTGTCAAGCAAAAATTGAGAAAGATGCATCCTCATGTTGCACTCTTGGTCAAAGCTGAATTAGAGAAACTCCTAAAAGCCAGATTCATCCGTGTCATAGACTATGCAGAGTGGACCTCTAATATCGTACCTATTTCTAAACCAAATGGTTCAATCAAAGTGTGCACAGACTTTAGAGATGTGAACAGAGCATGCCCAAAGGATGATTTTCCACTACCTAACATTGATATGATAGTGGACATGACTGTGGGTTTCGAGATGTATTCTTTAATGGATGGTTTTTCAAGATATAATCAAATCAAAATTGCTCTAGAAGATCAAGAGAAAACTGCTTTTACATGTGCATGGGGTACCTTCTGTTGGAATGTTATGCCATTTGGGCTTAAAAATGCTGGTGCTACATATCAAAGAGCAATGACATCTATTTTCCATGACATGATGCATCAAACTAAGGAGGATTATGTTGATGATACTTTAGCAAAATCTATGATCAGAACTGAACATCTAACTGACTTGAGCATGATCCTAGATAGAATGGAAAAGTTTAGTCTCCAACTAAATCCTAAGAAGTGTGCTTTTGGTGTCACTTCTGGAAAGCTCTTAGGGTACATAGTTTCAAAGAAGGGCATTGAAGTGGATCCAACTAAAGTAAAGGCTATCATGGAAATGCAACCTCCAAAGAATATCAGTCAAATGAGGACATTGCAAGGAAGAGTCCAATCTATCAGAAGATTCATATCACAGCTGGCGGACACATCACAACCTTTTACAAAAACACTACATAAAGGTGTGACCTTTGCATGGAATGAAGAATGTGAGAAAAACTTTGATCATATCAAACAATATCTATCAAATCCTCCTATCTTGATGCCTCCTATTCATGGGAAGCCTTTGATCTTATATGTCTCTGCTACTGATACATCATTGGGGGCATTGCTTGCACAACATGATGAGAACAAAAAGGAAAGAGCTATATACTATATCAGTAGAATATTGGTGGCATATGAAAATAACTATTCAATGATTGAGAAAGCTTGTCTAGCTATGATCTTTGCATCATAGAAACTGAGACATTACATGTTAGCTCATACCACTCATTTGGTAGCTAAAATCAATCCACTAAAGTACCTACTAAGAAAAGCTGCCCTCACAGGTAGATTAGCTAAATGGGTCATGCTTTTGAGTGAATTTGACATTGAATATGTTGAGAGAAAAGCTATCAAAGGGCAGGTCATTGCTGATCAATTGGCTGAAGTACCATTGTTTGATGATACACCAATGCAAATGGAATTTCCAGATTCATCTATCATGCACCTTTCTTCTAGAGAATGGCAGTTATTCTTTGATGGCTCCTATACACAGAATAGATCTGGAGCAGACATATTGTTCATAACTCCTCAAGGATACTCGATACCCAAAGCATTCAAATTAAAGTTTCCTTGCACAAACAATATTGCTGAATATGAAGCCCTTCTTAATGGTATGAAAATGGCAATACAGTGGAGGGTGACATAGATACACATTCATGGAGACTCACAACTTGTTATCCATCAAGTCAATGATGTGTACCAAACTAAAGATGAAAAGCTCATTTCTTATAAGAAAATGGTAGATGATCTAAAGAAATACTTCATATCTATCACATTTGAGAAAATACCTAGAACGGAGAATAAGGCTGCCGATGCAATGGCGACATTATCTACTCTCTTACAGTAACCCAAACATGAGCTACGCTATGAGTTCCTAGTGGAAGCCCTATCTTATCCTGCATATGACTCCCCTGAAACCCACATGATCTGCACTGTTGTAGGTTATGATTCATCTAGATACAAAAACCTTTTCTCCTATCTCCAAGACCAAATCATTCCCGATTCCTTTAACCGGTTTGAGAAATGAAACCTTATTTGTATTGCATCCTGATATGTCATCATTGGTAATGATCTGTACAAATGAGGTCTAGATGGTACACTACTTAGATGTTTAGAATGTGAAGAGTCTCAATGTGCATTGGAAGAAGTCCACGAAGGTATATGTGGGTCACACTCGAACGGTTTAACACTAGCTCAAAAACTTATTAGGGCTGGGTACTATTGGCCTGAAATGGAAAAAGAGGCTATTAAATTTGCTAAAAACTATCAAAAGTGTCAATTACATGGCAACTTGATTCATGCTCCAAGGAGAGATCTAATTCCCTTTACTACACAATGGCCTTTTCAACAATGGGCATTTGATCTTATAGGTGCTATCTATCCACACTCTTCTAATGGACATACCCATATAATCACAGCTACAGATTATTTCACAAAATAGGTAGAAGCAGTTCCCTTAACGCAAGCAACTGGGAAATAGATCTCTATGTTCATCTTGAACTACATCATATGCAGATATGGGATCCCACATTCCATAATCACAGATAATGGGGGATAATTCAAAAAAAAGGACCTAGATGATTTATTTTGCAAATTCAAGATTACTCAACATTGGTCATCTATCTACTACCCTTAAGGGAATGGACAAGCATAGGCCTCAAACAAGAATCTCTTGAAAATCTTGCACCAAATAGTTATTAAAATAGGAAGAGATTGGCATCTTATGATCAATCTAGCTCTTTGGGCCTACAAAACTAGTATCAGAACACCCACTGGGGATACTCCATTCACTTTAGTTTATGGGTCTGAAGCAGTACTACCTATTGAGGTTGAAATCCCATCACTAAGAATCAGAATGCATGGTATAGTAACTAATGATGACTACAGAGTGTCTAGGTTGCAAGAACTTGAACTACTAGATGAGCGTAGACAAGTAGCGTATGATCATCTCAGAGTATATCAAAAAAGAATGTCTAGAGGCTACAACAAGAAAGTCAGACACAGAGAATTTCAAGTTGGTGATCTAGTCTTGAGAGAGAATCCTAAAAATCAATCACATTGAGAACGCAAGGGGAAGTTTGAACCCAACTGGTTGGGTCCCTTTGTAATCACTGCTACTTTTGGCTCTGGTGCTTATCAACTCTCAACGATTGAAGGAGAACAACTCTGAGAACCAATCAATGTTCTCCATTTAAAGAAATTCTACGCCTAAGGTATTCAGTCTATGGTAAAATGTCTTGAAAAAAATCTTAAAAATTTGAAAAAGTCCTAAAAAAATGAACATCTTGGTGAAAACCTAGCAATAGGTGCCTTGATGATTCACAAAAAAATAAAAAAATATCAAAAATACAAAAAAAATGAAAAAAAAAAGTGCCTTGGTGAAAACCTGGAAACAGGCACCTTGGTAGCAAAAATAGAATCTCTACCAAGATGGTGAAAAGTCGGCAAACGGGTGCCACTTGTTCAAAATGCTTCATCTATCAGCACAATCTTGGTCTTTCCAAGCTTTCAGTCTTGCTTTAGTTTGTACATATTTCCCAGTGTGTTTCCGCATTCCTATTTTCAATAAGTTGATTTGTACACCAGTCAGCTCAAGCGTCTGTATCCTATCAATGTTCAAACTTGGAGGCAATCAATGTCATATCCTATGGTCTCCAGTACATCTTAGATGAGTCATATCCAGTCAAGAGTTCTTTAAAGCTTCATTTGAGTCAGTTAGTCAGTCTCGTCTCTAGAAAGGATTTTGCATCTACAACAAACATTAGACATCAAACATCAAATTGAAAACAATCTATGCCTCATGCTTTTATCTCCTTGTATGCTTACTAATTCGCATTGAGATTTTTGCATATTATGTCCCTTCAAGCTCTTCGATGATGTCCTTTATAGGATTTAGAGAGTGATGACTGGGGGCATAATCTTTTCTTTGTCTTCTGCTTGAGTGTGAAAATCTAACAACTTTGGAAATTCTGGATTGAAATGGTGTCCCTCTGTAAGAGCCTCTATCTCGAATTGGATGGCCATGAGTACCTCGACCATTAATACTCAAAAAATTTAGGGAAGTTTGATCTAACTATTGTCTTTTTGAGTGAGTTCTTTCTCCTACTGTGAAACGCGATCTTGCCTAAGGATGTGAACGATAAAGGGTCACTATGGGTAATTCACACCGGATTAGAATAATCTCTTGATTGCTTGATGTGTTTGTTATGCAAGGCGTATTCAGGTCATCATGACGTTTATGTTTTGATGCTTATACAAATTGCTATATCAAAATGGACATGATATTCAGGTCATCCTAGCGTTTATGCCTTGATGCTTATATCTAATCCGACATTCTAAAAAAAAAATCAATATTCATATATCCATGGTTTCCTAATCAATGGGTGTTGTATTGATTCCTACATGTACAAATCAATATTCATATGTCTATGGTTTCCTAACTAGTGGGCATTATATTGATTTATCCGGTTACCTAAAAATTCAATGATGAGAATGACCGACACATGATCAGTGACTAGGTCCTAGGTCTTAGGTTGCATTTCATTCAACATGTCTCTTTGCATTTTGCATGTTTGCATGATCTCACAATGGTTAGCTAAACTTCAATGCTTAAATGATTCTTCAAATCGCATCTTCAAATCTAACAAGAGCTGAATCTCACATGAAGGTTCCTCTAATGAAACAACAAGTAGAATCCTTTTTTGGGATCAAAATCAAAATCTGTGATCATTCATATTATTAACTACTTGCATAATCAACCTTCATTCATCACAAAAATGTAGAATTCAACTTAACTGATTATCTCACATCAAACTATCCAAATTTCAACTTGGTCAACCATGGTCAACTCATGGTTTAACCTAGTCAAACTTGGTCTCCAGGACCTCCAAATGATGCAGAATGCATTCTTGAACGTGTTTAACCATTTCTCAAATCAATTAACATGCTTCTAAACTACCAACGCTGACTTTTCTTGTCAGATTTCAATTTTAATCCCGAAGGGGGCATGGTATTGCATATCATTCAAAGTATGTAATCTAAATCTGAAAGCATCTCTTTCCTCAGTAATCAAAGACAACAACCACATCTAGTTGCTAATTCATCAAAAAGACCTCATCGCTCAGGGCAAATCAATCGTCACTCGGGGCATATTATATCCATCGAGATCCATACCAATCTGGTATTCTCTTAATCTTGTAAATTGTATCAGTTTTTGCAACTATTGATTCAATTGTGTTATTTCCTTGGTTCTTCAGAAACTGAAGGGTTCAGATGTGATACCAATGTGATTCTTATCGCCAATCAGGTCTGGAATCAGTCACTCACTTCTTCGCAATCATAAGGTTCAAAATCAAGCATTTTGACACTTTTTCACAATCATCGGTTCATTTGCTGTTATAGTTAACATTATCTTTGGTCATTCATGACCTATTATCTTCATATCAGTTTCAATCAATTTCTATTTCATATCAATTTCAATTTCAAACATCAATTTCAATATCACACATAGACTATCTTTGAACCACTGCGCTTTGCACAACAATTCAAAGAGGGGCAAAATGTAATACCCCAAAAATGGGCTATAGGTTCATTAATCTCCTACATCCTCAAATTGAATGAAATCAACATCGAAGTCCTAACCTAAGGCACATCTGAATATCATCGAATCCTAATTGATTATCCTAAAATCTGCATCAGGGAATATTCCTAGCAATATTCCTATTTATCATAATTATCTTTAATTTAATTATTATTTGGTGATAAATCCTATTTATCCTAAAGTTTGATTAATTGAATATTCTAAATATTTAATTAATTAGATTTAATTCTACCACTTAATTATTAAGTTGAATTTAATTACATTTATTCCTAAATTATTATTATTTAAATTTGATAATAAATCAAAATTCTTATCATCAATTGATTAAATTCTTATTTAATTGATTAAAGCAAGTTGTCATATTTAATGATATTAATTTTGAATAAAATTTTGATTAAATGATTGATTAACCCATAAATCAATTGTTTTATTTCAAAAATCAGTTAAGTTGGAAATAAATCACTTTATTATTAAATTAATTCATAAATAAAACATGCACAATCATAAAAGAAGACAACTATCAATTATCAATTAAAGCTAAACTCTATTTTGAGTTGAACTCTACTTTTGCATGATTTTTGTGAGTTAAATATCCTTTATTTAAAAATAACTCAAAAATCAACTTGAGTTATTTGAGTTATTTGAGTGATTTATGGCTTTCTTTCATGCACCTCCAAAGCCCTAGATTTCTATAAATTAAGGCTTCAGCTCTTCATTATCAATCCATCCATCCACAAATTTGCATACTTACGCTGTCAAAATCAATTCAAGCGTTGCATAATCATGCTGGAGAATTGAAATTGGAGGAATCAAAGCTTCTTGCGAATCAACATTTTTGTGAGATCAATCTTGTTTTTGCATTCATTTAGCTTCATATTGCATATCATTGTTAGATAGATTTCATATCAAGTTTCTCATATAGATCAATTTTATATCAAGCTTTCATTCATATTTGCACAAAAAAACAAAAATATAGATTAATTTGCATTTATTCCATATCTAGATTTTGCATTCAAATCCTTTGTTTAGGTGTCGTCAATGTCACTGATCTCAGTCCAATCTGAGAATACATACTCGTACCTACTAGAAGGCAGTAAATCACCTGGTTAGTTTAGTTTCAATTATATTGCACGATCTCAATTATTGCTAACCTCTAATGTTTTACTGAAGTGTTGTCTCCATAGATTAGGTACAAAATTCACACACACAACAGACCCATTATGTCCGTGCATCATTCAGTCTTTTCCCTTCTTGAGTATGTCCAGGAAATGATGACAAATGTTTATCATCATAGGTAAATAGGTTTAATGCATAGTATGGAAGTAAAGAATATAACACAATGTTTAGAAACAATACTACTCATTTCATTCATTGGTTAACATGTATAATATTATGTCCAAAAATATGCCCCCCGTATCATCCAGAAGGTACATACATATAATGTCTAAGGGGGTGTGAGGTGAACTGTCATAATCGTGTAACTCCCTCATCTCGAGGGGGTGCGAGGCCAACCGTCGCACTTGTATAACTCCCTCAAGTATGCCAACTACCCATAATTCTTGACAACAAACTCCTAGTACAATACAATTGTATAATATAATATTGGTGAATGATGCTAGGAATGAAGATCAATCACCAATCATATATTATAAAATTAGGAATATCCCCAAAAGGCTCACCCTCAAACCAATTTGATTAGTACAACCTAAAAAGGAAGAAGGGATGCCAATGCAAGATCTAGTTTCAAGGATTAGAGTTTGGGGAAATGGGGGGTATATTCCTTTATTGTTAATTGATCAATTGATATGTAAATCAATTGATAGAAATGGAGGAATGTTATTGTTGTTGTTAAGAAGTTATGCAAAACATGAATTCTTTGATGATAGGAGGATTTTGAAAGAGAAAAGACAATATACAAGTTTTTGTCATTTTTAAATCTCAAGATTGCATTGTTGTGTAAGGGAGGTTTCTTGCAGTATGATAGATGTCTGTATTTATTGATTGGGGGTTTGATGATCATTCTTGGAAAATAAGAATAGATAGATATAATAGGGGTGTGTGACCAATGATTGTATGGAAGATTGGTTATGTTCTTTGGTGACTTTGTATCTTGAGTATTTTTTAAGAGATAATTAAGGATCTAAATAAGAGATTGTCTTCCTTATTCAAACATCCATTGAAGCTAAAAGATAGAATACAAATGTTGTGTTTGCAGAGTTATTTTAGAGCAGCATGTTATCATGATTATTATTATTGCAAATGAAAATGTTGATCAATGATTTATAGTGAAACTAAATATCCCTTTGTGTCTTTCTTATTCTACTTTGACTTCATTGTAAAGAGTTTGGTGCTCCTCAAAGATGGTTCTTATAAATTTTTAAGGAGTTGGTACTCCTAGGGTTGGTGCCCTGAATGTAGTCAATGAGACTTTTGTATTTCTAGTGAGGCTTGGAGTTGGTTTTCCTAAATTGTAACCAATGAAGTTTCCAGTGACGCTTAACTAAATTATCTTTCATAGTGATTTTCACCCTTTAAGGATTTTCCACTCAAATATTGGTGTCATATGATGTGAATCTTTATCTCTTGTGTTCCATGATCTGATGTATTTCTTGATATGTATTTATGTTATTAAGATGGCTGCTATAAATAGGGATATGGGGTTGTTTCATTAATTATAGAGTTTCATTCGATGAATTTGTTGAATTTTGTTGACCACTAATTCACACACCCCCCCCTCTCACCCTTTCTCAGTGGTATGGGGTATTCCAACACATTTTCCTTTATACTTGTTTTATCTATGCTGGAATCGTGAGAATGAGGACACTATAACATAGTTAAATATCAATCATCAGTTTAGTCAAATTAGTGAAAATAGATGAGATCTCAAAGAACTCTTAACTCTTTTTGTTTGATTATTTATTTATTTAGTCTTAATACATTACAAATTTAGGGATGCTGAAATGTGGTAGTTTACTAATTGGCAATTTCACTGAATTTAGATGGAGTTTTAGAGAACTTTGAAATGTCTTGGTTAAGTATTTTAGTATATTTTTTACTCTATGTTGTGTGAATTTGGGATGTTGAAAAATAGATATTTATCAATTGGTTAAAAAAATAGGTACCTCTAGAAGGATATCTCTTTGCATTTTATATATAAAGTATTAAAGATAATATCCTAGATAAATATTTACCTAAGAGTTTGAGTCAGTATTTTTAATGGACTTCAGAAAGATAAGTGGAGAGCATTTATAGGATGATTTATTGAGAGGTGTGTTGGATTTTATGCCATGGTGGATGAAAGGGCAATGTATTGTTCCCTTTTAAACCCACAAACATTGAGATGTTGGTAGTAGACATGGATTTAGGTTGACTGGTTCCTGTCAATTGTAATATTTTGTTAATATATTAGCTAGTCAACTAGTTTAAGTTGTGTCAGATAAATAAGGAATGTTACAGTTATTCCATTAGTTACCTTCAGTTAAATAAGAAATCACCTTCAATTAAATAAGGATTCAAGAAGATATCTCCTAAATTTTGGGGGAGTGTGAAATGTCCCTCTTAGGGATCCACCTGCAATTTTTCCAAAGAAATACAATTACCACTCAAGTCTTAAGAAAATAATTTAATTTCAAACTTCATAAAATATTGTCAATCATAACACTAAGTTTTCAACATTATGTATATACACAATAAAAATAAATTTAGTATTAATCAATTTTCCTCTAATAGCCATACTAGGAATTCATGGGGAATGTATGCAAACCATAGTCTCAAGGGGAGATTACCTTGTACTGTAAGAGTGCATTGGTAGGACTACATGAGGGGAAACCTCGATCCTAGTGGCAATTAACTCACCCCCTATCCCATGATATCCATTACGAGTTGGGATACTTGGTGAATTCCCCAAGCCCAAGGGCACTCATTCGTCCACTGGCAGGCAACTATGGCAAGATTATAACCCAACTCCATCCCTCAAGCCACCTTAGAGATATCACACCATCCTTGATCAATCCCAAGAGCACCCATTCACCTCCCAACCCATGAGTTTTGCATCTCAAGGTGAAATGCTTGATAAGACACATGAATATTTCCTTCCACAACAAGCCTGAGAGCACTCATTCACATCCTAACCCACAAGCCTAAAACTTGGGGTGGCATGCTTGCTGCACAATAGGACAACTCTCTCATTGCTCGTGACTCAAAAGGCTGAAATCACCTTCCTATTTGCAATTCATGCTATTTGGATTCCAAATAGACTATTTCAAGTAAACTATGATTAGTTTACAAATATAACATTCATGTAATATGATCATCCTATATATTATTTATTTATAAATTATAATATACATATTTTATTACACCTACATGAATTATTAATTAATTATTTTGACTTAAATTTGGAATAATAGATATATTTTATTAATCTTTAAGTTCCTTATGCTGATCTCATTATCCATCTTTTTACAATATTTCCCAATTAGATCTCATTCCATTTGATTTCTCTTGATTGATAAACTATTGTTTAACAATTCACATTTGTATGAATGATCAGTTGATTGAATAAGTTCCTTTGATTGTTTGATTTGAGGTATTGGTGAGTGATGATTAAGTGATTTTTGATTGGATGATTGATAAGTAATAATGTAATGAATGCTAGTTTGATAAATTCATGAATGATGATTGAATGAATGCTAAGTATTTGTCGACTGATTATTTTCTTAATTTGGTAATTGATGATTGCTTGTGCGGATTCAAGAGTAATGATTGATAAGTGATCTTGAATGCTTGGACTGATTTATCCTTTATACTTTATTGGTGAAAGGCCACAACCTTTCATAAGAATTGAGCCACCACCCTCCATTGCTGCATTTTAAGAATAATAAATTATTTTCCCAAAATGATCTACCTTGAGTGTCCTCCTCAAATGAAACCATCTTCCCTTTATATTTTCAAATGTGAGGGAGAAGTCATACCTCTTCATAATATTTTCCCTTTGCAAGAGTCACATCCTTTTCATAATTAAATGTTATAATATTTCAATATTCATAAACGAGTAATTACAAATGGAGACATAGTCTCCTTATATAGATTTACAAAGATGAAGTTTTTGAACAAAATAATTGGTAAGTAAGACTGAAATAGAAACTAACTAATAAACTAAAGACTAACTAAGATGACCATTAAAGAAACATTACAATATTCTAATACCCTCCCTTAATGTCATCAGCCAACTACCTTGCAAAAGACTATACATGTCTTGTGGGAATAAATTCTTTAGAACATTCTACTACTGTTGAGACCCTCCCTAGATCCGTAGAATGTTAATGACCAAGAGTAGCCAAAATCCCTATAGAAAAAATAGATAAGGTTTCTCTCTTCTTCAGAATTCTTTGCAAAAAGAGACAAGAGCATGCTAATGACTCTTCCATTAAGATGAGTCTACCACTAACCCTCCCAAAATCTGCAAAACACCTGACCAAAAATCATCACAAAATGTCCAAAGTAATGTTGGATAACAAAGTTGTTCCTCACTATAGCCAAAGACACATACCGAGAACATTTGCCATAATTTTAAGGAAAAATAGGCAAACCCTCCAAACTTTTGCAGAGGAGCAAGATGCCCCAAAATAGACTGCAAAAATCCATAATTTTTGAGGAAAAATTTATCAAACCCAAAATTGCAAATCATCATTTTTTAAAGAAAAATGGTAAAAACCCTAAAATAGGAACACCTAACATAAAATCCCACGCGAAGAAGTAACTTCACGAATTATAGAACCTACAATCAATTTTTTAGGACAAAATCAAAAAAACCCAAAATAATTTTAGGGACAAAATATTATAAAACCCTCCCAAAAACATTTGAAGGAAAAAATTATGAAAACCCAACAAAAATTTTTAAGGATAAAAATTTATTAAAAACCTAAGCACTAATTTTTTTAGGATAAAAATTAGAAAACCCATTAATAATTTTTTAAGGGACAAAATTATAAACCCACCAAATAATTTTTTTAAGGGAAACAAATTATAAAACCCCTCATAGAAACCTTCATGCGGCAAAACACCAGACTTCATGTGGTAAAATAACACATGCAAGCAACATGCAACTCACAAAATGCACATGCAAGTACATGCAACCCATAAAATTTGCAAACTTTTTCTCAAACTAGGAAATCACGCGACCAAAACCCTTGACCGCACTTGCAATTTTCAACAAAAAATCTTTGAATCCACCTATGAGTTTGCAAAGTCATTTTTTCACTAAAAAATGATTAAAAAAATTCTGGAATAAATTCCAAGACGAAAAGGGCTACAAAGTTTTCTTTTAAAAAATTTGGCAAATCTTAAAGAAGCCCATCGACCTATCCTAATACCATGTTACAATATTTCATTATTCATAAACGAGTAATTATAAATGGAGATAGTCTCCTTATATAGATTTACAAAGATGAAGTTTCTAAACGAAACAATCGGTAACTGAGATTGAAAATAAAAACTAACTAATAAACTAAAGACTAACTAAGATGACCATTAAAGAAACATTACAATATTCTAATAATAACACCCTTTGAGAGACTACAACTCTTCATCATTTCTGCCCTTTGAAAGAGTCACAACCTTTCACAATTACCACCCCTTGAAAGAGTACAACTTTTCAACCCTTTGTAAGAGTCACAACCTTTTACAATTATCACCCATTTAAAGAGCACAACTCTTCATAATTTTTGCCTTCTAAAGGAGTCACTTCCTTATTCTCTCTACATTCCTTTTCTTCCACTAACTCTTTCTTGATTCACATGCTTCCTTCTCTTTTCCTCCTTCACATCTCCTTTTTAATGAACTCTTCTCCCTTTTATATCTCATGTTTGAGGGAGTAGAAACTCTTCATTTCATGTCTTTTGACCACTCATTAAACTTAATTAAATTACTTTTTTTTATTATATTATATTATATTTTTATTATAATATTTAATAATTACAATTTATGTTTAAATTCTATTACAAAATTGAGACGTTACAGTCTTCCCTACCAAAGATTGCTTATCCTCAAGCAATGTCAGTTTTAATCTTATCAACTGAATTCTTTCCAACATGAAGGTCAACCCTTGGAGGTTTTTAATCCTTAAATCCTCCTTGATACCAGCTTTCGTTGTATTACTCTGATATAATTTATGTTTCATTTTCTAATCTATTTGCCTTAGTTGACAATCTTCCTATATGCATGACTTATTGTAGGCATAAGTTGAGAAGTGGCTAACATTTCCTTTCTCTCTACTTGATGCATGTTTTTTGAAACCCAATTATTTGAAACTTGAGCTCCTCCAATTTTGATTTGTATGCTTTTCTTGTAGTTGTAAGTCCAACATGTGCTATAGGATCCATATACTTCAAATATTGTTATGACAACTTGCAATAGTTCTTGATACCCTAAAAATGAAAACACAACAATAATTTTTCATACTTGGACTCCACAACACTCATCTCTTCTATACATTGTATATTCTTTACTTCTCATGATTTAGAACATGACTATCTTCATACTTATACAGGTTGTTTTGTTTCCTTGTCATCATTGTCACATACAATAATGAACTTGACCTTCAACATGAGTATGGCGGGAATGCCTATCAAACTATCATCCTGTTCATTTAATCTCTGTTGATTGTATACTTGACTTTGCAATGATTTCCTATACCTATCACAGTCTTTTATCTTTGTGACCATTTTAGTTTTCATTACACTTTTGTAAACCTTTCTCCTTGTGCTCACTAATGTCTTTTGCACATTTCTAAATTTATTTCTCATCGAGCACTATCAACATTCTCGTGATTATTTTGAATTTCCTTAAGACTATCCATTAAATATTTCTATATGTGTAACAATGTTTGCATTTACAAGACTAACAAGAGATTTTATTTTCCATGGCATGTAAGAGACTACATGTATGGTGGATATAGGTTCTCAAGATGAAGAACTCACTAAATTTCTCCACACCAACATACTAGTCAAGGGTAAGCAAATTGATGCATTGTTTGAGACAAGCAAACCTAATGCCCCAAAGTTCCAAGGTGATTATGGGTTGAATACTATGGGACATCCTTATCTGGTTGAAACAGAGTGATCATCTAAGTCACAAGGAAATTGACATATGGTTTTCATCCAGAGTATAAAGATGAAGTTCTTGCTGCTGTGATAAGTCTAGATGTTTATGGTGTCTTTTAGGTAAGATCATATCTCCATGCAAGAGATGAAATCTACTTCTAAAGGAAAAATTAGTATAATAAATAGAATGATAAATTTTTTGGTTTGAACTTACATGTATATTCATATAATATCCTTCTAAGGCATTTATTCTATTTTTACCACATAAATTTAAACATACAATTCTCATGCAAAAATAATTTCTATTCATCAATAGTTAATTCTGAAAATACATAATATTTGAAATTAGAGATGTATATTTCCCTCAAAATAGATAAACCATTACAACCATGTTTTTTCCCAAACAATCATGGAATACCTCTAACAACTTCACCCACTAGTGAACTCCGTTGCAAATCCACCCTCCAAAAATGAGTTAGGTTTTCATCCAATCTACTGAAAGAATCCTAAGGGTTTATGTCCTTTGGAAACTAGAACTAAAACAAGATTCTCTTAGAGCTTTTCCAAAATAAATGAATAAACCAAGTATCCCAAGAATGATCCTCATAATGTTCTTTTCAAGAACAACCAAGCGACTCTTCATTTTCCCTTTTGTCCATGTCTTCATATTCATCTTCCCTTTTGTCCATCTCTTCATATTCATATTTATTTTCTCTATCTCTTTATTTGGCCCTAAAAAATTTATGGAGGAAAATGTTCAAGATTGTGGAGGAAAAGAATGCCAAAGATGGAGCTAAATATGAAACCTATCTACATAAGAAGATTAATGAAACTGACAGGTTACTACAAATCAATGGGCACAACAAGTAGTTTGAAGGAGAACTATGTATTACCAATATGGAATTGAGAAAACTTCAGAACTGGAAATTCAAGGTCCAAAAAATTAGATCCAAGATGAATTGGCGAAGGGAAGGTGATAGAGGCACTAGATACTTTTTTAATATCATTAGAGCCAAACAAAAAGAGAATTAATTGATGAAATATAGTTAGAAAATGGTGTTACCAAAAATGAGGAAGACATAAAAATGGCATTTTATAATTTTTATAAAGATTTATTTTCCTCTAAGTGTGGAAAAAAGAATTAGGAGGCTCTAGAATGTTTTTTGTGACTGATTCCTAAGAAATTTTCAAAAGATGATGCTAAGGCCCTTGACAAGATTATCACTTTTGAAGAAATAGAAGACCTCTCTGCAGAATTTTACAAGGAAAATATTGAATGGATTAGTCATGAATCGTTAACCCTTTATAATGATGCATTTTAGCAAGGATATCTAGGTGAGAACATCAACAGAGGTGTAATCAAGTTGATCCCCAAAAGTGATGGCAAAAACCTTGTTAGGAATTAGAGACCTATTACATTACTGAACCTATCATATAAGATCATTGTGAAAACTCTTGCTAGAAGGATTATTGGCCTATTAAATATGAGTATCTTAGTTACCCAAATAGGATTAATCAAAGGGAGATAAATTCTAGAGAACTTAATCACAAGTTGGGAAACTCTAAATTGGGCTAAAGAGGATGGACAAAAATCTGCTATGAATCCTACAATAGGATTGAATGGCCATTTGTTCTTGGCATGTTCAGGGAATTTGGTTTTCCTCCATACTTTTGTAAGTGGATTGACATTCTTTTTAAAGACTCTTCTACAGTCAATGATGTGAATGATGAATTATTTGATCCAATTTTATTAAAGAGTTCCATTAGACAAGGATACCTAATTGCACCTTCCTTTTTGTTATTGCAACAGATGTTATGTTTTATATTCTTAGAGCCTCTTCTCTTGGACCCCTGATAAAAGGCATTACTCTCCCCAATCAGGATGAGTTAATTAATGATTAGTTTGTTGATGATACTTCTCTTTTCTTAGAAATATCTGAAGAAAATTTTGACCATGTATTGGATAGACTTAACTTTTTTTGTTTGGAATCAGGAGAAAAGGTTTCCCCTCACAAATCTATAGTGATGGGTTGGTCCAATTTAGCCCCTGATCAAATGGATTTTCGTGGATGGGTGTGGGATGGGCCCTCAATTATTTTTCCTTATCTTGGGATACCATTTTTTGTTTCTCCTTCTACAAAAGTTATGTGGATGTGGGTGTATTCAAAAGTTGAAAAGAAACATATGAAATAGAAAACACACCTCATTTCTCTGGCTAGTAGAGTACAAGTAGTTCAAAAAGTACTAGATTCTCATTCTATTTCTTCTTCTTCTTCTTCTTCTTCTTGTCTCTTTACCAATGATCAAATTAAGAAACTAGATAGAGTCATGAGGGATATGCTCTAGTCTAATGGGCTAGGATCTAAGAAGAGACACTATGTAAATTGGGAGTGGTGCTGCATGCCCATGAAGTTGGGAGGTCTGGGGCATAGAAAGCTTAAAGCTCATGGGGTTTCTCTTGCATCTAAATGGATCTTCAAGGCCATACACAACAATGAGTCCTATAAGGTATTGGTTAGAGATAACATTCTGAGATCCTCTATCAAAAAAGGTAAAAGGTGGAAAGATATTCCTTTCTAACCAGGATGTGACATCCTCATGGGGGATTTTGAAACCAAGGGTTTTGACTCTAGTGTATTTGCCTCCTTATGGAAGGCATGGACTCAAGTCAAAAATTTATTCTTCTCCAAGAGTGTTGTTGATGGCCCTCCCACATATTCTATGGTAGATAGATCTTTATCGTGGGGTGTGCAGATGAACAATAAACCCCTTGCTCTCACTCAAAGATGCTCTGCTAAGCACTAGGATGATCTTGGGATCTCTCTTATTAAGTATGTGCTTATTGATAACCATATTGGATCTTGGGAAGCTTTAAAAACTAAATATGGGATCCCTCCATCCCTTCAAGAAAACATATACCTTGATTGTCAAGGCCACTGCCAGTTTCTTTTTGGGTAAGATTTTATACAGTGAATCCTTTATTAGACAACTCAAATGGAATGATGGCACTAATTTGTTTGATGTTTCAACTAAATAAATATATAACATGTTGAAGGAAGATTCTTTCATTCTTAAGTGGTTAAAAAAGTGTTGGAAACTTCATTGGCCATACTCAAGGTGGCATTTTGTTCTTGATTCGATCTCGCATCAACCCCTAGAACCTAAAAAATCTTTCTTTAGATGGAATCTGTTACTCAATAGAATTTCTCTAGGTGTTGTTTTATCCTCTGTTGGCATTTCAACCCCTTCTTGTTCCATTTGTAATGTGCCTAAGACATCTGAGCATATTTTTTTTGAGTGTCAGTTTTCTTGTTTGGTCTAGTCTATCAGTTCCCCTATGGTGTGGAGTTCTCATCCTAGTCTGTCTAGGATTGAGGTCTTGGTTGGGTATATTGTTGATGTATTTGATCATAAATTGAACAAATTTTGGGTTGTGTTTTCTACCAAGATCTTGTGGTTCCTCTGGAAACAGAGAAATGAGGAATTTTTTTAGGCTAAGAGGAGGGTTCTTACTGAGTTTAATATTAAACTCACACATTAACTTATAATGATGCATGTTTTTTCCATACTTGAAATACCAAAGAGTAGATTCATGATTATTATGCAATAAGGTACTCTTCTGATCTACGAATCATACATTCGATCAACCCACTATTTCAACAGTTACAGAGACATGTTGGACCAAAAAGAACTTGATTTGCTAAACCAGCTCCTGGAAGAGAAGGGTATTGATAAAGAAATGATAAAAGCTAAGAACAAGGAGCCCAAACCAGTGGATGCACCTAGTTGGGGAGCTGCAACAAATGTTCATGTTGTGGTTGATCCTCCACTTGGGACTTATGAGACTGATGACGTTGAATGCAAAAACAACATTATTGAGTCATGGGACTCTTGATGACCTTTTTGACTTAGTATCTTTTACTTTATGCTGCTCTTAAAATCTTGAGGAAACACTAATTTGATATATAAAAGCAATGCAATATGTATAGTAGACTGAAAGTGTAGTGGTTAGTATAGGAACATATACTTTCCTTTTTATTTTGATGTTGATAGTATTAGGCTCCTAATATATATAGTCTTACTGTTATATTTTTTGAACTATGCTTAATAGAAAAGAAAAGGGGGCACATTAGAATACATGGTTAGAGTTTGTCAATCCAAGAGGCTCATTGATGCAATTGGAAAATTTATTTCTTTTGTTGGTATTTGGAAAAATAAGAACTTTCAGAGGTCGAGATAAAACTTTACTTGGGCTACATACTTACCAAGAATTGTGAGGAATTAGTTAGCTAGTGAAAGAATTCTCAGAGATGTTTTTGAAGCTCAAAGAACTGATTTGGGAAACTATAGAGCATGGGATCGAATTATTTCCTGAATCTGGGCTTTACTGTCAAAGTGTGTAGAGGCTAATAAGGTTAAGTTGCAGCTAAAGGTAATTATAGAGATAAGTGTGTTTGGACCAACTACTTTTCCATGATGTTCTATAGCAGTTGTGACAAAGAAAGATGAGACTTGGTGAATGTGTGTTGAAGGTAAGGCATTGAACATAACTTTAATGAAAAATATGTACTTTTTGTTTCGTATTGCTGATTTATTGGATCAACTACACCATGACTAGAATCTTACGAAGCTAGATTATAGATCATGACATTACCAAATTCAAACAAAGACTATGATGAGGGGAAATAAATGTTATGACTAAGTGAGGATTATTTGAGTGACATGTTCTATCATTTGGATTGTGCAATGTTCCAACTAACATTACAAAATCCTTTAGCAAAATGTATGAAGAACCATGATTTAAACGTAAAATTATGCTGGAACTTCGTAAATGAAATTAGCAAGAACAATACTATGAAAAAATGAGAGTAACAAGAAAGATTTAAGAACACCAAGCAAGATATAAGATCTAGTCTTTCATTGTAATTATTCATGAAGCATTACATACCCATAATAGTGACTTATTCACGCATAAATCAATCTCAAATTAATGGTAGAGCTTATAAATACAACCACGAGAATAAAATGTAATGTCTCAAAATCTTAAAGTGACATTAATTAAATCAATTTTTATTAATTTGTCAAAAAATAAATGAAATATTCAATTGATAACTTAAAATTAACTAACTTAATTAAATAATAACTAAATATTATTATATATAACTTAAATAGGTGTATAACTATAGCATTTGAATGAACCATATCCCAAGGGAGAAAAGATGCCCACAAAGATGATTTTTCCATCCTTTAAAGGGTTAGACATATCCATAGGTGAGTTAGGCAAAAGGAATAAAGAATCTTAATATGTTATGTTGGGCTCTGGTGAAGATCTCAAGATTTAGAATTGTAATGATTCTATCTCACAAGTGCCACATAAACATTAATAATGAAAAAGTTAGAAAAATCAAAATAACATAGTCATAGTTGATCAATTCAAAGACTATTCCACTTTGATTAATCCAAATTCAAAATAAAATAATATTCTAATCAAAATGTTAGTTATTATCTATGTACAATAATAGGAAATCGACCTTAATGTCCAAAGTACATGATAATCCAAATCAAAATAAGAGGAATAAATTACATCTAAGATTATGAGACTAATGTCATGCATCATACATCATAAGTATACAAATACATCTAAGATTATGAGAATCGTGTCATGCATCATACATCATAAGTATACAAATACAAAAGGTACATGACCAAAAGGTTGATATGACATAAGATATGAATATAAATGCCATCAAACTATCCATCATCCATTTGCATGCTCTGGTATCCTAAGTCATCATACATTTGTCCATCTGCAATCTTGAGACATAAATGTAATCCAGGCACTTTTTCCTTCCAACCATAGAGTGGTTCGATCCCCCGGGGCTCATCCTGAAATGAAGAGCACACCGACCCTACATGAGTAACCTAGCAACACGATATTGATGAATCAGAAGGAATCTGGTGCAAGCTATGAACTAATAAATTTTCTCATACATTGAAGTATAACTAACACAAATATGACAAAGAGAATGAATAATATAACCAATACATTAAGCAACATGTGTTTCCATAGGTTAGGCCTAAGCATGTAAATACCATACTTCTACTGGTAGGTAAAAGAAAAATATATTTTCCCTTCTCTATTTACCCATATTCAACACCCTTTCCCAAGATATCTTTCTTAAAAGAAGATAAGAAAATCATATATTCATGTTACCAAAATGAACTCCATTCACTAAATTACTTCTTTCAACGGTAAATTCACATAATAAATCTTCTATTATAAAGGAAAACATTGTTTTGATAAAAGTCTAGCACTAATGTCTTACAAATAAGGTGTTCACAAAAGAATACAATGAAATGTTTCAGAATATTACAATTTGCAAATCTCCAAAATAACATTCTTATATCATAGAAAAAATAAGAAACCCAGTCCTTCCAAAAAAATTGATAAAAATACTCAAAACTGAGGGTAAATTCTGCACCAAAAGAATAAACATCGATTCATCTCAAGAAGCAGAAACATGATAATAAAATAAAATAAAATATGTATTTCTTAACTATGCAGTCACACCAAGGAAAATACATGTATCCTGACGCAGCTACATGAGACTTTGATTGGAGAACATTTACTTCACTAAATCATCTCTTTGTCCGCTCAAAATAGAGAATAAATTTTTAAAAATAGAACGTAAGGTATAGAACGATGTTGACCTTCCAACTTTCAAGCAGCTCGAAAGAATGAAAAAGCAAAACTTAATTCCCAAAATTCAATCAAAATCTCTTAGGCAATTCACAGTCAAATGGGTATAAGGAAATTCCAAAATGATGGTTAACAATAAAAAATCTAGAATTAATTCTATTTGCATACAGACATGACAATATCAACTAGGATCTAAAAATGTTAACTATAGTTTAGAAAAACAAAAATAATATCCAAACTCTTCCTAGAGATAAAATTTAATATACACAGATCATAAATAAATTGTTTGATTCAAAATGATGTAGTTCAAATCATTCAAATAAAATATACGAGAATAATATTTATTGCAGACAATTTTTGTAGAGGGTGTTAACAAAACAGGGCAATATTAAATTTAAATTATAACACCTACATAAGTCGCTGAAAGGAAATATTTAATCAATAAACAAAGAATTTAGATTTCTCATTTCTATTAAGCTACATCTCAGGATTTCATAATAGTTCAAATTTTTTATTAAAATAACTACTATGAGAATAATACTTGGTAAAATGTCCTTCGGGAGCTTAGGAGATTCCTCCTATCGCATTCTGTGTTCCTCCCGATCTCCTATCACTCTGGTTTCTTTACCTCCTATTTCCCCAGACCTCCTATGGCCTCTAACCCCAAAATTCTCTTGTTGCCTCTATAGTGAAACTCTTTTCTCCCGATTTCTCTGTTATGTGCCTCCCCATTTCCTCTGTTTCGTGTGTATATAATTTGGATCCTTTATAAAAGACTTCCCTCTGAATTTGTATTGATCGTGCCGTCAGGATTCTATGCCCCAATCCGCACATGCAAGGAGGAGTTTAATAAATTGTTTACCCATAATTCTAGTGTTTTCTTCACTCTCCATGTGAGACCTCTTAACTAATATGCCTCCACTAAGTCGTTGTTCCCTCAAAGTCTGGCATTCATGCCACTGACTTAGGAATGCAAAGCTAATTTAAAGTTTATTTAATTGATTAAAGTATCTCTCCCGTAGGTATTAATAGTTCTCTTATAAAATTTAAGGGATATTTCTTAAATTTTTTATTAGAAGTAAATAAAATTGTATATATATTTATATTTATATTATTAAAATCTATGTATACTTTGTTAAATCTTCCAAAGAAATACTACACTAAAATTTTGGATTGGAATGATTTAGAATTATCACTCTTAACATATAAAAAAAAAATCAATTTCTTTACTTCCAAGGTAAACAAAAATTAACTTAACACAGATTCTAATCTACTCAAACATTTGATTCCATGAGATAGAGAGATATAAATAAAACTCATCAATGTAAAAATGACTATGTGGTGTGTTCTTGCAACCAATTGTTCCAATCACATCCTTACTGAGGATATAGATTCATCTACCTCAATAACATTTCTGTCTTCATCTCCTATTATTCATGCTAACACTCAAATGATCATCAGTAGGTTAGTCCCATTAAATCCATAATCGAATGGAAATGCATAACTCACTACATAAATCTATAACATTTCCAATTTCATCAATAATTATAAATAAATGATATTTCATAATGCATTTCTTAACATCAATATCCATCACATTAATTAAATCACAAGATAATTAAAGGAAAACAATAATAACTATGTCTAAATCAATTATTCTATACGACTTGGGTCGATAAGAACTCGACCAAGTCAACATAAGTCAATAAAAAGTCTCTAAAAAGTCCTAAAAATTAGGAGCTTCTGGATTGGGTTATGATATCCATCCCCTCTAAGTGGAGACATTGACTCGATGTCTTATGAAAGCATATAAATTTTTTCATACAAATCATAAAACATAGCATAAAAGAAATAAAGTCTAAGCAAATAATTGCAGAAAAGATCTATGCATGTCTTTCAGATCCTCCCAAGCAACATTTTTGATAGAGAAATGGTCCCACTAAACCTTATACTGTACTATATTTCTGTCATGCACCCTTATGGTATGCTGATCAACGAGGTGGGTAGGCTACACTAGCACCACCCCCAAATCTTGAACCTGCAATGCACACTAATCTAGAATATGAGATGCATCTGGATGGTAGGGTTTCAACAAAGAAACATGAAAAACATTATGGATTCGAGCAAGAGCGGGAAATAAAGAAAGTTTATAGGTAATGGGGCTAATAACCTCCAAAACATCAAATGGACTTACATATCTCGGTGCAAGCTTTGAAGACTTTCCAAAAGAGATTGAGATTTTATGTGGTCTCACACACAAAAACACCTTGTCACCTTCCTAAAACTATCTAAAAGTATGGTTCATATTGATGCAGGAGCATCCTGGGTGTAAGAGCAATCTTGCATCACCTAAAAAAATTATGTTTTCTTTTCAATAAGGGCTATCTTGTGCAGAGCTGCTATTTATGGAAAATTACTATTTTTAGTAAGTTGGTCATATGATCTCGGAATGTTTTGATTTCATAGTTGGAGGTTCATCTTAGTAATTTCAGCCTACCAGTTGAGTTTCATTGCCAGATCATTAGTATTGGTGAAGTTATTGAGGTTTTTGGGTACGAAATTTTTTAGGTCAATTTTGAAGGTCTTAGAGGCTCCGGATCGCAATCGACCCCTGGCTAACTAGTGCTAGCGTGTGTTAGGCGCTGTAGATCTCGTCATGGCATTTTTGAAAAGTGGTTACAATAGAAAAACGGAGCTATGGTTAAAAAGTTATGGCCTCCGGAAGTTGGGTTACCTAAAATCATATTTTGTATTTCTTTTGAGCCAACCCTATTGTAATAATTGTGAAAAATAAATAATTCTTTGTTTAGTCGGCCTAAAGGGCTAAATTTTTGGAACCTTCTTGGGCGGTGAAAATTGCCTATATAAGAAAGGTCTATAGTGTTGTCTTAGGTAGTTCAGGACAGTTCTGGGTAGCAGATCTGGTATTGATTTGAGGCTTTGTCCTACAGAATATTGTAAGGGAATGCCCATGTGGCTTTGCATATTGTAATTCTAAAAGTTTGTAATTCCACATTTGTGGAGATAATAAGAAGCCAATTTTTTGTTCTTGCATATTTTTGTTGTTTCTCTGTTTCTATTATGTGTTTGTGGTATTAAGGGGAGCACCCTTCATCAAGTGGTATCAGAGCAAGAGTTCCTGAGTATGTAAACAGATTGCCAATTGTGAGGTAGTTTTCACCAAGATCGTGGGTTAGGGTTTCTGTGTAAACAGATCACCGACTGTGAGGTAGTTTGCACTAGGACCGTTGGTTAGGGTTTCTGTGTAAGCAGATCGCTGACTGTGAGGCAGTTTGCACTAGGACCGTGGTTAGGGTTTCAACAAGAAGTGCAAAAATGCCTCCACAAAGGGAACATGGTGGAAGAGCTGGTGTTGTAACACCTGATGTTAAGGCACTGCAGAGACAAGTGTGAGCATTGCAAGAGGAGATTCGTAGAGGAATGAATCTTAATGTCAAAAATGAAAGTGAGGATGAAGTCGAAGAAGAAGATCAAGAAGGAGAAGTTGAAGTTGTGAACCCGGAGGAAGAAAGACTTTTTCGGGCCATTTCCAAGATCAGAAAAAGACCTAAGATTGAGGTTCCGACATTTTCTAGAAATCTTAACCTAGAGGAATTGATTGACTGGATCAATGAATGTGAAGAATATTTTGAGTATGAAGATATTGAGGATCCTAATAGGGTCAAATTTGTGAAAGCCAGACTGAAGGGTCATGTGAAGATCTGGTGGCAAGAGATCCAGTTGGAGTGAAATCAAAGAGGAAAGGATAAAATCACAAGATGGGGGCAGATGGTGGATAAATTGAAGAGACAGTTCATCCCTGTTGATTATGAGCTTGACCTACTGAAGAAAATGCAAAGTTTGAAGCAAGCAGGATGATCTGTTCAGGAGTATACAGAGGACTTCTATCGAATCCTCATCAGAACAGGACATGCAGAAGCTAACAAGGAGAAAGTTGCCCGTTACCTTAATGGGTTGAGGCCGAGCATTTAGGAGGATCTGAGTCTGGTTCAAATGAACAATATTGAAGAGGCATACTAGTTTGCCCTAAAAGTAGAGGAAAAGATGAACAAGAAGTTTGAGAGCAGACAAAGCAGAAGAGGTCATGATGGAAGATTTGGTGGACGGTCATATGGAGATCGAAATGAAGATCTGAAAAAGAAGGATGAGGCCAGTAGCAGTCAGAATCAAAGAGGAGATAATTTCAATCATTTCCATGATCAGAATAATGGAGATCAGAGAGGAAGAGGAAGAGGACAAGGTTCAGGAAGAGGAGGCTTCCGTGGAACATGTTTTCACTGTGGAGAAGAAGGTCATAGGGCATTTGAATGTCCTCAATGCCAAGGAGGGATAGATAGGAGTAATGAAGGCTAGGCCAAAGTTGCATATGTAGATGAAGATGTCAGATCATCACATTCTAAAGATGTTGAAAGAGGAGAAATGCTAATTAATAAAAGAGTCTTGTTGAGTGGTGAAAATGAACCTAAGCAAAGAAGGAGCCTATTTCGCACCAGGTGCAAGTGTGAGGGTAAGTGTTGTGATGTGATTATTGATAGTGGTAGTACTGATAATTTGGTGTCAGAAGAGATGGTGACAAAGTTGAAGCTCAAGAGGCAGAAACATCCACATCCATATCGGGTTGCCTGGGTGCAGGATGACCACAAGGTCATGGTTAGTGAACAGTGCTTAGTGAAGTTCAAGATTGGTGGATACCAAGATGAGGTACTATGTGATATCATATCTATGGATGCATGTCACATGTTGTTGGGTAGGCCATGGAAGTTTGATAGATGTGCGGTACATGATGGTCATGTGAATACCTATTCCCTGACAAAGGATGGAGTGCGACATAAACTAAAACCATTGAAGGAGACTGAAGAAAAGGTATGTGATAGTGCAAGAATAACTTTTGTTGATAGAGGAAATTTCTTAGATGGTATGCGGCATGAGCATATGTGTTTTACCTTAATTCCAAAGGCTAGGAAAGAGGAAGTAGAAGATGTACCTGTAGAATTTGCAGAATTATTGAATGAGTTTTAGGATATTGTATCCGATAATGTGCCTGATGGATTACCACTAGTAAGAAAGATCAGTCATCAGATGGATTTGATTCTAGGAGCCAGTTTGCCAAATAAGGCAGCACACAAAATGACACTAGTAGAAAGTGAAGAGTTGAAGATAGATTTGAAGTTTAGTTCATCACATCATCCACAGATTGTATATGGAAGTAGTCCCAGAAATGCATTTGAGTTGAGGAAGATAGATAAAGGAGAAATAAGTAGTGCTGAAGCTGAGGATTTTGCAGAACATTTGAAGAACATCCATGAGGAGGTGAGGAAGCATATTACCAAGATGAATGTGCAGTATAAGGCTAAGGTAGATGAGAAAAGGAGGCATAAGAAATTTCAGGTTGGAGATGAAGTCATGGTTCATTTGCGGAAGGAGCGATTTTCGGTTGGTACATATAACAAGTTGAAAATGAAGAAGTTTGGGCCATGTAAGATACTGAAGAAGCATGATTTAGGAAATGCATATGAGGTTGAGTTGCCTACTGAGCTGAATATTTCACTAGTATTGAATGTTTCAGATTTGACAGAGTATCATGAAGGAGGTGTTGAAGATGAGGTTACAGCAGCACAGTGGAGTATTCCAGCAACTAGTTTTGATATCAAGGAGATTGAAGACATACTGGATAGTCGTGTTGGTAGAAGCATAAGGAACAGGACATATGAAGAGTATTTGGTCAAATGAAAAGGATGACCTGTTGAAGATTCATCATGGCTAGCAAAGGAGGAGGTTAACCGTCTTGGTTTTCCTCTGCACACCTGAGTCGTGACAGGGTCACTTCTCAAATTACCCCGGGTGTCTGATGTAGGAGCATCCTGGGTGTAAGAGCAATCTTGCATCACCCAAAAATATTTCTATTTGCTTTTCAATAAGGGCTATCTTGTGTAGAGCTGCTATTTATGGAAACTTACTATTTTTAGTAAGTTGGTCATATGATCTCGGAATGTTCTGATTTCACAGTTGGAGGTTCATCTCAGTCATTTCAGCCTACCAATTGAGTTTCATTACCACATCATCAGTATTGGTGAAGTTATTGAGGTTTTTGGGTACAAAATCTTTCAGGTCAATTTTGAAGGTCTTAGAGGCTTCGGATCGCGATCGACCCCTTGCTGATTGGCGCTAGTGCATATCAAGTGCTGTAGATCTCATCATGGCATTTCCGAAAAGTGGTTACAATATAAAAATGGAGCTACAGTTAAAAAGTTATGGCCTCCGGAAGTTGGGTTACCTAAAATCATATTTTGTATTTCTTTTGAGCCGACCCTATTGTAAGAATTGTGAAAAATAAATAATTCTTTGTTTAGTCAGCCTAAAGGGCTAAATTTCTGGAACCTTCTTGGGCGGTGGAAATTACCTATATAAGAAAGGTCTGTAGTGTTGTCTTAGGCAGTTCGGCACAGTTCTAGGTAGCAGATTTGGTATTGATTCGAGGCTTTGTCCTATATAATATTGTAAGGGAATGCCCATGTGGCTTTGCATATTGTAATTCTAAAAGTTTGTAATTCCACATTTGTGGAGATAATAAGAAGCCAATTTTTTGTTCTTGCATATTGTTGTTGTTTCTCTGTTTCTGTTATGTGTTTGTGGTATTAAGGGGAGCACCCTTTATCACATATCCGCATAACTCTTTTGTCTATCAATGACTTCCTTTAGCCGAGCTCTAATTAGAGTCATATGTTCTTCCATTTCTCTCAACATATTAGGACCAATAATGATCATGTCCTCTACTCTATCCCAACTAATAGGGGTGTGACACTTCTATCCATAAAGTGCCTCGAATGGTGCCATACCCAAAGAAGCATGGTAAGAGTTGTTGTAGGAAAACTCTACCGATGGAAAATACTCATCCCACTTGTACTACTGATCCATGCAATACATACAGAGTAAATCCTCAATGACTTGATTTACTCTCTCTATTTGTCCATCTGTTTTTGGGTGATAAGTAGTACTAAAGTTCAACCGAGTACCCAAAGATGCATTCAAGTTTGTCCAAAATCAAGATGTCATTAGTGTGTCTCTGTCAAAATGATGATCTCAGGCACTCTGTGCAATTTGAAAATATCTTGAACAAATTTCTTCGCCAAAGCCAAAGGTCCATCTCTCATACTCCTTGGAATAAAGTGAGCTACCTTGGTTAGTTTACCAACTACAACCAATATTACATGATGTTTGCATCATGTCATGGGTAAACCCTGGATAAAATCCATACCAATGACTTGCCATTTATAATTTGGTATATCATGCAGGTACAAAAGTCCACCTGGGTGGACATGCTCAGCCTTGACTCATTGGAATTCTAAACACTGGGCCACAAAAGTTGTCACATCTTGCTTTAGCCCTGGCAAAAATATAACGACTTTAAATTGATAATCATCTTTTTTACCCCTGGATGTCTTGAAAATGGAGTGCAGTGCATCTCCTCTAAAACCAACTCCCTCAACACTTATTGGTTGGGAATATACATCCGTTGTTGGTATCTCATGATACCATCATCATCAAAATTTTATTTATCAAAGCGGTGATATGATGGTTCTGTAAGCAATGCTAATTTGACGAGCTCATAACAGTCATCCCCTGAATGATTCTGTAACACATGCTCTCTCAATCGTGTCCTAGAAGTGGAAATAGTAGAAATGCGCCTTCTTCTAGAGCATCAACCACTCTATTCTCCTTCCCCTTAATGTACTCAATACCAAATTCATACTCATTGAAAAACTCTAAGCAATGTCTCTATCTAGCATTGAGATTAGGCTACGTGAAGATATACTTAAGTCCCATGTGATCCATCTTTAATTCAAATGGATTACCCAAAAGGTAATATCTCCACATCACTAATGCATGCATAACTGCAGCTAATTCTAAATTATGAGGTACATAGTTAACCTCACACTTCTTCAACTTTTGTGACTTGTAAGCCACTACCTTACCATCTTGCATAAGCACACCACCAAGACCTTCACTTGAAGCATCGATGATAAATTTAAAGTGTCCATTAGGATATGGTATGATTAAAATAGGAGAAAACATGAGATTCTATTTTAACAACTGAAATGCTCTCTCGCATACATCATTCCACTCATATCTTTTCCCTTTCCTCTGTAGCGATGTAATAGGTGCTGCAATCTTGGAGAATCCCTCCATAAATTTCCTATAATAACCTGTGAGTCCCATGAAGCTTCTAACTTCACTCACATTTTAAGGAGTTGGTCACTCAAGAATGGATTTAATCTTTACAGGGTCTACTACAATTCCATTTGCTGATATGATATGATCCAAATAGTGAATCTCTTTCTTATAGAAAGAATACTTTGATAGTTTCCCATACAAATTCAAATGCTGTAAGACTATTTTTAAATGTTCCTCATGCCCCTCTATGTTCATGGTGTAGATCAAAATTTCATCTATGAATTTATCTACAAACTTATCCAGACAATCCATGAACACACTATTCAACAAGTTCATAAATATTGCAGGAGCATTAGTCAATCCAAAAGGTAAGACAAAAAACTCATAATGCCCATACCTCATCCTGAAAGATGTTTTGGATATGTCCTCCTCTTTGATTCAGAGTTGATGATATCCATGTCTCAAATCAATTTTAGAGAGCACAGTTGCTCCATTCATTTGATCGAATAGTTCATCTATTCGTGGGAGAGGATATCTACTCTTAATGGTTACCTTATTAAGCATTATGTAGTCTATATGCAAAATCATAAGGTACCATCCTTCTTCTTCACAAAGATCACTAGAGCTTCCCATGGTGACACTCTAGGGAGAATGAACCATTTATCCAAGAGTTCTTGTAATTGCATCTTTAAATCATACATTTTAGTGGTGGTTGTACGATATGGAGCCTTAGATTGAGGATTAGTTCCAGGCATCACATCAATAGAGAAGTAAAATTCTCTCTTCAAAGGTAACTCTAGAAATTCCTCCTAAAAAATATCCTTAAAATCCTAAAAAATAGGGAAATCTTCTATACTAGGAGGAGTGTCAAGATCCTTAACGTAAGCCACATACATCATGCACCCCTTCCTCTTTGCCTTTTTCAATTGCATGGCAGAAATATGTCTATGCTAAAAAGGTCTTTTTACACCCAAAAGTACTGAAGGATTACCTATATCATCTAGGCATTCAACTAATTTATCCTTGTAGTTCACTATAGCCTTATGTTCTGTTAGCCATTTGATACCCAAAATGACATCATAAGAACCTAAAGGTACAACATACAAGTTTACTTGCATTTGAAAATTAGGAAGCTCAATCTCGCTACAAGCTAAACATTGCTCAACCTTTTGCTCTTCCCTATTTCCATATTATATCATCCAAGGTTCTATCATAAAACCCGCTCTAACCGATAATCTAGAAACAACTCTAGGATCTATCAATCAAAATAGAAATATAATAACGAAAGAACTTACCAGGTAACTGAATTGTGGTAGCCTAAAAATTGGCCTACCTATGATCAATAATTGCATGAATTTGATGTTGAGTCTGAGGTCCTTTCCCATATCTATGGGCTGATCACTGAGGACATGCACTAGTATAGTGGTCACCTCCACAAGTGAAGCAACCATCTCATGGTCCCTATCTACCATCTGGCTTGTTCCTCTGGTTATCATTCCTGTTATTGCCTCTATTTTGATTCTAAGCATTAATGTTGTTCCTTCATGCATTACCTATGCCTTTATCCCTCATATCTATACCTGTTTTTGTCCATTGTTCTTTGGTTTGTTATCTTGGAACTTTCTTTTAAATCCCTGATAATCATTAGTCCTCTAATTCACTCTTACTGTAGATAACTGTTACAGTTTATCTCTTGCCTCAATGCCTTCCTAAAAGCAATTTCTATAGTTTCAGGCTCATGCATGTCAACTTCAGACCCTATCTATGGATGTAACCCAAGAATAAATTTGTAGGTTCTAAACCACTCATCCTGGTGATATTGAGGTACATACTTAACCAAGTGGCAAAATATCTCATGGTACTGGATAACAATCAATACTCCTTGTATCAGGTTTTGAAACTCATAATACAACTGAGGTAGCCATCTCTTATGAAAAATTACCAGAAAGTCCTCCCAAGAAATCTCACCAGGCTGCATCCTCTTCTCTGCCATATCATTGTTCCACCAAGTACTAGCTTCACCGATCAACTGGAAAGTACCCCACATAGATATAGATTTAATAGAAAGGTTGTGAATGTGGAAGTACTTCTCCATAGATACTATCCATGCCTCAACATCATCACCAATGGTATTACCATCGAAGGTAGGAGGTATGACCTGCTTGAGGTTCTTACTCAATTTCATGCTATTCTTACCTTGTTATCAACAACTCCATGATCTGCATTCTATTTCTATTGCTCTTCATTCCTCCTATCTTCCTCTTCCTTTATTTGTGCTTCTAGTCGCCGGTCCTCATCGAGCTTTCTCTGGGCTTCCATCCTTAGGTCTTCTTCTAGTTTCTACCGAGCTTCAAGCCTCTGATCCTCTTCCATCTTCCTTCTTTCCTCTTCATTCTATCTACCTCTCAAGTCGTTCTCAAGATGATCCATACAATCACCTTTTTGTTGTAAGAGGTTTCTCTATTTAGTCAAGAGGGTTAAGATCTCATCTAGCCTTGGATTTGGTTTATCATTATTCCGCTCATTGCTAGATCCAACTCTATTACTATTTTGAGTTTGCATGGTGACAAATCAATTCTTGCACCAAGCATAAGTACACAACTTAGCAATAGTAGACCAAGGTCCTAGTATTTAAACACAACTCTGATACCACATGTAAAGACCAGTTCTATCTCACAAGTGCCACATAAGCATTAATAACAGAAAAATTAGAAAAATCAAAACATAGTCATAGTCGGTCAATACAAAGACTATTCCACTTAAATTAATCCAACTTCAAAATAAAATGATATTCTGATCAAAACATCAGTTATTATCTATGTACAATAATAGGAAATCAACCTTAATGTCAAAAATACATGATAATCCAAATCAAAATAAGAGGAATAAATTACATCTAAGATGCCGACCATCCTATAGTACATCATACATCATAAGTATACAAATACAAAAGGTACATGAACAAAAGGTCAATATGATATAAGATATCAATATAAATGCCATTAGACTATCCATTGTCCATCTGCATGCTCCGGTCCCCTAAGGCATCAAATATCTGTCCATCTACAAATATCAAGATAGAAATGTGATCTAGGCACTTTTTCTTCCCAACCACGGAGTGGTTAGGTCCCCTAGGGCTCATCCTAAAATGAAGAGCACATCGACCCTACATGAGTAACCTAGCAAATCGACACTGATGGATCAAAAAGAATCTGGTGCAAGCTATGAACTAACTACTTTTCTCATACATCAAAATAGAACTATCATAAATATGACAAAGAGAATGAATAGTATAACCAACACATTAAGCAACATGTGTTTCCATAGCTTAGGCCTAAGCATGTAAATGCCAGACTTCGACTGGCAGGTAAAAGAAAAATATATTTACCCTTCTCTATTTACCCATATTCAACACCCTTTCCCAAGATATCTTTCTTAAAATGAGAAGACAAGAAAATCATATATTCATGTTACCAAAATGAACTCCATTCACTAAATTACCTCTTTCAATGGAAAATTCACATAATAAATCTTCTAGAAAAATGTTGTTTTGATAAAAGCCTAGCAATAATGTCTTACAAATAAGGTGTTCACAAAAGCATACAATGAAATGTTTTAGAATATTACAATCCACAGATCTTAAAAATAATATTCTTATATCATAGATAAAGCAAGAAACACAGTTCTTCCTAAAAAATTGATAAAAATACTCACAACTAAGGGCTAAGTCCGCACCAAAAGAACAAACACAAATTCATCTCGAGAACAAGAAACATGATAATAAAATAAAAGAAAATATGTATTTCTTAGCTATGCGATCATGCCAAGGCAAACACATGTATCCTAACGCACTACAAGAGACTCTAATTGGAGAACATTTACTTCACAAACTCAGCGCTTTGTCCACTCAAAACATAGAAGAAATTTTTAGAAATAGAACACAAGGTATAGAATGATGTTGACCTTCCAAGTTTCAAGCATCTTGAAAGAATGAAACAACAAATAATTCCCAAAGTTCAATCAAAAGCTTCTAGGGAATTCTTTGTCAAACGAGTATAAGGAAATTCCAAAATGATGGTTAACAACAAAAAAAAAAAGAATTAATTATCTTTGAATACAGACATGATAATATCAAGTGGGATCTAGAAAAATGTTAAGTATAGTTTAGAAAAACAAAACTCATAACCAAACTCTTTCTAGAGATAAAATTTAATATGTACACAGATCAAAAATAAATCATTTGATTCAAAATGATGTAGTTTAAATCATTCAAATAAAACATGTGAGAATAATATTTATTGCAGACAGTTTTTGCAGAGGATGTTAATAAAATAGGACAATATTGAGTTTAAAATATAACACCTACATTTACCACTGAAAGGAAATATTTAATCAATAAACAAAGAATTTAGATTTCTCATTTCCATTAAGCTACGTCTCAGCATTTCAGAAAAGATCAAAATTTTTATTAAATTAACTACTATGAGAATAATACCTAGTAAAATGTCCTTCAAGAGCTTACGATATTCCTCTGGTCACATTCTGTGTTCCTCCTGATCTCCTATTGCTCTAGTTTCTTTACCTCCTATTTCCCCAGACCTCTTGTCCCCTCTAATCCCAAAATTCTCTTGTCACCTCTATAGTGCAACTTTTTTCTCCGATTTCTCTGTTCTGTGCCTCCCAATTTCCTCTATTCCATGCATATATAATTATGATCCTTTATAAAAGACTCCCCTCCTAATTTGCATTGATCATGCTGTCAGGA
The DNA here is from genome assembly GCA_027943335.1 of Chamaecyparis obtusa. Lineage (NCBI taxonomy): Eukaryota > Viridiplantae > Streptophyta > Pinopsida > Cupressales > Cupressaceae > Chamaecyparis > Chamaecyparis obtusa. The sequence continues at coordinate 507,088 of BSBK01004570.1, read as the reverse complement.
TTATACTCCCCAATCCGTGCATGCAAGGAGGAGTTTAATACATTGTTTACCAAGAATTCCAACATTTTCTTCACTCTCCATGAGATTTCTCTTAACTAATACGCCTCCACTAACTTATTTTTCCCTCAAAGTTTGGCATTCATGCCGCCACCTTAGGAATGCAAAGCTAAGTTAAAGTTTAGTTAATTGATTAAACTATTTCCCACGTAGGTATTAGTAGTTCTCTTATAAAATTTAAGGGATATTTCTTAAAATTATTATTAGAAGTAAATAAAAATGTATATATATTTATATTTACATTATTTAAATCTACATATACTTCTCTAAATCTTACAAAGAAATACTACACTAAAATTTGGGATTGGCATGATTTAGAATTATCACTCTTAACATTTAAAAAAAAATAAATCAATTTCTTTACTTTTGAGGTAAACAAAAATTAAATTAACACACATTCTATTCTACTCAAACATTCGATTCTATGAGATAAAGAGATAGAAAGAAAACTTATTAATGTAAAAATAACTTTGTGGTGTGTGCTTGCAACCAACTATTCCGATCACATCCTTATCCTCAATCACATTTCCATCTTCATCTCCTATCATTAATGCTAACACTCAAATGATCATCAGTACGTTAGTCACATTAAATCCATAATTGAATTGAAATGCATATCTCACTACATAAAATCTATAACATTTCAAATTTCATCAATAATAATAAATAAACGATATTTCATAATGCATTTCTTAACATCAATATCCATCTCATTAATTAAATCATAAGATAATCAAAGGAAAATAATAATAACCATGTCTAAATCAATTATTCTATGCAACTTGGGTTGATAAACATTCAACCAAGTCAATATAAGTCAATACAGAGTCGTTAAAAAGTCCTAAAAATTAGGAGCTACTAGATCTGGTTATGACAAGAACTATACACTAGTCATGGTTTATGCAGCTATGAAGTCTTTTTGTGTTTAAATGTTTTTATATTTTGGATGTCTTCTAATAATAACTAATTTTTTTTAAAAAGTTGTCTGTATTTGTTAAAATAGAGCCATACTAGCTAGTTACGAGTAATTTTGAAGTTTATGTCTAGACTAGGTTGCTATACTATAGTTATGGACATCATATAATCGACCTTATAGTTATAATTCCAAGGATCTTGAAGATTTAGTTGTTCCAATACTCTGTAAGCATAGATAAATTGTTTTTTCATCTCTACTACTACCATCAAATACAATTCATTAGAATATCTTATTCTGTTATATGTAAGGAATCCCATAGGTATTTTTTTGTCCTTCTAGAAAAAAAATCAGGATTTTCTGGACAATTTAAACAATCGAGGAAAACTCTATAGATTATTTTTTATTTTTTAAATTTGATATTGTTTACCACCTTATCAACTCACATTATCAACTTGATATGTTTATCAAAGTCGATCTCCATAATTGACTTTTTAATGTCAACTTTCATGTTAAGTTTGATCATCATACAAGTCGATCTATATCGACCTTTATTACTATTAAGACATATGATAAATCATCTTTGTTGATAATGATAATGAAGTTGATCTATGAATATTTCTTGATCGATTAAGTATGATTATTATTATCGATAGTGATAATCACTATGATATCATTATCAATAATGAATAATCAATATCATAATTTAGATTCATAGTCGATACCATAATCGACATAAAGCAATATCATGTTTTGATCGATACCATAATTGATACTATTATCAACTCAATGACTTTCTTTAAGTCAAGATATAGTTATTAACTTATAATAAAGTTGATAACAATATCAGGTTATGATTTGGTTGATACCATAATTGACTTTTGTTAACAATTAAAGTTGATAACAATATCAAATATATCATTGATATTACTTTTACTCATATTAGTTATCAATAATGATAACTAGGATAGTTAACAATTATAATTATCATAGTTATCAAGTAATTTGATTTCTATATAATGAATCTTAATAAGATCATCAAACATATAATGATAATGTATATAATGTATAATTCTCATTTTATCTAAAGAAGGAGATATATCAAATTCTTAGGTTAGAATAATCTAACTGAAGCTACAAACATTAACACTCCCTCTAAGATAGGAAATATTAATTCTATCCTTCATTAGATCTATAAGAGAATTATCACCTCATTGTGAGATTATGAGAGATGGTGGATTCTCGAATTTATCAAGTAACATGATGTTCATCAACACTCTCATATGTAAATCTACATGATATGTGCATTGGCATCATTTCACATGATTCCTATCATAAAGATATCAAGTCATGGTATAATGATATTATTCACACATTATCCACCATGATAGTTTTAAATATTATGGCTTATCCATAGATATCAAGTCTCATGATATCTACCATACTATTTTATTCATCATCATGATATGTCTATGGATATCAAGTCACATGATATCCATCATGATACTAGGTTTACATATAAGTGTTTATCCTTTGAAAAGTCATCACCGGCTTTCAAAGAATATCCTAGGGCCCATAAAATCATGGAGTGACACACATCACAAGTAGAGTTTACACATTAAACATCTTAATAAAAATGAATAAATCTTAAATTTAATAATTACATTTCAAAGATACCAAGTTTCTTACAGAAATGAACAAATTTTTCCTTGGTTAATGGTATGGTGAGAATGTCTGTAGTATGTTCATCTGTACTTATATGTTCCAATCAAATCACATTTATACCTACCATATCTCTGATATAGTGGTATAGAATCTCAATGTGTTTTGATCTATCATGGAATATTGGATTCATTGATAGTTTTATACAACTCTAGCTATCATAATGAATAATGGTAGGATTCATAGGTTTACCAAATAATCCCACTAAAATTTTATGAAGCCATACTGCTTCTTTTGCTCTCATGGATGATGCACTATATCTGGATTTTTTAGAACTTTTTCCCACTGAGAATTATTTTCTATTGATCCATGAGATCATAGCTGATCCTAAACTAAAGAAGCATCTAGATGTACTCTTTCTTGTCTATCACACAAACAATCCAATCTGAATCAGTTTACACATGAAGGTTTAGGTCAACGTTGGTGTACTTGAGACCATATTTAATTGTTCCTCGATGATACCTCATAATATCTTTAACTAAAACTAGATGCACCTGCTTTGATTCAGACATGAAATGACTTAAGGCATTTATAGAATAACAAATATCTAGTTTTGTGTGAACCAAATATATCAAGGATCCAATTATCTATCGGTATAAAGTAGGATTTGCATTTTCTAAGTCATCTGTTGCTGTCTTTAGATTATGCAAATTTGTTTCCATAGGTGTTGTCATGGACTTACATTCCATCATTCCAAACCTCTTTAGAATGTCTATAATGTACTTCCATTGATTTAGAATGATGCTACCCTCTTGTTTCCACACTTCTAACCTAAGGAAGTAATGTAAAAGTCCTAGATCCTTCATGTCAAATTTTGATGCAAGATCTTTCTTACATTTTTTAATTAGGTGATCTTCTCCCGTGATTAGTAAATCATCAACATAAAGTACACAAATTACCATTTCACCATAGATTACCTTATAGTATGAGTTTGGATTTGCATCATCCTTGAAGAAGTTTAGATCTAGAAGGTATTTATCAATCCTTTCATATCAGGCTAGGGGAGCCCATTTAAGCCTATGCAATGCCTTCTTAATATGCATGCATGTGAATTGTTGTTATGTATAAAAAACCCTTTAGGTTTTTCCAAGTATACTTCTTATTCTATTATCTCATTAAGGAAGGCCGTCTTTACATCCATTTGATGAATCTTCCATCCTTTAGAAGCAACAATAGCAATAATGGTCCTAACATAGGTGTATCTTGCAACTGGGGCAAATGTTTCCTCATAATCAATACCTTCCTATTGAGAGAAGACTCTTGCTACAAATCAAGCCTTATATTTCTCAATGTTTCCATCTGCAACATGCTTGATTTTGAAGATCCTTTTAGAATATACTATAGATTTGTCTTTAGGTCACATCACAATATCCCATCATTCTTCATAATAGACTGATACTCTTCTGACATGACATCTTCCCAAGCTTGACTTTTGGTGGCTTCTTCAACACTGAAAGGTTCTGCTTCGATGATCTCACTTATTAAGGAAACATAATTAGACACTACTACATTTGGGGCCAAATTTTGACAGAAGCTTCTGATGGGTAATTTTTTATTATGAATTTGATGTTTTTTTTTAATAGGCCCCAATGGTGTCAATATTCTGATGTGTGTTTAATTGACCATCAAAATTCTAACATATTCAGGGTATAGATGAAAAAAAAGTGAAACGACCTCATCATTTTTATTTCAATTGGATAGAGAAGGCGTGGGAGAAGGAGCCAAAGATGTGTACGAGAGAAGGTATGTGATTTCTTCATCTTTCGAGCCTTTGGCATCATATTCAAATGCATTGCATTTTATTTGATCATGAATGCTCTTTGAAATGACCGCATTCTATTGGTGTCTTGCCCTAGCCTGTACTTTAACTCCATTATTTGATGTTATCGGTGCTTGTGCTGAAGGATATCCATTTTTTTGAAATGTTGACTATGGTTATCAAATGGCCAACTCGTGAGCTTCTAGCTAGGTGCCATTTGTATATTTGATAGCTTAGGGCATCAAATGTATTGTATCATTGATAGTTGAGACTTTATTAAAAGGAAATAGGACAAAGAATGATTTTGATTTAGTCTCTCTATTTTGATCCCTAAGTGTCTTACAACCCTAGAGAGGTATATGAAGATTTATGAATGCAGTTGCAGGATAAATAGAAGCTGATAATTCACAAGAAATCCATTCATCTAATTTGAATAGAAATTAATACAAAGAAATAGGGTCCTTCAATGGCCCAATCATTCATACCTTGACTATCCCCTCAACCAATGACCCTTCAAAATCGGGTTATCATGCAATCAGTGAGAGATCCTTCATTCTCTTGGTCTGCCCTGCATCCAAACATATTGGAAATACACAATACAATGATAACAAGTCTTTCACAATCCCCCTTCCCTCAAGGAACACTATCAACCATCCCTTCCACATAGCATTTCACTGTTTTATGAGTGGATTGTGCAGGAACAGTTAACATTAAACAAGGAGCAAACTCCTCAACACATCTTGGAAACCATTGAATTTAATAATAAATGAAAACTAAAACCAACACTATTCCTTCCATAGTTGTAGCATACATAGTAGTTGATAATTCATAAGAAATCCATGCATCAAATTTTTATAAGGATATCCTACTAATCAATAGGAATTTTCTTGAGATGACCAATGATTATGCATTTTGATGGTAGTGTGCTAGTTTAAAAGGATAATATAAATCTGAAACAATTGTTTCTAATTTTTTCAAACTATAAATGTGGTTAAAGGGAAAATATTATGTGGAAAACCCACAAACCAAGCTAGCAAATGATTGTACATCAAATTATTCCTATATTCATTCAAGTATTGCTATGCTTCAACTACCCGACCTTTGAGCTTGATCTAGAAGAATGTTTAGCTTTAAGATAGAGTTACTTCTTGGGCCTTATAATAGGGTGGAATATGATCAAGATTTGTTTAGGTTGTATCTTTGTTAGTCCCATTGTTAGGTTCTTATTGTTCATGGTTTGAATCTATTATGGTTGTGTAAGGGATTTGTAGATGATTTTTCTAACATAATTATTGGACACCATGATTGGAACAACTGGTTGTTGGCTATTGTACACATGAATCATAATTGTCAATGGTTCTTTGTGTTCAAGAATTCGTTGATCAATCTTTGAGATTTATTGTCCTAGCTTTAAAATAGTGATAAAAGATATAGTGAGTGCTATATTTTCCAAGTTTTTTATGGGTGCCATTATCTTCTAGGAGTAATTGCTGGAACCAAATTATGTTCTTTGCCTCTAGTAAATATTGCAGGTCACACAATCATCTTCTTGGTGAAGGGTTGCTTCCATCCCCATAAGGCACTATTGCATGGTTTCCATTCCCTTGTAGTATAGTGAACCTAATTTAATACAAGTGTGCACTTTTTTGGGATCCATAATTTATGGCCCCTACACTGTGGTTGTTAGCCTAAGACAGGCCTAACTTTGCATATAATAAGAGGCCAACATGAAACATACATCTAGAAGTTAGGGGGTTCTTCCCTGTCCATAATTTATTATTTAAGTTCTAAGTGATGATGGGTATATCATGTAATTCATACCTAGGGTGTCTGTTTCTTTCTCTTCACATTTCATATTAGGAGTATATGCTATAAAATACTAATGAAATCAACTATTGGTCAAATCTAATCAAAATTGCAATATAAAGATTAAAATAGATCTTGAAGAAATATGGGAACCATTTTTGACAGATATTATACAGATGAAGAGAATACTCTCAAGAGGAAATGCTTCAATGTGGAACAATTGAAGGACAATATTTTACTTTTATATGCACATCTGCAATGTTTTTGATATATTTATGAGATAAAAAAACCATAGAAAGAATATCATATAGAAGAAAGTAAAGAGTAATGATTATACTTTGATATATTGTGGAAAGTTAAAGGAAAGAATGCTTTGGTGGGGTTATCATGCAATCAGTGCGTGATCCTTCATTCCCCTCTTCTAGTGACCCTTCAAAACTGGGTTATCATGCAATCAGTGAGTGATCCTTCATTCTCCTGGTCTGCCCTGCATCTAAACATATTGGAAATACACAATACAATGATAACAAGTATTTCAAAATCCCCCTTCCCTCAAGGAACACTATCAACCATCCCTTCCACATAGCATTTCACTATTGTATGAGTGGATTGTGTAGGAACAGTTAACATTAAACAAGGAGAAAAATCCTCAACACATCTTGGAAACCATTGAATTCAATAATAAATGAAACCTAACACCAACACTATTCCTTCCATTCACTTCTACCAAGAATAAAGCATTTAATCCATTCAACATTATATATAATCATTAGACAGTTACATTTCTTGACTGTGTAGAGGAACAATCATGACCAAAATGATCAAAACTACTTTCACCCTTGCACAAGCTATTCCAAACTTCAAGTAAAATGAGAAATATGCTATATCAAATCATTCATATTCATAGTAACCATTCAAAGGATCATTTTGTTAATGAACCCTCTGACTGTACCCCTACGACAGAGAAAGGAAACCTCAAAATAGAGAAAGGAAACTTAGTAAAACTAGTCTATACCACTGTTTGTGAGGGAAACTTAGTCACGAAATCAAGTATCATCTCATCATGGTCTATTCACCATGTTTCAACATCCCATTCACTATGATATATTCAACTTACACCATTCTTCTTCTCTAGGATTCAAAGGCTTGAAACAATATATGTGGTAAAAATTCATGAAATACTAAAGAAGACCTGCTATTTGTAAGATAAATATTCATTGTCCCCCACAAAAAACTAAGTAATAACTACTCTACCCTTAATTTGTTTAACAATGCACCATATTAGATAAAGTAGGTTTTATCACACATGGCACAAACTCTCTTCAATCTCACAATACGTTGCATGCATAGTACAAAAATCATGAGATTCTAAAGAAGGCCTCACTCTTAATGAGTTATAAACATGCCATTGTTTCAGTTTTGCTTGCGAGTTATGATAATTTTTGTAAACATGCCATTGGTTTAGTTTAGTGTATTCATTTTTGTCAGACAAATTTTCATTGTCTTCTGATTATCTTCTTTATAAACTAGCATGTATTAATTGGCAGACAAATAAAGAAGCATTTAGACAATCAGAAGACAATGAAGATAATTTTAAATGCATCTAACACAATTTTTTTTACAAAACTGAACCAATGACATGTTTACAACAAAAAAATAGAGTGATAATAATATGCTGAAAATTGTATTCTATTTAATACACGCCAAAGGACCAGTCCCAACAATTCTTAATCATACTTTATCTGATATGATGAATTTTTAAACAATTAAGGTTGGAGTAGACATAGTTATCACATAGTTTTTTTGTGTGGTACAAGGAAGATTTGCCTTATTAAGAGTGAGGCCTTCTTTAGAATCAAATATACATTTGGCTGATTAAGATGAGAAGAAAAACACAATTCATTAGTTAAAATTTTCAATTTCATGTATTTTTTCTCCTATTTATTAGGTGCATGAGTTGAAGGTTGAATGTAAGAGTCTTATAATGTTGTGTTACCTTTGGATCTCGAGTTTTTGATACTCCTATGATGATCTTTCTCAACAAGTATTTTATTCTGTTGTTGTTTTTTGAATAACATATTGGGGAAATACAAAACTATGTACTTCTACAGGACAGTGAACACAAAATTGAAGCATCAAACAAGACTTGATCAAGTTGCAGGTGGAATGTGCACTCAAATAGTAAGTAATGTAGAATACTAAAATAAGTAATCTATCATGTCTACATTTTGTTATTTTTTGAGATTACATCCATGTTCTATATTCACATAATGGTTCAAAATTGAAATTTACAATTCGATAAAAGTACTGATGGGTGTTGTTCCTTGCACCCTCAATCAACAACTTGCCTCCATTTGTGGTCTCAAGTTGCCTCCATTTGTTATTCCCTGCACCCTCAAAAAGTGTTAGATAGGCATATTTTTCATTTTAAGATCAAAGATAAAGGCCCCCTTTTTTATGCGCACACACACACACAACATATACAATATATACAACCTTCACCATGCAGATTTGCCTAAGCACTAGTGGGACCTTATACCCTACAACAAATGTATTATTGTGAAAATCATCACAAGTCCATTTGTTGTCGAGTCTAGCTCCTAGTAGTGCTTGGTCAAATTTGATGCATTGTAGGGATAATATTTTGTGAATAATATATATGATATTTTATTTTGATTTACAATCTACTATATTATTTGAATATATTTCTTTCTTGCCACAATAGGAAAGAGTTTGAGGTGGAAGACTACAATAACATAAGTGTTTCAATTTGGTATACGATACTACAACATCATTTCATAACTAAGTTTTCAATTTTTATATATAATTAGGTTATAGATAATCTAAGTGAAGAAGGATCATGCCAGACAATCCAAGTGAAGAAGGTAATGGGGATACAATCAATAGATTGTGGTCGAACTTGAAAAGAAAAGGTGATGGAAAATGTTATTGTCCCTGCAATATTTGTAAGGGCTTAAACACTAGAAGATTTCTAATCAAAACAACTAAGAGACATTGTAGGGATAATGGTCACATTGAAGGAGGGTTTGATTATCATGAATTGGTAAGTTTTTCATTATATTTATTTAACAATTAATATATATATATATATGAAATACATTTGATGATGAGATCATTATCATAGTTTTTTGTGTTCATCATTTTTATATAGGTCAACCTCCCTAGGGGAGTACATGATATGGACCATGGAGGTGTGAATATGGAGAATATGGCTTTGGAAGTGGAGGATCATGGAGGTGCGAATATTGAAGCTAAAGATTATGATCCCATGGAAGATGATGATGATGCGCTAGATGAAGGTACTAATACATTGATCCATGACACATTTGGTATTGGTGCAACTGATGATGATGATCAGGATGATGTTGATTTCATCCATGATATACCTCTACTTGAGAAGGCAGCCATGCCCCTTTACGAAGGCTCCCAAAAAACTCTTCTCTTTGTTGTATTGTTGTTGTTGTTGAACTTGAAGGTTATGAATGGTTTATCCAACACAACAATGTCACATATGCTAAGGTATGTCATATATGTCATTATAGTAATTAAATAGTGAACCATGTACCATAAATATTGTTAATATTAACAACTTATATTTTTTTCTATAGATTGATAGGTGAGTTTTTGTTACCACCATCGAATATTCTCCCTTGCTCATACCGAGAATTATGTGCCACTATGAAAGATATTGGAATAGAGTATCAAGCAATAGATGCTTGTCCCAATGATCATATTATTTATCATAAAGAACATGAATTTGCAATAGAATGCCCTGAATGTCATACGAGTAGATATCAAACAAATCAAATAACAAAAAAGGTGGCTCACAAGGTTCTTCGTTACATCCCCATTATACCACTTTGCAAAGATTATTCAGGTGTAGTAGCTTGGCACAATTTATGGATTACCATGCACACAATAGGAGTCGAGATGACATTATTCGAATGCCTATGAATGGTTCTATATTTAAGGACATAGAGGAAAAGTGGCCGCACTGTATCGAAGAACCTCAAAATCTCAAGGTTTCAGTGGCAGCAGATAGTGTCAATCCATTTGGAGAGATAAGATTTGTTTACTCTGTTTGGCCTATTTTTTTCATCAACAATAACATTCCTCCATGGATGTCAATAAAGAGGGAGCACATTATGTTGGTAATGATTGTTCGAGGTATTTGATCATTTAATAGTTATCTGCATGTAATTATAAATCTTGCAGTAAAATGGTCACAATAATTATGTAATGTTGTTGTTCATTCAACTAGGTAAATATCGAGTTAAAGATATGAATGTATATATTTAGCCTCTTATCGACGATTTGGTGGAGTTATGGAAAGGTGTCACTATGTATGACATCTCTAGACCAATAGAAGACATACAATTTTAATTTCATGCAATTTTTGTATGGACAATACATGATGCCCCAGGGCTAACACATTTTTCTGGTATGTTATGGTGAATTCAAGTTGCACATTATAATTCTAAAATTAAAAATTAACATATTTAATCCAATTGTATCATTATCTTGTAGGTCTTCAAATAAAGGGAAAATTTGCATGTCTAGTTTGAGGTCCAAAGATGATATCTCGTCATTCAAAAAGTTTAGAAAAATAGGTGTTTGATGAGCATAGACACTTTCCCCACAAAAATCATAACTATCAAATTACCAAAAAATATTTTTTCAATGGGAAAGAAGAGACTACATCTAAGCCATGAAGAATGACACCTCGCCTATGGAAGTTGGAATATGATAGAATTAATCGTCAAGGTACTACCATTCTACCTAATGGTTTATGTTTGGAATTTGTATATTTTTATTATGTTTTTTTTTTGATTATGTGATTGATGATCATGAATGTTGTCAAGGAAACACTACTGAGCACCTTCCAAAGGCACTAAAAAGTTATCCTAGACAATTTAGTATGTTGACCTACTATGAGCAGCTACAAATTGTGCATTTGTTTGATACTATGCATATTAGAAATAATGTAACAAAGACATGGTGGAAGATATTGGATGGAAGGTGTGACAAAGAAAAAATTGTCAAAATTTGTAACGACATTCATGAATCCAATCATGCAATGAAAATTTTCATTGAATAAAATAGAAATGGAGAACAAATTAATACAAGTACCCTTCCTTGGTTATTAACAGAACAACAAAGTGATTCCATAAAAGAAGTCATACAAAAAATTTGATTTCCCATAAGATTTTCTGCAAACATAAATAGTACCATATCAAAGAAAAGTGAATTTGGGCCAGGGTTGAAAATGCATGATTGGCATACCTTCATCAAGGTAAGTCATGTTCTTTTGTATTTACAATATATTTGTAAACTGCATGTACTTCTCATTGTATTATATGAGAAAATAATGACATGATTATTTTTATAATTGTTGCAGTACGTGCTACCCTTATCTCTCCCACAAAACTTTGATAATAACATCAAAAAAGTGATATATGGTCTTGGAAAATACATGAGGTAAGCAATGATATTTGTTCAATTTTTTGTATATATTGTAAAGTCTCAAGTTTATATATTTTTGTGTCTTGAATGTCTTGTAGGTGGTTGTCATCTAAAAAAATCCATAGAGCAGATATAAAATACTGGAAGAGAAGAATTCCTCATCTAATGTGTGAAATGCAAAAGTGTCTACCTTCAACCTTTTTCAATGCACAAGAACACTACCTCATACACCAAGTTGAGGAGATTGAAATGTGTGGACCCGTACACATTCAGTCAATGTGGATGGTTGAGAGGCACCTAAAATTTTTGAAGGCTTTGGTTTGGCAAAGAGCACATCCTGAGGGTTCTATGGTGGAGGGATATATGATATACCAGACTATGGTGTACGTTATTGAATATCTTCCTAAGCTTGCAACAAAGATCCATATAGATCGTATTTGGGATCTCGACACCATTAGAAAATTTGAAGGGGAGTAATTGGTGTGGAAAGGTAGAATGAGGAAAGTGAGAGGTAATAAATTATAAGATGTTATTGTAGCTGTTAATTAATTTTTAATCTTCAAAATTAATTGGTTGTAAGTCGTTTATTTATTTTTTGTACAGCTTCTCGAGAGTGGGATGTAATACATTTGTATATTGCAAACAATCAAGATTGGATGATGAAATGGATTGAACGATGTCATCATTTAGGTCACACATTAACATGGGAAGCTATGTCTTCATTGGTTAATGAAGCTCATCGCAACGGAGATCCAAATGTTATGCAAAGGGAAATAGATTTAGCACATGGTTTAAGAGATTTCTAGGTATGTATAAATTTGTTAATCACTCGTACATTTATGAACTCTTGATCCATTAATTTATACATGTTTTACATATTTTTGCAGGTCAAACACCACAAGGCCATGTTTTGCAATGGTAATGAATTTCACATCAAAAAGTTGGATGACACAAAGAAAACTTGTGATTCTGGGATAAGTGTAGTCTTTCAGATGACTAATATTTCATCTAGAGATGACTTACATCCTCAAGAGTCTGAAAATTGATACTATAGCATTTTGGATGATATACTTGAGTGTGACTTAAATTCCTTCAGATTAGTTCTCTTTTTCGCCAGATGGTATAGGCTATGACTTAATCAAAATGATCCTAATAGAACTGTTATTGAACATGACAATGGATTTCAAATGATTAATACAAGGTGGTTTGAGCTAGTTGGGGATGAACCCTATGTTCTTCCAAGCCAATGTGAGCAGGTATTTTACTCAGAGGTTCCACATAAATTGGGTTGGTCATTTTTTGTTAGACATGATCCAAGAGGAAGGTCGATGAGGTATAATGCGATGGAAGAAGAAGATTGTGAACAAATAGAAGATGATGCAGATGATGATCATGAACAACAGTTAGTTGATGATGTTCCTGACGCAACTTTTCTTGAAGAAGAAGAAGAAGAAGAAGATGATGATGATGCTACTGATGATGATGATGATGATGTTACTACTGCTGCTGCTGCTGATGATGATGCTGATACCGATGATGATGATGATGACAATGACAGTGGTGGTGATGATGTCGACGTCAATGATGATCATGGTGATTAGTTGGATGAAGAAGAAGATGAATGACATGAATGAAATGTACAGTTACATGATCATTGCTTAATCTATTTAATATTAATTTCTTGATAGAAATGTACAGTTATGCAATCAATGCTTAATATAATTAATTCATGATGTACCTACTATGGTATGCTTATGGTTTTTAATGTACTTACTATGTGGTTTTGAGTATATGTATTATGAATTTTTTAGCTAACATTAGATAATTGAATTACATATGTAGCTACCTGGACCCCTTCACAAGCATCCCACACAGTCTCATAGATTGATAGGTATAAGTCAATACACCCTATAGAGATTAATGTATTTCACAATTTGAAAAATATCTCACATTACTTTCTATCTCTCTCATTTGATGGAGTGCAGGTAGCAGCAAATAGGTATTTTTCAGATGTGTCTTCCTCAAGCGAATAAAGTGAGTCATTTAGTATGTCTGAATTAGGAAGATCAACTAGAGGTCAAAAGACTAGAAGGAAATTCAATAAATACATGAAATTTTTCCTTACTCAAGGGGGGTCACATTCTTATGGTGATGAGAGAAAATGTGACATTGAGGTGCCCTCTAGGCACAAAAATCTACAGAAACAATGGGTCCCCAAGGAACTTCCTCCAATAAACACTAATTTTAGTGTTAAAGGCAAGATATATCGTATTGCACCATCGTCAATACATGGTTTGGGCCTATTTTTCATGGATGGCATAAAGGTCTCTTACAACAAAGTTGTTGAATTGATGGAGTATGTTGGACCTTGTTACGATTACAAAAGTTGGATGAGAATTGTTCAATATAAAAAAAGTATGTGTAGGTATGTACTCTCGGCAAATTATATTCAACAAAAAGACAATGAGCAAAGTAAAAGAGTGGCTATATACATTGACGGAAGTCCAAAAGCATCAGGGAATATTGTAGGTTTTATAAATAGCATGCGACCTCTGTCAACTATTAAGCAACCCAATTGCATATTTGAGGTGCGTGAGGGAAATTATGTATTTTTATGTGCGATAAAATAAATAAGTGTAGGGGAAGAGCTGCTTATTAATTACAATTTGAATCACATAGATACAAACAATGTCACTATCATTAGGGTGCAGGTACATACTATGTACCATTAAATAATTGAGTTTTTTTGCCAACCACATTTAGAGAGTCTCCTCACCATCCACGTCATCTCCATCATCATCTTCTAAGGAAATTTATTAATGTAGTCATTTCTAATTATTGGTTAACTTTAAATAATAACACAAGACCACAATATGGAGCAACCACGTATAGGGGACAATGGTGATCGTACATGCACTTCTTCCCAGCAGGTAAACCTTTTTGTTATTGTACTACAAATTAGATAGAAGAAAAATGTTAAATAAAGTTTTTTATTATATTCTTTTCATCACTGTTTCAGATTAATTCTAATAGTGTTAGTAATATTGTTGTCACAGACAGGTGGCCAGCAGAGAAAGGGAAAGGAACCCGTAGTCCTTGAAGAGGAGTCCTTTGATGAGGACCTAGTTGTTAATTTGGCTACTTGTGATGAGCCGGCCTCTGCATTTTAAAAATGCCTCCACAAAATTGGAAAAAGATTGGCTGAATTGACATCTATATTCCCTCCAACTCTTGAGTCACAAAAGAGGGCAACTAAACTGATGCACCTATCTCAAAATTACAGAGTAAGTATTAATGTAATTTTTAATTATAAAAAAAGTTCAATAATAGTTTTTATGTTATAGTAGTTTTTTATGTCATTAAAAAATAAGCGGATGTGTTTCTTTTACAATTTTTTTTGTGTAATTTTGATCCTCACAGCCATGATGAGGGTACTGCAGCTGGTTCAGGTAGATCGCATGTTGGACTATATTTTTTTTTACTCTCTAACAATATTGTCCATGCTAATCACTATTTTTATTATGCTCTAACAATCTTATTCTTCAGCATGTGTTAATGATCATTTACTATCACCGCCTCATATGATGGCAGGCTCAAATGTACTACATCCTACAATGTCGACAACACGTAGCATGGCCATAGATGCCATGGCACCACCTACTCATTCACATATTTTATTTTCTCTATCATTATATATATGTTTATTTCCCTTGAAGTGTTCTTTCTTAGGGCCATTTCGTAATGGATTCAATTTATGCAATAGGGGATGCAACACTTGATGGTGATTTTTTGGATGTACTAGTATTCCTAGTATGGGAATGGTGAAGGATTGCATATTTCTTGTGAGTGAAGAAGAATGAGTTCCCTTGAAAATAGAAAAACTTTCAGGTACTTTAAAGATTGGACCTTTCTTTTACTATACAATCGTATGTTAATTATACCTTGCATTCAATATGAGAACCTTACATCTATTGTATTCTTATTTTATACTATTATATCCTTTGACTAATGATCCCATGATTATTTTGTAGGGAATGATGTTTTTTATAGTAAACTTAATGACAAGTGTTTGGAAATATTTAGGCCCACCATCTGTATAAGGTGGAACATCATATTCGAACTAAAACCCCAATCCACTATTTTGATTTCATATCATTGCTAGGATAGTTATCATTACATCCATTTTTGAATCTAACACTGTTTTCTTTCTTAAAAGGTGGAAAACCCAAAATCAAAAGTTAAAGGATGATCTCGTAGAGAGTATGACAAACTTTTTTGGACCTCGTGCATTTGAGAAGGGTAAGCTCCTTCAAAAAGTTGGGTTATGTTTGAGGTATATTAGGGACCAGTACAAGTGTACATTAACCAAAAACCTGAATTACCAGTGCCCCCCTTGCATTCCTAATTCAGAGTGGAAATCTCTTATTTTGGATGCAAATGAGAAAACTAAAATAAAAAAAGGAAATACACCACCGGAGAACAGAAGAAGGTATGCGATACTGTTAAGAATGTAATTGTGTACTAAATACTCTTCATATTTATATGAACTAACATATTTCAATCTCTTCATGGATTGCTTGACACATCAAAGGCAACAAAGGCAAGACTAAAAAAGCACAGGAAACACAAGCTAGGCTCTGGCGGTTATTCAAAACTTGCTGCACGAGTTGTAAGTGTTAATATTGTTAGAATTGAATGAGGAAAAATACAATTTGTAGATGGCTTTTAACACTGAAAATAATTCTTTGATCTTTATAATATTTATTTATAATTTGAAATCTTTTTTTGTTTTGATGAAACAATAAAATAAAATTTGATGATACCAAGCAAAAACGTAGGGTGTGGAGTTCAATGTAAGTCTCACAGAAGAGGACAAGAGAATTGGCTTCCAACAAGGCTATAAAGCTGTGGCAGAAAGAATAAGAAGTGCACAAGGTTCTATTGATGGATCCATCGCGGTAAGTAAGCTAAATAGATGATATTTCAAATTTAATTATTTACCAATTAGTTTATTTGATGTTAAGTTCCAACATAAAGTGAGTAAATTTGTTTTAAGTAAGAAAACAATGATAACATGAATGCGTATGAAATTAAAATGTAGCCTGTCGATTCTTTTTGTACACAACCTGTGCGTGTTGATGACAATGAGGATGTGCATAATAGTAATACAAGTAAACATCTTAAATTGATTGGTGTAGTAATAAAAATTTAATTGCAATTGGTGTTTGGATTAATGTAACAATTTGTATTGCAGCTGTAGAGAGTGTAGAGGCCGTTGTTAATGAGCAGGTTAAGGTTGAGGCTGAGGCCAGACAAACTGACCTCGATGTTGATCATGTGACTAGATCAGGTAAAGAGTTATACGATTATGGCCTATAAAGTACTGAAATACTTTAAAATGTTTTTAATATTTTTAATTATAATAAAATGTTTTTAATTTAACCCTTTTATATGTGTATACACTAAAAAGTGACCTCATTAATTAATTAAATATTTATTATTTAATTAAATATTGACTTGATGAATTAATTAAATATTTATTATTTAATTAATATGTATTCCTCTATTTGTTAAATAAATTATTCAATTTATTTAATAGATTCACTATAGTTTATTCCCCTATCCTAAGTCCTCTAAATAGTCTATTAAAGTGATTAAATTAAATACACTATCACCTAAATATGACTAAGTCCCCTATTCCATCTCATCTACCTAGTCACCTGACACATCACTTTGGCTAAGATAAATAATTATTAATTATTTATTAATCATTATCCTCACCCACACCCAAACATGTCCTATCTTTAAGGGCTATGTGGCCTCATAAGACATGGTCTCATGACCACATGTCTTCTCTCAAACCAAGTCAAGAGACAATCCCTATTCCTAAGGGGCTTCTCAAGCCACCTCTAAGGGTCAAAGATGACTCATAGGACACTTGTACAAAGAGTCCTCATGAGGAAAAAGTCCTTCCCTCTTCCTCTCTTTGGTCTTTGTGAGACACTTGACATGTGTCTTTCCCTTCCAGCTTCTTCTTTCCATGTCAATGTGAGAGGAACATCATCCCTATTCTTCCTCTCATATTCCAACTACATCCCCCTTTCTCTCAACTCCTTTAACCAAGTCAATCCTAGCCCTAGGATCTTCCACCTTTCATTCTCCACCGTAGGATTGTGTCACCTAGGCTTGGATCCTCCAAAACTGTATAAAAGGAGCCTCATTTTCCCTTTGTGAGCTAATAGCTAAAAGTGATTTTCAAGAAATCAAGCATTTCAAGCAGCCAAGCCATTCTCATATCATTTACATCTCATCCACCACATTTGCATAATTAAGCTTTAGTTTTGCATACATTTACTCAAATCTCCACACTTTGAGAGCATCTTGGGAAGGAGCTTCATTTGGAAATCTGAGAGCTCAATATCTTCAAGGAATCAAAGCTAGGAGAGAAATGGAGACAAGCTACATGGTAGGTGAAGGTAAAACCTTGTTTTAGCTTCATTTTTATTGTATTCTTCATTGTTGTTTGCTAATTAGTTTGATTTATTGGCTTAGATTTGTTAATATATCATTTAGAATAGTTAGACATCTAATTTGCATACAATATGTTATTGCAGATGACCTCCCTTTGCATCAATAGAGAACTAGGTGTGCATTGATATCTAATGAGAGGGTAGATGATCATCATGATGATATCGATACTCCTCTTAATGATTACTTCTTAAAAACTAGAAATCAAAAGAAAAAAAAATGATGATTGTCATCTATGCACCTTAATTGATAATGACTGATTTTTATATGCCAATGAATTTAATTATGTGGTATTGAATGTTCATAAATTTTATAATGTGTTAATGAATGTTATCATGTGATAATTAATGAATGTCACATTTTATTAATGTGTGAATGAATGTGATGGGGAGATTGGGATAGACTAGCTAGTATATGCTCCCTGATCCTTGTCTTGGATCCCAATGTGCTCTTTTCACACCTTATAGTCTATAGGAATCCTATTCATTCTATGATCCCCTAACCTATCCCAATCTATCGACCAATAATAAACTCTCCTTCTTCCTAGCTTGTTTGCACTCTTCCTAGCTCCATTCCCTTACATAGACCAATAAGGGGTTTTAAGGCTTAATCAACTCCATAGGATCTAACAAGAGAAATTTTGATGTACAAGGTGTTTTTGAATCCAATAAATCATCTCCAAGGTGTTGGTGAAGATGGGTTGATACCCGATTTCAAAGTTTCTTCACAAAACAGGGCTACTAGAAAGAGCCCCTATTAGGCCTCCTCTCTGGGTTTTAAGGAATTTTGACCCACTTCTTCCACAAAACCAAGGCTAGAGTTCCAAAATAACCTCTATTCAAATTCCCAACCCTCAAGGATTTTTAAGGTTTCAGGGCTTCAACTATCCGTACAGTGCCTCCACTAGAAATGAGGGTTTCTAGGGCTTTTTAGGCTTCTCTGAGTCACAGAGCTTGTCTATTTGCATAAACACCTCTAATGAATTTTTAGAACTCTCTCCTTCACACCAGTGAACCTTCACTCATGCCTCTTGACCTCCTCAAAAGGGCTTGTCTTGAAACTCTCTCCCTTGTTCTCTAGAGCTTCTCAAAGTCTGACCATACCTAGCCGGGCACTGCTTAGTCTCGCCTAGGGATTGGTCAATAAATAGCTTGTACTCACAATCTAGGGCCCTACTTGCATGTATGTATAGGTTAGGGTTTTTAATACCATATCCCAAAGATCCATGGTGTTTCCATGGTGGGGATAGGAGTTATAGGCCCTACATTACAAACCCCTTCAAACTGGACAGGGGACAGGCAGATTCAAAACAAAAGCTTTTATACACACAAATGAACAAAGTAACACTCTAAACACTCAAAAATGGAAGTAAAGATAACAAAGAAATTGTACAATTTCTAAGATACTATATGTAATCCATTAACACTTCAAATCATGCCATAAATCTTGACTGGCACATGGTTTTACAATCACAGTTAGGTTTTTCCAACTCCAGGCCGTATAAAATGAATGACAACCCTTGAATTAGGGTTTTTCAAGTCATAAATAGTCTCCTCCTTAGGATTAGAGTTGGGTTAGGGCTTAGAGCCAGTTTGGTAAGGTTTAGACCTTCATTAGGAAAAGTTGCTAGCAACTTTTTCTCTCACTACCTCCTAAGACCATTCTTAGGTCTATTATAAGGCACACTTGTGCTAAAACTTCCCAAACCCCTATTTTAAGACTTTGACCAATCTAAACAAGTAGTGATCTTAGGATGAAATCATGCTCTGAGTCATTGTACAATCAAAATTGGAAGACCCAACTATGACTCTAGGACCTCAACTAGGCCTACACACACCAAATAAGTTCAAAAATATTATTCTAATTACAAGCCTTCATTAGGATAACTAACACAACAAAATTTGGTGATGGTGGGAGCCCTTAGAAGGGTGCTCCTGCACCATACTCCCCCTCAGCACAACTAAGGCACTTTGGGGTCAAGAAGAGCTAGGTCTATGCCTAGTTTCTTCAACTAACTTTCTTCAATCCAGGTGGCTTCAGACTCAAGTTGACCCACCCACTTGATTAAGTGTTCCATGTACACTTGATGTCTGGTAGCCTTCTTCATCCAGGATTCCAAAACCTGCTATGCTATGGGCTGCTTCTTCTTTGGCATGACATTGGTGTCTATGTCCTGTAGCACCCTTGACTTATCTTCACCTTGCTATGGTGGATCACCTTTGAACAAGACCAGGTCAGCAACATTGAACACTGGTGAGATAGCCAAATATGATGGCAAGTCCACCTTGTATGCATTTTCACCATACTTGGCCAGAATTTTACAAGGCCCCACTCTTCTCATCTGCAACTTGGTGGGCATACCTTTTTGCATCCTTGCTTTGCTTATATGGACCATCACATAGTCCCCTACCTTGAATTGGACTTCTTTTCTTGTAATGCCCAAAAGTTCAGGTCAAAACACAACCAACAATTTTTTTTTAAAGGTGAAAAAGTTCCTACGCTTACGATGCGGGACAAAAGTGAACATGTCATCGTCTCAAAAGAGACAGGTGGTCACACCTCAACAAGGTTGTTTTCATAGGATGCTAGTTGGAACTCAATATAATCGGAGTTTGTTAAACATCTTGATGATCAATTTCGTCGATCGTCAGTCTAAAAATCATATAGGTTATCTTCGAGTAAAAAGGATATCTAAGAGGAATTGAATGTTTATGTAATAACGTTAATACTATAAATAGGTTAACCATTTCCAATAATGTATAATTCAATACCAATATGATTATGAAAATTAAATTGTCAGTTTACGATAGCATTGGATATAAATTTAAATTGTCGTTTACACCAATGTCTATTTTTAATTGAACGTATACTAATTCAATTTATAATTACAACATACCAACTAATTAATGTACTTTTTAAACTAATTAATAATTTTTAAGAAAACATTAAATAATGTAAAATATACAACGTTTATAACTAAATTATATATATGAAATTAATTAATAATTATAATATATTAGTATAATTATTAATTAGTTAATATGCTATAATGTATTAATTAACATCATATATATATCATAAATTTAAATGACATGAAATCATACATAAATAGCAAAACAAATATTTAAAATATTGCTCCATAACATCTAACTAATATTATTATCATGACATTAATAACAAATTAACTTAATTAAAGAGCATCCTATACTAACTTAACTAGCTAACTTATACTATAAATTTACATTAAACTATATAATCAACACTACTTAAGCACTAAGCAGACTCATTAATTAAATCTTCCTAGGCTGCCTACATACTAGCCTAGCTAACCCATCAAACAACTCTACTCAAGGCAACCTATAACCCATCATATCTACCTACACACATCACCCAACACATAGGACATTGGGGTACACATAGAAAGGAGGATGAAAAAATGTTTTATCAAATTTAAATGTCCATTCCAAGGACCTGCGCCTAGACTGCATGGGGAAGAGGGAAGCATGGAAAGGGAAGTGGGAAGTGGGACCCACTCCCTTCCCATGACACATTTAAGTACCTCTTCAAAATTTGAATTTAATTCAAAACATGGGCAAGCCTGCCTGAGTTTTGAAGATCATAAAGGTCAGACATAAAGTGAAAAGGGTGGATGATGTGTCATACAAGGACACTGTCTCATCCAATGAAAATATTTGCATTTAATACAAAGTCTAGCCAGCCCACCTCATACGCCTAGATGAAGGGGAAGTTAATAAAGAAGTAAGGGGGTAGTGAAAAGTTTATTTTTTATTAGTTTATTACATTAAGAGGTGGCAAGAATATAATATTAAATTGACTGTGGTATTGAAAATGTATGGGAAATATTTCCCATACATTTTCCATTTTCCAGAGACCTGTAGGTCTTTGTTTTTTTTTCTTTGCCAATGACTTAGTTTATATTTTGTTTTCAAAGACTTAGTTTGCTACCAAATTTTATTTCTTCATGCATCTTATTGGTTTATTTTCTACATGTATTATTATTTTGTTTTCTAGATTGCATGTCTATGGTGATATACTAATCTATCATATTGAAGTAATCAATCCTCTATTAAATGAAATATAGAGATAGGAATTTTCTCAATTTACATAACTAAATTCTATTGTTTCTACAACAATAAGAGATACAAGTTATCAACTTCAAATTTGAAGAGGTAAAAAGAGGTAATAATTTATTTTTTTGTTTGCAATACTGTATTCAAATGCTTGCACTAAAACTCCATAAGTTATCTACATTGAATTGTTTACTTTCTTCTCTTTGGAATAATCAAGAACACATCATATACTATCTTTCTTTTCTTTCAAGGAATAAGATAAAACTGATCATGACAATTAAATCATCTTATATGATACTACGATATTCTTATATCAACCCAAATATGGAATCATAATGAAATTGTTACAATATTTAATCTATCAATTTTGATAACTCATTTGCAAAGAGAGAGTATTTTCAACTATAAAGAGAGAGAGAGATCTTTTATAACGTATGCAAGAATTCATCGTAAACATTAAGGAATCCAATTCAATACATACACAATTACATCAAATACAGTTACTTCTTCATAGTTACAATAAAGCATTGCAAATCACTAATGCCACTCAATGGAAGATCAATTAAATAACAGTCTCTCATTTATATCATCTTCACAATAGCTCCATGTAAAAAGCATTACAATCTCTTTTACATCAATAGATGTCTAAATACAAAGAGAGATTTCACAAAGGAATGAACGGGTTGTCTTCTCACAACCACCCAAAAGATGATAGCTCCTCTTTGAGCTTCCACAAATCTGCAAATATATACAAGGCAAGGAAACGACCATGGGGAGCTCACCTCCCATCCTAGGCCTCTCATGAGGCCACCCCCGAGCTTGGGGAAACCACAAAGAATAGGATACATACACAAACTCAAGCACTCACATGAAATCAAACAAATAGATCCCAAATTCCCTCAAGGATAAAACATAGGATCAAATCTGATCCTTTAATAGGGCGTGAATGGGCAACACATGGAGAAGCCAATGCCATAATAAGGCCACACATGGACCGCAATAAATGATGTCAAGGCCACACATGGACCTCCATAACAACGTATCACATATCAATGGCACACAAGGCCAAATCCCTCCTTATAACCCCAAAAATGCCCCTTGGGCTTCAAATGCAAAGGCTACTTGGGGACAACACACCCAAGCTTATCCTTCCCCACACATGGAGGAAACTCTTCACATAATGTTGCCTCCATCTCCACACCCCCTCTTGGTTGCTCTTCCCTCCCAAGGGTGATTGAGCCAAGAGTAAACAACCCAAAACACCATCACAAAAGAAAATACAAATGCCATTTCATGCTCTCACCATGACCAACCATGGGGAGCTAAAACTCTTAACAAAAATTACAACTACAAGATTCATCTACAACAAAATGAGAGAGATGAAGAGCAAGATCCTCCAACCTATGATCCAATGCAAAATGATGAAGTTTTGAGCCTTCTCCTTCTTCTATCCCTAGCTTTCTCCTTCTCCAAGTTTAGTGGTCTCTAAAGGTAGAGAGTGGGTGAACAACCCCAAACCCCTCTAAAAGTCCTACTAAAAGGGACCCCAAACCAACTCTCCACAACCCTCATTAAGATGGTCCTAGGAAGTACTACTGGGCCCATCATGCAAGTTGCAATTTCGTTCAAGATTAAATGGGCACTATTTGAGGGGACAAAAGGTCAAAATATGGCTTCTCCCATGCTAAAATTACTCCTAACCTATGGGTACAAGGAATGGGCTACCTAAAAATGCATGAAACTACCCCCTAGGGTCCCATTTAACCCTCCAAAAACCATGGTTCAGTTAATGCACGAAAATGTAAGGTATGACTTCACTTAGGGGTCCTAAGACAAGAGGATGCACTTAGAATACCCCCCTCTAGGAAGCTTCTAGGACTTGCTCTCACACTCTAATCACACGATATACCTTAGTTAACAAATAACTCTAGTGTCAAGTGACACTCACATAATTAACATCACAATTAAGGTATGTCCAACATATTACAACACTTAACAATCCTACACATACATTCACATTATGGTTACAAAATAAAACACTTCACATCGAGGCCTTGGTCTCTTCAATAGACGGGGCCTTGGCTTTACTGATAGCACAAGCATTCAATGTAGTTTCCCCAAATGTTTCCATGGTCCTTCCACCTGCAAAACCTAAATGCAGCATCAGTAATTCAAGGAAGAAAACCATCATATATAAACATACAAGATGTAATATCCACACATTAATCTTAACTCAATTGCATACAAGGAATCATACAAAAAGTAATGATCTAACACAATTCAATTGAACATTCAATCACATAGAATAAAATGTCATAATTCAATTGTCTGCATGTAATCATATAGGATTCAATAATCACATCAAGTAAATTCAGTTTGCATAATTCAATTCGTGATTCAAAAGCATAAATGAAATCAAGATCAACCATAATCTAGTCATCAGATTCTCATAACATAATATAATCTAACACAATCAAATCCAAATCCACTCGTCATGGATCCACATACAGAGTCAACAAAATATAAAGTCTAACGATTCCATCATAACATAACAGTAGTCGAATGAGTCCAAGTATCTCCAAAAACATAATCAAAATGAGAAACTAAGTCTAGAAATTGGGATCACTATGTGGGCCGAAGGTGGGCCTCACATTTGTCCTTTCATCTACTTTGGCTTTGAGCTTTTGAGTGGACTCCATGATGGATTTCTTGACTTGCTCTTGGACCTCCTTGATAGTTTGAGTGAAGTCCTCTTCTTTTCCACTCTTCATATCCATTGAACCTATGTCTCTTAGTTCACATACACCTCTAGGATGTCATCCATACACAACCTCAAAAGGACTCCTTCCTGTGATCCTATTCACATTGCCATTGTAGGCATACTCTACTTGTAGAATGACTAGATCCCAAGTCTGCCCATATTCCTTGGTCAAACACCTTAGCAAGTTGCCCAACACTCTGTTTATAACTTCAATTTGAGGATGGTATACTAAACTAAATGAGAGATTATTTCCTAACCTTTTCCATAAGGTTTGCCAAAAATGGTCCATGAACTTGCTATCCCTATCTGACACAATGCTCAATGGGAGTCCATGAATCCTTACTATCTCTTTGAAGAAGAGATGGGCTATATAGCTTGCATCATGAGTAGTTCTACATGGAATGAAAGGACTCATCTTAGAGAACTTATCTACTACAACATAGATGCTATCCAACTTGTTTTGGTTTTATGGAGTCCAACCACAAAGTCCATGCTCACACACTCCCAAGGCCTATTTGGAATTGGTAAAGTTTGATAGAGCCTTGCATTGCTTGAACCTCCTTTAGCTCTTTGGCACACACCACATTGCTCCACATATCTTCTCACATCCCTTGCTAACTTAGGCCAAAAATAGTACCTTTGTACTAGCTCCATGGTTTTATTTATGCCAAAATGTCCACTTAGGCTGCCATTATGCTTTTCTTGAATCAGATTTCCCCTCATGGATCCCCTAGGCACACATAGCTGATTGCCTTTGAACAAGAGTCCATTTTGTAGGGTGTAGTCTGCATACTCACCATGGAAATGGTTCTCAAACTCTTGGCACACCTTGTAGGCTTTTGAGAAGTCTTCATCCTCCTCATAAAGATCCTTGAAACCTGCTATTCCAATGCTCTGCAATTGAACTTCTTGGACACTCAAGAGCTTCCTACTTAAGGCATCTGCTACCTTATTGAGCTGCCCCTTCTTGTGCTTGATAGTGAAGGTAAAGGATTGGAGATACTCCATCCACTTCAAGTGCCTATTTCTAAGCTTCTCTTGAGTATTAATATAGCTCAAGGCTTGATTATCTGTGAACACCACAAATTCTTTGGGTAGGAGGTAATGCGTCCACTTGTTAAGGGATTGCACTAATGCATATAGTTCTAGGTCATAGGCTGAATACCTCTTCTTTGCTTCATTGAGTTTGTCACTAAAAAATTCCACAGGCCTTCCCTCTTGGCTCAATACACCCCCTACTGCAACACCACTTGCATCACATTCAATGGTGAACAATTTGTAAAATGTTTGCAAGAGTAAGATAGGTTTGGTAGCTACCTCTTGCTTCAAGGTTTGGAGTACCTTATCAGTTGCCTCAGTCCATTTGAACTTAGTTTTAAGTCCTCCCTTGATGGTGTCAAGCACTGGAGCACATATACCACTGAAATTTCTCACAAATTTCATATAGAATTGGGCCATCCCATGGAAACTTCTAACTTCAGTCCCTGTTTGAGGGGTAGGCCAATTCAAGATTGGCTCCACCTTGCTTGGGTCCATTTTCAAAGTGCCCTTGGACACCACAAATCCCAAGTAAACTAGTTCTTGCTGCATGAACTCACATTTCTCAAGGTTAATAGCCAATTGTTCTTCATGTAGCCTCTTCAAGACTAACCTTAAGTGCTCAAGGTGCTTTGCTTTAGTTTTGCTATAGATGAGTATGTAATCTAGATACACCACCACAAATCTACTAGTGAAGTCCTTCAAGACCTCATTCATCAACCTCATGAAGGTGCTTGGGGCATTGGTAAGCCCAAATGGCATCACAAGCCATTCATATAACCCATCTATGGTTTTAAAAGTGGTCTTCCACTCATCACCCTCCTTAATCCTTATTTGGTGATAAACACTCTTGAGATCCAACTTTGTGAAATACAAAGCACCCCCTAAACAATCCATCAAGTCTTCTATTCTTGGAATTGGGAACCTATGCCTGATAGTGATCTTGTTGATGGCCCTTGAGTCAGTGCAAAGTGTCCATTTTCCTCCCTTCTTGGATGCCAACACCATTGGAAGTGCACATGGACTAATACTTTTATTGATTAGTCCTTGATCCAATATCTCTTGCACTTGCCTTGCTACTTCTTTGTTTTGATTAGGGGTAATCTTGTAGGCTACTTTGTTAGGCAGAGATGCACCGGGTACAAAGTATATTTGATGACTTATAGCCCCTTCTTGGTGGAAATGTTGTAGGTGCTCCATCACTCATAATGTCCTTGAACTCTTCTAGCATTTGTTTCACCTCTATAGGTGTGTCTTCCTACAACTTATGTTCATCCTCTTTTGGTTTCACCATAATGGCACATCCCTTTGCTTCAACATCATATATAAAGAGTAGGAATTCCTTCCCACTGCTAAGCAACACACTAGGTGTCCTTGAGGCTCCTTCATCATTCTCTGTCAAAGACTAAATCTTGAATGTCTTACCATCCTTCTTGAATGAAATGGAGTTATCTTCTCCATCATAGAGCACTTTCCTGTCAAATTGCTAGGGTCTCCCCTATAGGAGATGGCAGACATCCATGGGAAGGACATCATAAAGAACCTTGTCCCTATAGCCTCGAATGGAAAACTCCACCCATGTCTGCTCATTCACCAATATAATCTGCTCCTAATTCAACCAAGTCACCTTGTAAGGATTTGCATGGGGAATCTTTATAAGTTTTGACTTCTTTGTAGCTTCATCTGATATGATGTTGTCAGTTGATCCTGAATCAACTATCACCTTACACACTTTGTCTTGGATTTTGCACCTCACTCTAAATAGAGATCTTCTTTTCTTGGGTTCTCCTTGGTTAGGTTGCCTTATTAGTACCCTCCTAAGCATCAAGTTCTCCCCCATTTCTGATTCTAGCTTGCTTACTTCATTAGTACATGAACTACTGCCATCTTCTTGGGTATAGGCTACCCTCTTTTCACCACTAGAGCTTGTAGGTTTGTCAGGACACCTATAGGTAGGGTGTCCAAGCTGTCCACATTGATAACAATTCATTGTGGCAAAGTAGGAGCTACTTCTTCCTCTACCACCCTGAGATCCTCTTCCTCTACCAACTGTTCCTCTTGAACTAATCTCTGCAGCCTACTCTAAGAGTATGCTCTCTCCTTGGCTTCTAGAGTCACCTCCTCTGCCACTAGAACCTCCTCTTTGACCCCCTCTAGAGTCCCTACCTCTACCTCTATTTTTGGAGTTAGATTGCTTCTTCTTTCTTTGCTTATCTTCTAGCTTTTGTGCCATGTGCTGACATCCAAGGACTATGGTAAGCATAAACATATTCATCTCCTCTACTATACTCCATCTTAGTCCACTTAAATACCTTGCCACCTTGATGCTCTCCTCCTCTTTCACCTTGGACCTTAGACTCAACTTATGGAACTCTTTGGTATAGGTGGCTACATCCATCTCTTTTTGCTTGAGGTTCAACCTTCTTCTATGCTGCTGGATTTCATAATCTGCAGGCAGGTATGCATCCTTCACTTTGTTTACCATGGCTTTCCAATTGGCAATAGGGTTCTTTCTCTCTTTCTCCCTTTCTTCTTGGAGATAGTTCCACCAAGTTAGAGCTTGACCTCTCAATATTGCTTTGGCCACTTTGACCTTTTGTGCCTTAGAGATCCCTTCACACTCGAAGTGATTCTCCATACCCTCTATCCATTGCATTACAAGCTCAGTGTCCATCCTACTAGTAAGAAGTGGAACACCTTCAAGTGCCTTGCTAGTGATGGCCTTTAGTGCCTTCAAGAACTGCTCATCTTGAGTAGGAGGATCAAGTGTAGGCACTTCATCATCTATAGTTTTATGCACCCTAAAATGGTTGCCTAGACTTTGGGCCACCATTTAGCAATTTATCAAATCCCTGAATCAAGATTTTCAAAAATCAACATTTTCAATTATATCAATTTCCTTGATCAAATCCTAATTCTATCATTTATTTGATTATTTGCCTTGGGCTAACCATTTTATCTTAAGTCTTTATTTATTTAAAAGGAATATTTTCTCCCCCTTTTAATAAATAAAAAGCCCCCACTTTTCCTCTTATCCTAAGTTGCACAAATAAAGCATTTTATAAAAAGAAGAAAAATACTTTTTGTCTCATATGGACACAAAAGTCAACTCTTATTTTCTCATTGGAGGATATTTGTGCACATGGATTGCTCCTCTTTGATGCTCCACCATTGATTAAGTTTTTTGCCTCTTAATCTCCATGGTGCATTTCTCCTCATTTCCTATAAAAGGAGAGCTCTCTTCCTCATTTGCATATATCATTCACTTTTATGCTAATTTTATGCTATAGGTTTTCTAGGTCATTTGGAGCTCTTTGAAGACATCTTGCATCCAAGCTTTGAATACATTGTTGTTGCATCTCATTTAGTTTACTTTCATAGTTGCATAATCATGGCATTCTTAGTATAGATTTCCTTTATGTAATAGATTAGTCTCACATAGCTTAATTAGGAAGGATTGTAAGACTTGTACTTTCCTTTCATACTCTAGCTTGTACATTCCTTTCATAGATTAGATTTCCTTTCAAGCATTGCATTGTTATCATTTAACTTAGCTTGCATCTTCATTCTTAGCTTACATTGCATTTCATTTTCATTTGATTCTTGGAGATATTGGCACTCTTGCCCTTGTCTTCCCTTGAATCTCTCATTGTGTGGTTGACTACCAAGGTCATTAGCTTCATAGCTCTAGCTGAGAGCAATTTTACAATCTTGCAACTCCATACATAGAGAGCTATGGATCGATTTTTGAGACCTCATTCTTGAGTGTTCTTGATTGTAAGGATTCATAGAAGTGCACTACTTTTGTGTGTACAATAGTCACCCCTTTTTCCTTAGCATCCTGCTCCTCCATTCTATCTTTCACTTTATCTGCCTTAGCTTGGACATCATCCAAGAGTTATTCCATCTGATACAATCTTTGTTACAAGAGTCTATTGGCTTCCTCTTGATCTTCTACCTTTTTGGCTAACTCTACATTTGTCACCATCTTCTGTTTCTGAGATGATCCAACTGATTCCTCTAGAGGTTGAAACATTCACTCTCCAACTATCCACTTTCCAAGCCTTATAGGCTCTGATACCAATCTGATGGGGAGATTGGGATAAACTAGCTAGTCTATGCTCCCTAATCCTTGTCTTGGATCCCAATGTGATCTTTTCACACCTTATAGTCTATAGGACTCCTATTCACTCTAGGATCCCCTGACCTAGCCCAATCTATCCACCAATAATAAACTCTCCTTCTTCCTAGCTTGTTTGCACTCTTCCTAGCTCCATTCCCTTACATAGACCAATAAGAGGTTTTAAGGCTTAATCAACTCCACAGGATCTGAAAAGAGAAATGTTGACATCCAAGGTGTTTTTTAATCCAATAAATCATCTCCAAGGTGTTGGTGAAGATGGGTTGATACTCAATTTCAAAGTTTCTTCACAAAATAAGGCTACTAGAAAGAGCCCCTATTAGGCCTCCTCTCCGGGTTTTAAGGAATTTTGTCCCACTTCTTCCATAGAACCAAGGCTAGAGTTCGAAAAGAACATTTATTCAAATTCCCAACCCTCAAGTATTTTTAAGGTTTTGGGGCTCAACTATCCGTACAGTGCCTCCACTAGAAATGAGGGTTAAGTGTTCCACAAAGTTCTCCCTTTGATGCTTTCTTGATCTCATTAGTTTTCTAAGGTGTTGACTTGCTTTGAGTTTGTGTGAAGAGTTAAATGTTCCACTTTTTGGACTCACTTCACACTTACTTGGCAAGTTAAGTGTTCCACCTTTAGTGCTTTAAATACTTTTGATGGTGGATTGCTTGGAGCTAACTGGATTTTGGATTGTTCTAACCTTGTTGGGCTAACAAGTTGTGCTTGTAGGTGCTCTCATTGCTTGAAATATTTTGCCAAAAGAATGCATGTCAAATCTTCAAATGCAGAAGGGGCTACTAATGGTTTTTGTAGGGCTGCCCAAAGCATAAAAACCCAAATCAAGTGCTTGTTTAATTGCTTTCCTTATTGAGTGCGGCATATACTAGTTGTTTCATTTCATAGGCACTTAATATCTTATTTTTAGGAATTCTTGGGTGGTAGGAGAAGTATGATATTCACCCTTGTGGTGAACCAAAAAATCTTGACCCATCTTTGGATTTTGAAAGCAAGAGGGTAATTGAACCTTTGCTTGGTGTGTTTGGGAGAAAGCTTTGAGATAGAGGGAGTACGCTCTTCACCCCTATGGTGAGACAAAATCCTTGAACTTCATAAGTTGATCCATTTCTGTTTAGATTGTTAGAATCCTTTAGTGGGCCTGCTCTTGAGCAATCAAGAGGAATGACCCAAGTGGGGACAAGCTTATTGCCAGCTATTCTGACCCACTATAAACTCAAGGCTATTGAGGACACAAAACCTTGGTAGATGTAGTGCTTGTCTTCACTTGATGTGAGTACTTGTGGGATTGTGACCACGAGGAAAGTATTGAGAAAGAATGCTTAAGGTACTCTTGAGGCCGTGAGGTCCCAGTCCTTTATGAGGAGCAAGAGGGGTACTACGAACGGAAGCCCTTATTAAGAACCATAGTTAGAGGCCACCCTATTTTTTCGCTTAGCTTCTTGGTGCAAGGATTGATCCAAGTGGAATAACTTGGATCACCCCAAGATTACTCACCATGTGTTCCTTTGGTTGTGTCTTTGGCACTTCCATGACAAAGCCAATATCTATTATGAGCAACCACTTTGTGTGAGGCAAGGGAGCATCAAGTGTGGGCCAAGTTGTTAAGTATTGAGCCTCGACTTTCTAGGATAGATATTGCTTGAAGTGTTTTCGATTATGTAATACCAGTGTTAACATTCTTGAACATCCAAACAAGCGATAATATTCCTAGGGTGCTTTTTCTATTTTGATATCACAAGTGTTTGTCTTGGCAAGGTTGCTTTTGCCCTTGTTTCAAGTGCTTGAAGACACGTTTGATCCCATACTATTTACAAACCTGTCAATTTGCTGTTGTCATTGTGATTGGAATAAAAAAATCAACCCTCAAACTGAAAACTTTGATCAAACAGACCCAAAAACACAAATTTTACATAATTCTGGTCAAAAGTTGAACAATTCTGCAATAGTATCGCCTGCTTTGAGAAGAAATATCGCGTAATAATTTGTTTCCCCTGGTTTATCGCCCGACCTGCCTGGAGTCTATCACCTAGTTATTATGAGATCTATCGCTTGGTGAAAGGCGAGATATCACCTCAGTGAGAAGTATCGCCTGGTTAGCCTGGAAAGTGTTGCCTGAGAATTTTCTATTGTATACCTGGTTTTAGTCATTTCGTAGTTGCTTTTAGTTGGCTAGGTCTTTAGGAAGGTAGCTTATCTTACCGCTGGAAGCCTGTCTTTACCCTGAATTTTTGTTTTAGCCCGCTAGGGGTAGTGTCATTCGATTTACAAAGTCATCTTGGGAAGAATTGTCAAGTTAGAAGATTATTCCTATTGAGAAAGTATATCTCTAGAATTGTTAGTAACATTCTTGGAGGGTTCTAGTACTCTTTTTGCCCAAATCATTTCCACTCAAATTCAATTTCAATTATACAATTTGGACTAAGTCCATCCTCCTGATTCAAACGTGCAAGGATATTGATCCTTTGATTTAAGCACCTCTTTGATAGTGTTGGTAACGCCTTTTGTAATTCCTATCTTTCCATCTCTTTTGGGACATTAGAGAACTTTAATTATTCTAGTTTGGTGTTGACACTTTGAGAGGTCACTTTATCTTCAAGAATCCTTTTCTTTCATGTCAGTTACAAAAATGTACCAAGTGAATCAAGGAAAATGACCCCTGGTTGTCTTTAATCAGTTACCCTTAGTTAAGACTCGTCAACAGCGAAAGGGAAAAGAACCCATTTTAGCAAATTAAAGACAAAAGTGTGGTTATGGTAGATTTTCCTAGAAAGGTTGAAATCCCCACATATGACAAATATGATGGTAGTGGTGACCCCCATGACCATGTACGATAGTTCTATTTCACGAGCTTTGAATTTCATCATGAGGACTCCTACCTTATGAGATTATTCCCAAGGAGCCTTAAAGGCCAAGCTATGGAGTGGTTTACTAACATTACCCCTCCTGTCAAAACTTTTAAAGAACTTGTCCAAAGATTCGTGCAACATTTTGCATATAATCTATCAAGGTCAGTCACCATGCTTGATTTGTGTAAATTAAAATAGAATCAAGGGGAACCCTTTGTGACATTTTTACAAAGGTGGAGACACTTATGCTCCAAATATTCTAGGACCATCCCTGAGGAAGAAAGGATTGATATCATCATGAGCAATCTAGTGCCAGAACTAAGATATGAAGTTAGAAAAATGGTCTTTAATTCTTTCAACACTATGGTAGAAACTACATGTCGCATCGAGGATGTTCTAAAAGAACAAGGTATTTTGGCCAAACAAAGTAATAACAACAATGGCCAAAACAATAACAACAATAATAATGATAAAAAGAACTCATATTGGAACAAAAATAAGCATGTAGTCAATGATGGAGTTGTTGACTCTCCACAACCTAAGGAACAAGGAGTTCTTAATTTATCTAACGCAGTTCAAGCTATGAAGCTGTAGACATCCTTAGACCAACAAGAGCACAAGCCCAAGTATCAAAATGAACCTAAGTTAGGAAAGAGGCAATTCACTAAGCTTGGAGACTCTTATGTAGACATTTTTAAGACCTTGATTGCTCATAATTTGGCACAATCTCAGGATCCTACACAGTTTCACATACCGGATCCTAAACCTTGTTGGTGGAATGAGAAAGCTTACTGTGTATACCACAATGGGATTGGACATGACATTGAAGGTTGTTTCAAACTCAAAAATCTTGTTCAAGACCTTATTGAGAGTGGGAAATTACAAGTTGATGGGTTGACCACAAACACAGATCACAAGGCCTTTAAGGATCCCTTGCCTAAGTATGAGAAAGGGGAGACCTCTCAAAACAAGAATGGCAAGGCCGCAATCAATTATACCTATACAACTGCAGAAAATGTCATTAATATGCTTGAGGTTGTGGACAATGATGTCAACATGATGAGAGGGAATGATCCCCATGATTATGGTGTAAGCTCACCTCCAATATTTGATGAAAGACCCATTGTTGTGCTTAGAGGTCCTCAATCTCGAAGGTCATCTCATCCTCTCAATGCTATTACTAGGGGTTAGTCTCAAGGTCCTATTATCATTAGAGGTCCTAACTCTAGTAAATCCAAGAAACCAGTGTCCAAAAATGTTCCTTCCAAGTTTGTAGTTGGTCCTGATATGAGTTACAATCTTGTTGATTAGTTACAGTGAACGCCAGTGCAAATTTCTATTTTTGAGCTCTTAGAATTGTCTCCTAGACACAAGCGTGTCCTTGAGGATGCTTTGCATGCAGCAAATGTCCCTAATAATATAGATGTCGACCAATTCCAGAACATGGTCAACCACCTGGCTAGCCCACATTACCTTACATTTTTTGAAGAAGATGATAAAGCCTTGAGCCATCCACACAATCTTGCCCTTCACATTGAAGTCATGATCCGTAAAACCCATGTTAGGCATGTGTTGATAGATGGGGGTGCTGGGCTCAATATTTGTTCTCTAAGTCTTTTGAAAAACTTGGGTTACTCAGAGCATGCCATTGATACCAGGAAGAAAATTACTATCAAAGCCTATGATGAGGCTGAGAGAAGTTCTAAAGGATTAGCTGTTCTTCCAGTCAGAATTGGTCCTGTCAAAAAGGACATTTTGTTTCAAATCATTGATGCTGGTCCTCTAGCATACAACATCCTACTAGGTAGACCATGGATTCATGATATGCAAGCAGTACCATCTACCTATCACCAATGTGTCTAGTTCCCATACAATGGCGTAGAAGTCTGCATACCAGGTGATAGTACCTTATTTGTTAATACCATTTCAGCAGGGGCCCATGTTCCCTTAAATAGAGAAGCGAACAATTTTGGGGCAGCTCTTGAACAATGTAAGGATAAATTAAAGTCCATAGACCTTGGTATGGGAGGATATAAAATTGACTCCTTTACAAAATTTCCAATTTCACCTAGGTCCTATGGTAAACCGTCACAAGAGATGTGCCCCTCATCTTCAGCCATGACTCTGTTCGATACTTTTGTAGAGTCTTCAGTACCTATTCAGCATGAGAAAGAAGAGGTGGCTATCAGAGATTGGATATACAGAGAAGAAAAGTACCTACATAATGAAAACTTTTCTCCATCTCCTAAGACTTATGGGAGAGGATACACATTGGTCACCAATATGGGCTACCTAGGTCATGGCCCTCTCAGTCACAGGTTAGATGCCAAGGCCGAACCACTCAACCATGCTCTTTTTGGTTGTAGGACTAAGTCAACAATTGGCTTAGGTTTTGAGAAAAAAAAAGCATCCTTGTCTTAGCTGTGACAAACAGTGACAATGACTAAGACTACACACCTAATCTTTCTAATAAACAAGACATGTCTGATGATTGGGTGCCTTCAAAAGCTCTCCTTTGGGGAGATTCAAAAGATTTGACAATTGATGGTAATCCTATCCTAGCTATGACATATAGTGACTATATGAATGCTAGATTGACAATGGAAAGCGTTTCTATCCTAGCTGTGATAGATGGTAACAATGCTAGTGCTAGAGAAGGAGAGATCCTTCCCAACCTTGAGGCTTCTACATCACGAGGCCCAAATACTGATTCAGAGATAGACTCACATGAGTTCGAATGGGACTCACTTTCAGATGCAACAGTTGATTTGGACATGGATGTTGTCCACACCTATAGTACTTAACCTGATGCGACCAACGAACCTAGTGTAGGACTAGGGGATTGGACTCCTCGAATTGCCTTAGTGGACGATGCTTCATTTGGTAGGATGAGTCCTAATTCAGGTATCTTAGAGGGAAACTTGATAGATCCTAACTATGTGATCGCTAGAGATAATGTCTTTCGTATCAATAATGTTGAACCTATCATTGACCTACCCCTTGTAAACCATCATTTGATAGATTGGTCACAACTTTGTCAAGAGCCTCAACTCCTCACTTTCCACAATGACTACGAAATAGCTTGCTATCTGAATGCTCTTGAACCCATAGTCTCTTCCACCAGTGAACCTACAACAAGTATGACAGAGCTGGATATTAAGTACCTCAGTCACAAAATAAAAGAAAAGAAAAAAAAGAGAAATGGTTCTGATGGAAAAAACCACTATGTGGCGGTGTCAGAACCCAAAAAAGTAAAAAGAAAGGACGTATCCGAAGGTGAAAACCTCTTTGAGGCACCTAAGGATGGGGTGCTTAATAACCTGCTAAGTTATTTCCAAGATAGGTCATCAGTTCTTATTGAGCCTACACAACTAGTAAATTTGAATATAGAAGAGGCTCCACAGGTGATTCATCTAGCTCAGTCTCTGTCAGTGCAAGAAAAAGAGGCATATACAAAGTTCTTACAAAAGAAGAAAATCAATTTTGCTTGGACATATTTAGACATGCCAGGGCTTGACACTAATCTTATTATGCATCACTTATCCATAGCTCCAGGAATTAAACCAGTAAAATAGAAGTTGAAGAAAATGCACCCTCATATAGCTCTCCTTGTTAAAGCTGAATTAGAAAACCTCTTAGGAGCAGGATTTATTAGAGCTATCAACTATGCCGAGTGGATCTCAAATATTGTTCCAGTTTCAAAGCATGATGGGTCCATTCACATATGCACAGACTTCAGAGATCTTAACAAAGCTTTCCCAAAGGATGACTTTCCACTCTCTAACATAGACATGATAGTGGATATGACTGCGGGCTATGAGATATACTCTTTAATGGATGGTTTTTCTGGTTATAACCAAATAAAAATAGCACTTGAGGATCAAGAAAAGATAGCTTTCACATGTGCATGGGGAACCTATTGTTGGAATGTCATGCCATTTGGTTTAAAAAATGTAGGAGCCACATACCAAAGAGCTATGACCACAATATTTCATGATATGATGCATTAAAACATGGAAGATTATGTGGATGACACCTTGGCTAAGTCTAAGCAAAGGGGTACACACCTACAAGATTTGGAATTAATTTTAGATTGAATGGAGCAGTTTCAGTTAAGATTGAATCCAAAAAAGTGTGCCTTTGGGGTTACCTCAGGTAAACTTCTAGGATTCATAATTTCAGCCAAAGGAATAGAGGTGGATCCCGAAAAATTTCAAGCCATATTAGATATGCCACCTCCTAAGAACATTAGTTAGATGGGAAGTCTTCAAGGACAACTCCAATCCATACGGAAGTTTATTTCATAGCTTGCAGATAGAGCACAACCATTCAACAAGACATTGCATAAAGGAACCACATGTGCTTGGAATGAGGATTGCCAAAAGAGCCTAGATCAAATAAAATAATACTTGGCTAATCCTCCAATTTTGATACCTCCTATCCCAAGAAAACCATTGATTTTGTACATCTCAGTGACATAATCTTCCTTGGGGGCATTATTAGCTCAACTTGATGATACTGGAAAAGAATGAGCTATCTATTACATCAACCAAACACTTGTTTCTTATGAGGTCAATTATACTAGTATTGAGAAGTCTTGCCTTGCGGTGGTGTTTGCTTCCCAAAAGTTGCATCACTACATGCTTGCACATACAATACACCTCATAGCCAAAATTGATCCTCTAAAATACTTGCTTGGTAAGGCTGCTCTCACAGGTAGACTTACTAAATGGATGATGATTCTTTCAGAATTTGACATAGAGTATGTTGAGCGTAAGGCTATAAAAGGACAAACCATTGCAGACCAATTGGCTGATCTTCCAATTCGAGACAAAGCACCAATGACAGTTGAGTTTCCAAATGAGAACATGATGTACATGACTACAAGAACATGGAAGATGTTCTTTGATGGTTCAAATATGCAAAATGGATCAGGAGCCGGAGTGTTGTTTGTTTCCCCTCATGGGTGTACTATTCCCAAGTCCTATAAATTATTGTTCCCATGCAAAAACAACATTGCTGAATATGAGGCCTTAACCAATGGATTGAAAATGGCCATTGAATGGGGAATTACAGAGCTGCATGTCTTTGGGGATTCATAATTAATTATCAACCAAGTAAATGAAGAGTACCAAACTAAGGATGATAAGCTGATACCTTACAAAAAGATGGTTGATTCATTGCGATGCTATTTCACATTTGTAACATTTTAACAGATCCCTAGAATAGAAAATAAGGCTGCAGATGCTATGGCTACATTAGCTTCACTCCTTCAGTTGGAACAACATGAATCAAGATTTGAATTCCTAGTGGAAGAGCTACACCATCCCATCTTTGACTCCTCAGAAAGCCATGTCATTTGTACCTTGGTCACTCATGAGTCTTCCCGTTATGGTGCTATCTATTCATACCTTAGTGATGGCATCATTCTCAAATCATTTAACTAATCTAAACAAAGAAACCTTATCTGTAATGCCTCTCACCATACCCTTATCTCTAGTGATCTATATAGGAGGGGTTTAGATGGGACACTTCTTAGGTGCTTGGAAAAGGATGAGTCTGACCGAGCATTAGTTGACATCCATGAGGGTATTTGTGGAGGACATTACAATGGTCTTGCCATGGCCCAAGGTTGCTTAGGGCAGGGTACTATTGGCCCACAATGCAGATGCATGCTATAGCTTTTTCCAAGTCTTGTGAAAAGTGTCAGAAACATGGAAACCTGATTCATGCTCTAGGTAGGGAGCTTATTCCTTCTATTTCTCATTGGCCATTTTAGTGCTAGGCCTTTGACCTTGTTGGGCAGATTCATCGCAACTCATTAGGTGGACATAAATTCATAATTACTACTACTGACTACTTTACCAAATGGGTAGAAGCCATTCCACTCTCTGTTGCTTTAGGAAAGACAATCTCTTTGTTCATATTGAATCACATCATTTGTCAATTTGGGATACCTTCTGAGATAATCACTGACAATGGAGGTCAGTTAAAAAACAAGGACCTTACACACCTCTACAAGAAATTCAAGATAAAACGTCATTGGTCCTCCATTTACTTCCCACAAGGAAATGGACAAGCATAGGCCTCTAATAAAACCATTCTTAAGATTCTCCATAGAACAGTTCACAAGAATGGTTGAGACTAGCACTTACAGATCAATCTAGCCTTATGGGCTTACAGAACGAGTATACATACTCCTACAGGGGCTACTCCTTTTGCCCTCACTTATGGTACTGAAGCAGTATTACCTTTAAAAGTTGAGATTCCCTCACTTAGAGTCTCTCTCAAAGGTTTGATTACAAATGAAGATTATCGTGCCATGAGATTGCAAGAATTGGAACTTCTTGATGAGAAACGAAGAGCATCTTTTGATCACATGAGAGTCTACCAAAAGCATATGTCCAAAGCATTCAATAAAAAGGTTCACCCTAGAGAATTTCAAGTAGGAGATTTTGTCCTGCGTGAGAATCCTAAGAACCAAGAACATTGAGAACAGAAGGGCAAATTTGAACCTAATTGGCTTGGACCATACATTATTACTGCTGCTTTTGGGACAGGTGCTTACTTGCTATTTGATGAATAGGGGGAACAACTCCCTGGTCCTATTAATGTTTTGCACCTCAAGAAGTTCTATCCATGATGCCTATTCTGTCTGGGGGAATCCTTTGTACATATTTATTGATCCTGAAAAAATACTAAAAAAATTCATATATGGTGCTGAAAAAATCCTAAAAAGCATATAAAGTCCTAAAAAAAGGAGCATCCTAGTGAAAACCTAGGAATAGACGCTTTGATGTCTCATAAAAAAAATTCAAAAAATTCAAAAAAATTCAAAAAATTCAAAAAAGAAAAAGAAAAAGTGCCTTGGTGAAAACCTGGAAACAGGCACCTTGGTAACAAAAATACAAAAAAATTGAAAAAATTGAAAAAAATAAAAATAAAAAAATCTCCAAATGGTGAAAACCTGGAAACAGGCACTACTTGAGGCCTTTGCACCCTTGTCTTTTAGCATGCATCCTCGACACTTAATCATTCTCCATCATGCCTTGACCTTATTTGACTTGATCTAGAATTGGTCTTTATTTTTGTCTAGGGGGCATACCTATTAGCATAGGTCCTTTAGGTGTGTTTGTCTCTTGGGGCATTTCACAAACAGGTGTTTTTTTTAACATCATCTCAACAATGTTTTTCAACACTACCCTAGCGTCGAGTGTTTCTCAACACTTATTAGATGTCTTACCCACAGTCTAAGTATGATGCGA
This sequence comes from Chamaecyparis obtusa, assembly GCA_027943335.1. Lineage (NCBI taxonomy): Eukaryota > Viridiplantae > Streptophyta > Pinopsida > Cupressales > Cupressaceae > Chamaecyparis > Chamaecyparis obtusa. The sequence goes on along the minus strand of BSBK01004570.1, from coordinate 466,667 downwards.
TATCGCTCATTAGAAAATTTGATACTCAAAGTTTGACTCTATGACCAAACACACACGCACTTAAACCCTCAACTCGTTGAGCTATGTTGACATTATTTATTTTGTGTGCTGTCTATGATGATTTCTTTGATGAGTGGTCTCTCCCTAAGAAGTTTTCGATGATGCATAGCTAGAAGACTGAGGGTATGAGAACATGTTTTATTTCTTTATCTGCTTGTGGGTATATTTCATTGATCCTAACTGTCATGAGAATTTATGCTGGTCCTACTTAACACTAGAGATTGACAAGGTATTATCCTTGACTGTTTTGTGAGTGCATGCTTATAGCCATCTTGACTTTCTTCTGTCCTGATGCAAGCATAATCTCGCCATAACAAACTTAGGTAATCTCATTGCACTAGTCATCTTGACCTACATGTCTTTGGTGCCTAGGTGGGATTCCCACATTTCATCTGATATAGATCATATTCATATACCCATAGTCATACTAGTGTGTATTGTATGATCTTACGACGCTACCAATAATGCTCAATGATGATAATTAGATGTCTACAAGCGTTGTGACCTTGCAAGTCAACCACTTTTCATAGTAGCTTGCATTTTTTTAGGGTCATGATAGATTAGTTTTGCATATTTCATATGGAGAGAGCTCTTCTTTTCATCTTACATGGACCTGTCAGTCAACTACACTCATTTTCCCTTTTCTCGATCATGTCTTTCACTCCTTATCTTCCATCACGACCTGTTCCTGTCATCACAAGGGGTTAATCATATCATCATATCTATATCTCAAAAAATGTCATTTTCAGAAACATGAGTCTATATCATATACATGACAATTAAACATACATCTATGAGAGAGAATATACATGAGCATATAAACATACATTTTGAGAAAAATGACAAGACAATACATAAACTGATACATCCATCACAAGTGAGACGTAAACACAAGATATAGCGAACATCCAGTAATCTCATATATAAATCAATGTCATCATACAACATACAATATGAGATCCCAAAATCTAGATCACAAGTCTCAGGATATGTCTAAAAACATCTAAACCTAAGCCCTAAACCTAGGTTTGACTCTCCCCATCACGTGGTGGTGGTGGAGGTGGTGCTGCTACCCTGTTTGGCACCATATCTGATCTGCCTACCCGCTGAGAGTAAGATGGAACTCTCTATCCCTTGGGTAAAACCTATAGGTAGAGTCCATGGTAATAAGCAGCTTGTGCTGACTCCCTCCAGATCTCTGCTACATTAGCCTATGTCGCCTGCTCCTGGAGTGCTATCTCTACCCTGAGATCAGTGATCTGCTGATCTCTCTTTGCCCTCAGGTCAACTAACTGCTAGTCTCTCATTGCTATGGTGATGCATAGCTACTGAATCTCCATCTCTAGGGCCTAGATCATGGTTGTTAGGTCATCCCCTCCTGCAGGCTGATCCTACTGTACCTCTGCCTGTTGGTGAGCTGGCCTCGCCTCGTCCTTAGGGGTCGCTGATCTCTATCCCCGTGGCCATTTTTGGCCACCTGATCCTGATCCCTCCCCTCACTCTATCCCTCTCCCTCTCCCTCTCCCTCCCTCTCCTCTGTCTCCCCCATCATCCCCATCCCCACCCTGAGCTACTACCGGAGCATCAGATACTGTGAAACGAGGGAATGGTGCCCTCCACTGCTCAACCCTATATGATGCATCAGATCCTACATCGGTCATATCAGGAAGGTACTCCCAAGGATCCCTCCTGATGCCATCTATCTCTGCCATGGTTTGCTGATAGTCTAACATGGGTAGCCACCTATGTCCCTCCTCATCCCTGGCCCTCGCATAGGTGGTGGTCTCTGTGGAGACTCGCTGCTGCCACCCAAACTGTCACCATATCTGTGTGATTTAGAACCTCTTGACAATCTCGGAGTGTCGGCCTACCAATGGTCAGCTACATAGCATATAGCTCAACTCATCCTCTGCATCCCCCCATGCCTCAACATCCTTGTATGGCCTCCATGTGAATGAGGTCATCTCATCTAGGATCCGCCTATAGTGTGTCACATCCCCAGTATGGGCATGTGATATGAATCCTCCATACCTGTATATGTACAGGTATCTCTGCTCTCTCGGCTAAACCCTGGGATGTATCACAATGATGTGATCCCAAGCCCACACCTGTGCCAGGATGGCACCCCATACCCATGTCTGATCGTCCCTGTAGATGATCTCGTGCAACTCATGATACATCTCTGCAAGTATGGCAGGTCCCCATGCCATGCACCGAGGTCTACCTACCAAGTCAACCAGTAGTCTGCCCCATCCGAGGGGGAATCCCTTCTGACTACGATTAGTCATCAGGGCCTATGAGATGATAGATGCAACAATGCACGACACTGGGAAGTCTCTGCCAAAATCATCAATCAGTCACTCCCAGCTGACATGTCTGTCAATGATAGTGACATCCTAAAACATGCCCTGGATAGCATGTCGGCCCTTAGTGGCATCCTGATCATAGTACACCTGTGCCAACAAACAATTATGTTAGTTTTTTCATCATATGGGAACATTATATTTAAACGATTCTATCTTAAAACATGATTTTACTCACCGGCTCTCCATGGCATGGTACTCAGAGAATCCGATAGATGTCCTCTAGTGTGATGGATGCTTCTCCTATGGGCAGGTGGAAGGTGTTGTGCTCACTGTGCCATCTCTCGGCAAGAGTAGTCAACAACCCATGATCAGCCTGGATATCTAGGAACCGCACCAAATATCCAAATCCCATCACTCTCAAGTTAGCCTTGCCTAGATCATCAAGATCTTGGGCGCACTTCAGTCTCACCACCTTCGGCACTCTGATGAGTAGCGCCGAAAAGTGCTCTTGCAAACCATTAAACCAAGCTAGATGTTAGTACATATCATGATGAATGTCTAAAAATTAGTATAAGACATATACAACGTAAATTTGTCTAGACCCATGTCATTTTTTTGCTCAAAAATACTTAAAGTATCAAATTTCGCACTTGGGCGATACTGCTTTTTGGAACAAGTATCGTGCGATACTTATTTCTATAGCAGCATAATATACCTTTGGTCATGTGATACTTCACTCGGTGTCGTGTGATAGTTCACCAGTCATCGTGCGATACTAGTGTCTATACGCATGCGATACTTTGGGGACCCGCAAAGTATCGCGCGATGTTTCTCCCCAAAGGGTGTGATACTTCTAAAGTATCACGCCATAGTTCACCCTAATCTCAAAATTTGAACTTTTAAAAATTTAAAAACGTGCTAAAAGCATATTAAATGCAATAAATGACTCAAAATAGACATGTTTTCTGAAAACCTATCAGGGCAGGATAGTGTGGAGGCCGGTTGTGCAACTGGGCTCGCTCGAATCGATGCCTGTGGATGGGAACTCCTACTTGCTGGGCCATTTTCTCTCTCTAAGCTCTCAAAATTCTCAAAATGGCTAAATGACAAATTATTTTGAAAATGACACTTTTTGCCCCTTATATAGCATTTTGACTTTTTGACCTAATTTTCAAAATACCTCAAAATTGCGTGAAAATTACACCCCTACCTAATTTCGACATCCTGGATCCATTTTCAGACTCAAAATCAAAATCTGAGTTAAGCTTGATAGTCAAAATTGCATTTCAAAATTTCACCCTCATCTACGCAGTTGGCTGACCATTTGAGGCCTGATCCTTCGATCTTTGTTGGGGCATCTTCATTTCTTCACCCTCATCTCTTTCGACCTTCTATTTTCACTCACTTCATTTCTCTAAGGTTTGACTTAATTTTTATCCTATATCTTTCCCAGTCAAACCTAGTCAACCTGGGGCATGTTTTCATTGCTTGATGGTTATCCTATTGCCCTATTCTTCGATTATGATTTCTAGTGACTTGATCAATTTTATCAATTTCTTGTTCTCCTCTACCTGATTTTGATTTCAAATTTGAGGGGGCAGTACCTATCAACTTTAATCTTTGATTCAGCTTAGCTTGAGATTCTTATTTTCAGACTTGATTATCACCTAGCAGCGATGGTGGTGATTTTGTCTTTCGATTTTTATCTCCTATTTTTCAGACTTGATTATTGCTAGCAGCGACGGTGATAATTTTGTCTAAGGCTTGATTTGCACCTAGCAGTGATGGTGTTGGTCTTGTCTTTCAGATTTTGCTTATGCTTGTCCTAATGTGTTCCCATCCGTCGAACACACATCTGAGTTGTCTTGTGATCCCAAATCGATCTCACATTTTAATTCTTCTTTGACCACATGTGTTCCCAGAATGATCACATATTAGTCAAAGAGGGGCAAATGTATGCACCCTAAAATGGTCGCCTAGACTTTGGGCCCCCATTTAGCAATTTATCAAATCCCTGAATCAAGATTTTCAAAAATCAACATTTTCAATTATATCAATTTCCTTGATCAAATCCTAATTCTATCATTTATTTGATTATTTTCCTTGGGCTAACCATTTTATCCTAAGTCTTTATTTATTTAAAAAGAATATTTTCTCCCCCTTTTAATAAATAAAAAGCCCCCACTTTTCCTCTTATCCTAAGTTGCACAAATAAAGCATTTTATAAAAAGAAGAAAAGTACTTTTTGTCTCATATGGACACAAAAAGCAACTCTTATTTTCTCATTGGAGGATATTTGTGCACATGGATTGCTCCTCTTTGATGCTCCACCATTGATTAAGTCTTTTGCCTCTTAATCTCCACGGTCCATTTCTCCTCATTTCCTATAAAAGGAGAGCTCTCTTCCTCATTTGCATATATCATTCACTTTTATGCTAATTTTATGCTACAAGTTTTCTAGGTCATTTGGAGCTCTTTGAAGACATCTTGCATCCAAGCTTTGAAGACATTGTTGTTGCATCTCATTTAGTTTACTTTCATAGTTGCATAATCATGACATTCTTAGTATAGATTTCCTTTATGTAATAGATTAGTCTCACATAGCTTAATTAGGAGGGATTGTAAGACTTGTACTTTCTTTTCATACTCTAGCTTGTACTTTCCTTTCATAGATTAAATTTCCTTTCAAGCATTGCATTGTTATCATTTAACTTAGCTTGCATCTTCATTCTTAGCTTACATTGCATTTCATTTTCATTTGATTCTTGGAGATATTGGCACTCTTGCCCTTGTCTTCCCTTGAATCTCTCATTGTGTGGTTGACTACCAAGGTCATTAGCTTCATAGCTCTAGTTGAGAGCAATTTTACAATCTTGCAACTCCATACATAGAGAGCTATGGATTGATTTTTGAGACCTCATTCTTGAGTGTTCTTGATTGTAAGGATTCATAGAAGTGCACTAATTTTGTGTGTACAATAGTCACCCCTTTTTCCTTAGCATCCTGCTCCTCCATTCTATCTTTCACTTTATCTGCCTTAGCTTGGACATCATCCAAGAGTTGTTCCATCTGATACAATCTTTCTTATAGGAGTCTATTGGCTTCCTCTTGGTCTTCTACCTTTTTGGCTAACTCTGCATTTGTCACCATCTTCTATTTTTGAGATGATCCAACTGATTCCTCTAGAGGTTGAAACATTCACTCTCCAACTATCCACTTCCCAAGCCTTATAGGCTCTGATACCAATCTGATGGGGAGATTGGGATAGACTAGCTAGTCTATGCTCCTTGATCCTTGTCTTGGATCCCAATGTGATATTTTCACACCTTATAGTCTATAGGACTCCTATTCACTCTAGGATCCCTTGACCTAGCCCAATCTATCCACCAATAATAAACTCTCCTTCTTCCAAGCTTGTTTGCACTCTTCCTAGCTCCATTCCCTTACATAGACCAATAAGGGGTTTTAAGGCTTAATCAACTCCATAGGATCTAAAAAGAGAAATTTTGATGTCCAAGGTGTTTTTTAATCCAATAAATCATCTCCAAGGTGTTGGTGAAGATGGGTTGATACCCGATTTCAAAGTTTCTTCACAAAATAGGGCTACTAGAAAGAGCCCCTATTAGGCCCCCTCTCCGGGTTTTAAGGAATTTTGTCCCACTTCTTCCATAGAACCAAGGCTAGAGTTCCAAAATAACATTTATTCAAATTCCCAACCCTCAAGTATTTTTAAGGTTTTGGGGCTTCAACTGTCCGTACAGTGCCTTCACTAGAAATGAGGGTTTCTATGGCTTTTTAGGCTTCTCTGAGTCACAGGGCTTGTCTATCTACATAAAAACCTCTAATGAATTGGTAGAACTCTCTCCTTCACACCAGTGAACCTCCACTCATGCATCTTGACCTCCTCAAAAGGGCTTGTCTTGAAACTCTCTCCCTTGTCCTCTAGAGCTTCTCAAAGTCGGACCATACCTAGCTAGACATTGCTTAGTCTTGCCTAGGGCTTGGTTAATAAATAGCTTGCGCTCACAATCCAGGGCCCTACTTGCATGTATGTGTAGGTTAGGGTCTATACTACCATATCCCAAAGACCCATGGTGTTTCCATAGTGGGGATAGGAGTTACAGGCCCTACATTACAAACCCCTTCAAATTGGACAGGGGACTGGTAGATTCAAAACAAAAGCTTTTATACACATAAATGAACAAAGTAACACTCTAAACACTCACAAATGGAAGTAAAGATAAAAAAGAAATTGTACAATGTCTAAGATACTATATATAATCCATTAACACTTCAAATCATGCCATAAAGCTTGACTAGAACATGTTTTTACAGTCACAGTCAAGTTTTTCCAACTCCAGGCCGTACACAATGAATGCCAACCCTTGAATTAGGGTTTTTCAAGTCATAAATAGTCTCCTCCTTAGGATTAGAGCTGGGTTAGGGCTTAGAGACACTTTGGTAAGGTTTAGACCTTCATTAGGAAAAGTTGCTAGCAACTTTTTCTTGCTCGAGCAACTTTTGCTCTCACTACCTCCTAAGACCATTCTTAGGTCTATTATAAGGCAGACTTGTGCTAAAACTTCCCAAACCCCTATTTTAAAACTTTGACCAATCTAAACAAGTAGTGATCTCAGGATGACATCATGTCTTGAGTGACTGTACAATCAGAATTGGAAGGCCCAACTATGACTCTAGGACCTCAACTAGGCCTACACACACCAAATGAGTTCAAAAATCTTATTCTAATTACAAGCCTTCATTAGGCTAACTAACACAACAAAATTTGGTGATGGTGGGAGCCCTTAGAAGGGTGCTCCTACAACAGAATGTTAATGAATGTTATCGTTGATAATTAATGAATGTTACATTTTATTAATGGATGAAATAAGGAATGCATGTTAGATGTTAACGGGGAATTTAGAGTGATGTTAGGGGGGGGGGTTGGGGCCAAATGAGCTTCCACCTTCACGTGGTTGGCCCTGTTTAGTACAAAATATAAAACTATTCTCGAAACAAAGTGAAGCTCAATAAGTTTGTTCCTTATATAGGGTCTCAAGTGTAGCCTTTATCCCACTCTCAACATTACAAGGCTTCAAGTGGTGTTTTGAGATTGGTTTCTCCATCTTCCACTGACATCTTGTCTTTCTCCTAAGAAATCTCACTGATCATATTCATATTCATATTCATCTTCATCATGATCATAGCCATCATGATCAACATTTGGTTCAACTTCATTTGAACCACACTCCATGTTGGGTACCATTATAGGGCATGAAGTGTGGTCATACCCATGTTACCATAATAATGAGTTAGCCTATATAATTATGAATAAAATACCTTGTGTATCATATTTATGATACTGCAGGTGCACCCGAGATTGGCCCAGGCACCCAAGTTCCTACCAAAGGAACCCAAGTTGAACCCAGAGGAGAACAAAAGTAGAACTAGAACCCAGCCTCAAACAAAGAACCAGATAACTTGGCTTTTTTCTAATTCAAGTTTATTTCTGAATTCTTCTCCAATTCCAACCTGATTATTCCATATTTTGTTTTCCAATTTTCCTTCTTCCTCACTCCAAATTATGTTATGTTGTTATTTCCTTTTACTAATTGTGCTATTTCAAGGATCACCACCCATGACTTGGTTAAGATGATGGATGCTGTCAATGCCTTTATTACCAAGGAATCACCACCTACCATTAATGAATATTAATGATCATTGTTTCCTAAGGGTAATCATTGTTTGTGTATGCTGATCATCCTGGCTTCGATTTGCATGTTGTGAGGTTTGTTAGAAGTGGGGGTATGACATGCTGGTTGGATTATAACATACTGACACTTACACCAGGAAGAAGACAAATGATTAAATAGAAAGAGAGGACCAACTAAACCATCTTGTGGTCAGTCTATATCACATTGAGAAACAATGTCAAGACTCGAGAATCAAAACAATCAAAAGTTTCTTCAAGACCATGAATGATCAACAAAATTCCATCAGAGAACAAAAAACTAATCTATATTATCATTAAGCCATAAAATATGTCTTTAAAGTTTAGAAGCATCACAAAAACTTTCAAGAAACATAGTACTATCCAAAACGAATACCCTCCAAATGATTATGATTATGTTGATGTTGATGTCTATAATTTATGTTTAATGATTATGATAATGTTGATGTTGATGTCTATAAATTATTTCACTTACTGATGCTTGCCTAGATTGAATTTTGAATTGCTAGACTGGAGAACGCTTTCAAAGTTTAGGGTATGTTGTACATGATACCCTTAGTTACAGCTCAAATGCAACTCAACATATTTTTGATGCTGGGCAACCCACTGTAGAAACTCATCCACAGGTGAAATTTAATGCTGTGAATCTTGGCATTGTTAATGTTATTACTTTTCCTCACGTTTCATATTTGTGAAAATGTTTCTTGGCAATATCTTCTTTTTCAATTCTTATATTTGCAGAGCTTTTTAGATCATTAACTTAAGCATTACATGTCTTTGTTCAAAGTTTATTCTAACAGTATATTATATCTTATTCTTATTACCATGTTCTTTGTTGTGGGGTAGGAGGTCAATCTTCATTATCTTCATTGTGGGGGACAGTGAAGATTTCTCTGACAAATAGCAGGTCTTCTTTAGTATCTTATAATAACATGCTAAATTGATAAAGGTGTTATGGGCATTTAATCTACAATTACTAATAGATTAATCATATTATTACTATGCTTGATGTTCCATTTAAATTTATGTAACACAAAAAATAAATTTACAAAATTGAACCAATGGCATGTTTACAACAAAGATGTGTTGAGGAGTTTGCTCCTTGTTTAATGTTAACTGTTCCTGCACAATCCACTCATACAACAGTGAAATGCTATGTGGAAGGGATGGTTGATAGTGTTCCTTGAGGGAAGGGGGATTGTGAAAGACTTGTTATCATTGTGTTGTGTATTTCTAATATGTTTGGATGCAGGGTAGACTAGGAGAATGAAGGATCACTCACTAATTGCATGATAACCTAGTTTTGAAGGGTCACTGGTGGTTGAGGGGACAGTCAAGGTCCGGATGATTTGGCCATTGGAGGACCCTATTTATTTGTATTAATTTCTATTCAAATTAGATGCATGGATTTCTTGTGAATTATCAGCTGCTATGTATCATTCAACTGCATCCGTAAATCTGCATATACTTCTCTAGGGTTGTAAGCCACTTAGAGATCAAAATAGTGAAACTAAATCAAAATCATTCTTTATCCTATTTCCTTTTAACAAAGTCTCAACTATCAATGATACAATAAATTTGATGCCCTAAGCTATCAATACAAATGATGCCTAGCTAGAAGCTCACAGGCTGTCCATTTGATAACCACAGTCAACATTTCAAAAAAATGGATATCAAAACATTTGAAAACCAATGGCATGTTTACAACAAAGGTCTAATAGAACTCCCAAAAATTCTTAAACATATTTTATCTGAAATGATGAATTCTTAAACAATTAAGGTTGGAGTAGACATAGTTATCACACATTTTTTTGTGTGGTACAAGGAAGATTTGGCTAGGTCAAGTCTTCCTTCGTGCAACAGTCTACATAATTAGACCTTTATTAATAATTGATCATATCAGATAACTAGTATGTTTAAGAATTGTTGGGACTGGTCCTTTGGCGTGTATTAAATAGAATAAAATTTTTAGCATATTATTATCATTCTATTTCTTTGTTGTAAACATGCCATCGGTTCAGTTTTGTAACTTCACTGTTGTATGAGTGGATTGTGCAAGAACAATTAACATTAAACAAGGAGCAACTCCTCAACACATCTTGGAAACCTTTGAATTCAAAAATAAATGAAACCTAACACCAACACTATTCCTTCCATTCACTTCTACCAAGAATAAAACATTTAATCCATTCAACATTACATATAATCATTAGACAGTTACATTTCCTAACTGTGTAGAGGAACAGTCACGACCAAAATGATCAAAACTACTTTCACCCTTGCACAAGATATTCCAAACTTCAAGTAAAATGAGCAATATGCTATATCAAATCATTCATATTCATAGTAACCATTCGAAGGATCATTTTGTCAATGAACCCTTTGAGTGTACCCCTACGGCAGAGAAAGGAAACCTCAAAATAGAGAAAGGAAACTTAGTAAAACTAGTCTATGCTGCTGTTTGTGAGGGTACAGTCATGATAAGTGCCTCTCAAACCTCTCCAAACATGTAAGATTATCTTTAAATACTTTATTGATCTCTTCTAAATATTAACCAAATCAAACCTACATTTGAATCCACACACAATAACCCCAAAATGAAGGGTTTTGTATCATTTAATGAATCTCAGTCACTGGTAACGCATGGACAGTCAAACCAGTAGTCTCCAAAGCATTCAATAAGTGACTGGATTGTATTTAATACATGCCAAAGGACCAATTGTATGAAATTGTCAATCACATAGCATTTCACTGTTGTATGAGTGGATTGTGCAGGAACAATTAACATTAAACAAGAAGAAAACTCCTCAACACATCTTGGAAACCATTGAATTCAATAATAAATGAAACCTAACACCAACACTATTCCTTCCATTCACTTCTACCAAGAATAAAGCATTTAATCCATTCAACATTACATATAATCATTAGACAGTTACATTTCCTGGCTGTGTACTAGAGGAACAGTCACGACCAAAATGATCCAAACATTTGAAAACAATGAATCGATATCCTTGAGCACAAGCACTAATAACATCAAATAATGGAGATAAAGCATGGGCTAGGGCATGACACCAGTAGAATGCGATCATTTCAGAGAGCATTTATGATCAAATAAAATGCAATGCATTTGAAATTTGTGGTCGAATATGATGCCAGATGCTCGAAAGATTAAGAAATCAAATACTTTCTCTCATGCTTAGGTTTTGCTACTTTTCTCCCACTCCTTCTCTATCCAATCGAAATAAAAATGATGAGGCCATTTCACTTTTTTTTTCATAGCCAAATCTTCCTTGTACCACACGAAGAACATGCATTGGTTTAGTTTTATAAATTTGTTTTTTGTGTAATTAGTAATTGGCAGATTAAATGCAGATAACACCTTTATCAGTTTAATTAGCATGTTATTATCATATCAGATAAAGTATGTTTAAGAATTGTTGGGACTTGTCCTTTTGCATGTATTAAACATAATAGAATTTTTAGCATATTATTATCATTCTATTTCTTTGTTCTAAACATGCCATTGTTTCAGTTTTGTAGATTTGTTTTTTGTGTTAAATGCATTTTTTGTGAGGAGGGGTCTTCTTTTGAGGAGATTGATGAAGATTGTGCACCTCAAAAACCAATTCATAAGGTACCAATCATGTTTCCTATTCACTTATATTTTTGGATTGGTAAATCTCCTTATAAGTTTCATGTCCTTTCTTTTGATTACTATGGATGAGATATATATCTTACATTTAACATTCAACTTCTTTACATTTTAGAACATGTAGTGTGTTTTTAGAGGATTTTACCAAATCAACTTTTAACATAAACCAAAAAAACCAAACTGATATCTTGCCCTTTCAACTTGACAAAATATTTGCATTTGACCAATAACTGCAAGCAACTAAATGATAAATCCACATACCTGTATCTTTGTAAAATACCTGGAACATCAAAAAGATGGCTAAGTGGCTGCCGCCATGATTTTTATCTACTGAATATGGGAAAAAAAAACCAAAAATAATCGAATAGAAAACATGATTGGTCATTTCAAAGAGCATTCATGATCAAATAAAATGCAATTCCTTCTCTCACGCTCGATCAGCTTTCACCCACTCGTTTTCTTCCACTCCTTTTCTCTACAATCGAAATGAAAATGATTTGGCCCTTTCAAAATAGTGAATCGATATCCTTGAGCACAAGAACCAATAACATCAACTATTTTGATCTGTGGGTACCCTAATGTTGGCAAGAATTCTTTTATTAATAAGATTACTCTGCAAGCTTGAAGAAGCGGTATATTTTGGAAAATGAAGAGTGGAAAGATGATGATATTCCCGAGATCATGGATGGCCACAATGTTGCAGATAGAATGGGAAGACATCTTTCTAGCCTGGCCCTGGATCCTTTGACAATTGGGGTAGGATCCAGACCCAGGCTAAAAAGATGTCTTCCTTTCTATTGTGGAATATAGGCTTTGCTGCTACAACAACTACAGACTTCGATGTAGATATCACAACAACTAAGAAATATAAATGTAGGCATCATGTTCAAAATTTTTGGAGACACAACATAATTGAGTGGTATTCCCAGACAATTTTTTATGTTTCTCAGCTATTGTGTCCCAGGACCCCTTATGACCCTTTACGATCCCTAAGAATACATCTTAGAGGTCTTAAAATGTCGTAAAGGGTCATAAGAGGCTCCTAGGAGGGGCCAGATGAGTTTCCACCTTCACGTGGTTGGCCCTGTTAAGTAGAGAATGTTAAACTATTCTCGAAACAAAGAGAAGCTCAATAATTTAAGGTCTCAGTCCACAGGGATGCTGAAAAAATGATGGGAATCAATGATGGAGAGTTTTTAGATTATGAGAAGACATATATGGAGTGGAGACCAGATTGAGTACCAGTGCAGAGATGATGATTCAGTAACCTACGTATATAAAACCTTCACAATTATCCCTTCTTTGGCCTCCACTCATTCCTCTTCTAAAAAATGGTTATCTAGAAACTTTGGATATTGTTTCTCATCCATGCACGGAATGTGCTAGTGATCGTATAAAATTACTTTAGGCCTCTAGTATTGATGAGCTGCACAAGTGTAAATTTTTTTTGCGAGATTGGGATCAATTATATTGGATACTGTGTAGTGTACATAAATGCAAGGTGGTGATTATTCTCGACGATCGACAAGTATAAGTCTTCTAGGCCTTACCCAGTAGCTAGGACTAAAGATAACACAGATCAAGAGACCATCATAGTTGGTCTCTTTCTTCGGTCTATATTATTGACAAAATGTTTTACCTTTCATTAGCTCATCAAATTCGGGGATTTGGAAGAATTTAATAGAATATTTTCATGTATAACGTACATTATTTAAGGTTGACGCTAAACGAATTTATATACTTCACACACTTTTATACTACGAGGACGGCCATAAAGAAGCATCCCCTCTCGTGGCTTGAGTAATCTAGGCCATTGGAGGAGATGCTTCTTTATCACCATCCTCATAGTCTACAAGTGCGCGAAGTAGATAAATTCGTGCAATGTCAACTTAAATAATATACGTTGTCAGGAAAATATTCTATTAAATTCTTTCAAATCCCTAGATTTGATGAGCTAATGAAAGGTAAAACATTCTGTCAATAATATAGACCAAAGAAAGAGACAACCTATGATGGTCTCTTGAGTTGTGTTATTTTTAACGTGCAGATCCGTCGCTTTTTTGACATTTTAGAGTTTATTCCGACGGTGGTGATATACATTCAATAGTGTTTCCCGTCGGACAATACACCCACCCATCGTGTCTCTGACTAATCAAATGTCGAACAAAATTACTTTTTGATAATTACTGTGACAGGAATGCTATATCTCCGATAGGGCTACCTGTCGGCAATATACTGCCATACTGTCACTCTTCCGACAATCCCAATGTCAGAGATATGTAGTTTTTGACAGGCTTTAGTGACAGTAATGCTATAGCACCGACGGGTTTATCTGTCAGACGTTGGCTACGGATCTATCGCTATTCCAACAGTTCTAATGTCAGAAAGTAATTATTTTTGACAGGTAATTATGACAGCCATGCTATATTTCTGATAGGTCTTCTTGTCGGATTTCCGATAGATGGACCATAGGAAATGTCATAAAAAAGCTGGTATTCATGGGCAAGTTTCCGATAGAATGGTGTGTCGGAAAATTGATGGTGACCTCTTCCATCACAATTTGCAACACAAAAATGATGACGAACACATATGTCAAAATGCCAACAAATGGGCATTGCAAATCCGACAAATGGTTGTCGGAATTTGACCTCAAATGTACTAGTGAGAGTATTTGTCAGGTTTCTTCCTCCCTAATGGTTCCTTCAGGTGTAACATACCTTTTTTCCACTTGAATCATCTTCCTTTCCAAAGGTGGCCTCTTCTATTTACATCAGGACTTTAGGTTCATCCATAGATTTAATTTTGACATTCATCTTCAAGAGTCTCCCTTTGAATCTTAGGAACACAATCCTCTTCTATTTTGAGGTGGTTCAAGATTCTCTGACTCATGAGTGCCTTTTAAACTTCTAAACAAACATATTTTCTTAATTCACTCTAACTAGGTATAAAGAAGTTTTGGATACTTTTAATTTTTGTACTCCTTAATTTTAGAATTTACACATTTATCAAAATAATATTTCCCTTATGTTAGTACTAAGAAATTTCTCTTCCTAGATATATTTTTAATAGAGTTTTAAATTCCTTGAACCTTATACATAATTTTTTTGACTAAAAACAATATATCTAAGAATTCTTAGAGAAATTACTTACAAAAGGTAACATACTCCTCTACTTATATATATATATATATATATATATATATATATATATATATATATATATATATATATATATATATATATATATATATATATATATATATATATATATATATATATATATATATATATATATATATATATATAGTTTATTCCCTTAAAGAATATCTTATGAATGAATCTATCACCTTTCCTATGATATGCTATGATTTTTAAGTATTATAATAAAAGTTTCTCAATATTATTTTCTAGCTTTACCTTACCTTTCCAACTTTAGCTATGGAAACTTGAGCTTTAGGTCTATCTGGGCACTTCAGGGCATACTATCCAAACTAGTCACATCTAAAACATTGTACTTTGGATATGTCCTTTCTTTTCTTAGATGGTCTTTTGTCTTTAGTTTCTTTTTCATTCATCCTCTTGAAGTTCCCTCTTTTTCCTTTCTTGTGAGAATTAGTATTTATCACATGAATGCCTTCATTTGTAGAGTTTTGACGAATACCCCCTACTGATTAGCCTGGATTCCTCTTGAATGTAGTCTATCTTCAACTAGTCAAATTTAGGGAATTTTGGATGAGCACTGATTCCATGAATACATTCTTCCCATGAAGCTGGTAGTCCATTCAAAGCCAACATAGATAACTCCTTGCTATCAATAAGCTGCCCACTAGTGGCAAGTTGGCCCCTTAATTATGTAATCCTCATAAAGTATGATAAAATTGATTCTCCTTTGTTGATCTTTATATGATGAAGGTTTGTCTTAAGTGATAATGCCCTACTAGTGTTATTAATCTCATACATATTTTCTAATGTTGAGAACATTTTGTATGTAGTGTCCAATTTGGAGATAATGGGCACTATATGGTCTTTAACAATATCTACCAATAGTTTCATGGATTTATTGTTATTCTTTATCCATTGGAATTTATCTCCTTCATCTTTAGATATCTCTTTCACATTTTCTGCAAATGTGTCAAGTTCTTGTTCTCTAAGAGTGAGCATAATTCTAAACTTTCATGAAATAAAATATGAGGCTTCTTCAAGACAATCTTCAAATCTGACTTTGTTTGTCATTTTATTTTTCATATAGAATTAATAAAAATGGGAGTTTGATTGTCCTCTTGATTTGAAACTTGATCGGATCTTCCTTAAACTAGCTCTGATACCATGTTGTTGTTTAATCAAATTTAGGGCATGTAATTCTTTTAAAATTTTATGTATATATTAGACAAATTCAAAATAGAATGTTATCTAATCCTAGATAGATATAAGTATATCTTGATAATTTCTCCTTAGAATATTATCTTTATATATACATTGATCTCCAAATTGATATTATATCAAATCACATATTTGATATATATCAATATCAATGTAATATAAATAATCTTCTTATTAACCAATATGTATAGAGGACTTTTTATATATATCTCAACATCAAACTAAGGCTGAATTGTATTTCTATTAATAATCTTTTCACAAATGAAATTGATATCATATATATATCTGTCAAGCTCTCACAAAGGGACATACCTCTTCATGAGACTAAGTGTCTCACGAAGAGTGGTGTCTCTTCATGAGACATTATAATAACCATAGTTTACCACCTTATCGACTTACATTATTGACTTGATATGTTTATCCAAGTCAATCTCCGTAATTGACTTGTTTTAATGTCAACTTTTATGTTAACTTTGATCATTATACAAGCCAATCTATATTGGCCTTCATTGCTGTTAAGACATGATAATATCATCTTTGTTGATAATGATAGTGAAGTTGATATGAATATTTGATTATCTAATAAGTATGATTATCATTATCAATAATGATAATAATTTTGATATCATTATCAATAATGAATAATGAATATCATAATTCAGATTCATAGTCAATACCATAATCGACATAAAGCAATATCATATTTTGATCGATACCATAATCGATACTATTATCAAGTCAATGATTTTCATTAAGTCAAAATAGTCATCAACTTATAATAAAGTTGGTAACAATATCAACTTATGATTTGGTTGATACCATAATTGAATTTTGATAATAATGATTAGTTGATACTGTTATCAACTTTGTTAACAATTAAAGTTGATAACAATATCAACTATATCATTGACATTACTTTTACGCATATTAGTTATCAATAATGATAACTATGCTAACTTTATCAATTATAAATATCATAGTTATCAAGTAATGATAACTATAGAATGAATCTTAATAAGATCATCAAATGTATAATGATAATGTATATAACATGTATAATTATCATTTTATCTAAAGGAGATATATCAAATACTTAAAGGTTAGAATAATCTGACCAAAGCTAAAAACATTAACAATATTGTATTGTGAATACTTTTAGTTCCTTTTTGTATCTCATAAGTACTAACCTTCACATGTGTCTTTGGAGATTGGCTAAGGTAGATATTTGTGTATTCTTCGGGGCCTTTCATTGATGTTCTGTGCGGTCATATGTAGGGAGAAATAAATTCTAATCTTAGTGCATCATCCCATTTCCCTTTCATGTATTCTTCCTTCTCTTTTCCTCTACAAAGTTATAAGAATAGGTTTAAGAATATCTCTTGAAGTGTTGGGTTAGTTCAACAGTGAAACCTAATCAAAGAGGAAGTTGACCTTATTTGGAGATTGAATGCTACTTAGAAAGGTCCCATAGCCTAGGTTTTTTTCATGTTTCACAAGGTTATTTTAGGGTCATATCTTAGACAAGGGAGCATACTTTTGTGACAACAATTACTTATGTAACTTTCTATTTGATATTATATATAGGATCATGTTAGTTATCCTAGTTCCAACATTATAGAAGATAGATTCTAATAGGGCCATGTCTTATTGTTTAATATTTTCTTTAGGCATTTATTATTTGTATACTACATCTAATGCTTATAGATCAAGGTTAGTAATAATTCTACCAGCTCTTTGTGGGTCCAACAACCAGCTTTTAGCTATATAAGTGTGATTCACATCTCTATTTTCATTGAACTTAACAATGGACTGCGCGAGAGAAAAAGCAGAGAAGGTCTTTTCTGGGAGTTGCAGCGCTTGAGTCACCATTTGCCTATTAACTGGCATAATGACACTACCATCTTTCTTCTTAATTGACTTTGTTCGTGCATCATAATTCCGTATGCATTCAAGGATTAATTCAGGGCAAATAACAACGGGAGGAAATGTCATCGCCAAACACAAACCACTGTGTAGAATCTCCAGAGCTGGAGTACCCTCTAAAGAATTTAGAAGACGAGAAGGCAAGTTTTCCACATTATAATCTTCTAGGTTTGTATCTGACACTATGGGGCCAACACATACTAAACTTGAAGTGCTCCCAAACAAATGAAGAGTTGACCTCATGACTGTAGAAATTTAATTTTCTATTCACCTTGCAGACTACTGAATTTGAAAATATCACGAGGGTAATGGCCAAACTCACCTTATTTCTACAAAATATTTTGATCACGGGAGCTCCCAATTTCTTACCTTCACGCACCAACTTCTTGATAATAGAACACTTATGATTTTGAATAAAAGACTTAACTTAAATAGAATCAAGGGAGCATGAGAATTTATTAAAAATCTTTCACGGAAAGAGTGGCAAAGATTTGATTTGACATGTTACACACGTAAGCCATAATTACCAATTAAGAAAATCCCAAGATCAGTAAAAATAATGATTATTTGGTCCTCTCAGACGTACTTAAAAACCACCTGTCATAATTAGCATTAAATGCTTTCTCTCCTGTGGGTCTCGCCACTTAACTATCACCAGATTTACTTTCTTTCATATTCCTCCTAGATTCTTCTGAACAAGAAAGAAAAAAGTTCATTGTTGTTCAACATTGTTCAAGTGTGTTCAAGCTGGTTTAAGGTTTTTGAACTTTGAAATTAGCCCAATTGATGATTTGAATGCCAGGGTATGTCACGAACCAATGACTGATGCACTTCAATCTTCTTAAGTCTCAGCGGCCGGTAAATTTCCTTACTTGCCTATCATCCTGTCATGTCTTCACAAAAGACAAAATTAATATGAACATCCTTGAACGGGTTTGAACACAGTTCAAGGCTGTTCATGGGTGTTCAAGTGTGTTCAAGAAAGACAAGGCTTACAAAATTTCATGCAACTAGAACCAAAACATGACCTCGAGATGCTGACCGGACACAAACCACACAGAGCAAGGGAAAGACTAATCAACAGACAAGGTTTATTTGACGCGAAGCCGTAACAAAAGAATACAAGGGCTAGGATCAAACTGGGACTAACAGATAGGTTATGGTTCTAGTTTAGGAGGAAAGGGGGAAGTTGGGAAAAAAGTAGTTGAGATAGATCGAGATGGATATCTGAGTCTTGTTTTCCTTGTAGAGGCCAAAACTGGGAAGGCCTTACAACATGGCATGTTGCATGTAATTTGATGTTTTCCTGAAAATAAATGAGTTATTATTGGTTACATCTTGCTGTGTTAATTTTTGTTTTCTATCGTGTTGACAGTTTGTGCAAGATTGGTCATCTCTTTGGGGAGTTAATGGTCTTGGACTGCATCACAAATTAACTCAAAAACTCAATCTAATATATCCGATTGTAAATAAAATATCTCAACTAGTCATCCTTAAGAACATAAAGTGTAGTGTGTAGAACATCGACCAAATCAATAATTAAATCTTCATGCTAACCTTGACCAAATACATAGAAATCATCAATCATGTTAGATCTATCAAAATTATAACTCTCAAATTGATCAATCCATTGATCTGTAGAATTATTGATTGATCCAATAATTGATTGTCATTGTTGTTCATAATTCATTGCATACCTAATACTTAGAAACTCATAATTTGAACAAATGGAAACATAAATAGGTGCGATCATAGTGTAACATAGAATATACTTTGTAGAATATTCTCCCAGATTTGCAAATCCAATTTCCTCTATACCTATCCATTTACCGAAGGTTGTAAACTGTCCCTATTCTTCCATACTTAGCCAAATTTATAATTTGTCCTTTGGTAATAAAATATATGTCAAGTGACCATAGGAATCATGTATAGGTTCCATCAATGAAAATATAAAATTCATCCATAGTAATGTCTCTTTCCAATAGATTCTATTGTCACTCCTCCATTACTTCATTAATTTTTGTCTTGTTGCTCCTTGTTGTCACCTTGAATCCCCTGTTGGGGTCTGTTGTTAGAACTACCTTGTTCCTCTCAGTCACCTTTTGCAAAGCCCTATTGAGGGGATGCCATTAATTATGGGAACCTCAACAAAATAGGAGTGACATCATATTCATAATCCTTTAAGATGAGGATAGCCTTTACTTTTTCCTTGATGTGCTATGTTAGCACTGGCCCTAAAACCCATTTATACTTGTGCATAACTTCTTTAGTGTACCTATAATTCTAGGTTGTTAGAGTATGTTTGATACCACCATACACATTGACAAAAGTATTCTCATTGAGAAAAAACTTATGAGGAAATAAACCCCCAACCAATGCTTTTCCACTCCACAAATAATAATGTTGAATGATAGACAATAGAGAGTTGTTGGGTAGAAATCTACCCTTATCAACTTTCCTAGAAATTATCTCCAAAGCAGAGAAATATTAAATTAAATCCAATAAATTTGAAAGAAAATTTGACAAAACCTGTGATGGAAATATCATCCTACAGGCATTTGGGTCAATAATTTTATCACCGAGCAGCCGTTTGATATTCCTCTAATACTGGAAGTAATGAACATGGAAAATGTGGCCCAAATCATCATCTTCAATCTTCCTTGCAAATGATCTTTCCCATCCTGCAACTGGGATGCAAACCTTGAAATTCCTAGGTAAATATTCTATTTGCATCTTTGAACAAGTTTCACAAATTTTGCAAACCCAAAATTCACCTTCCTCAATGGACCGAGAATCTATGCTCATTTGTGTTCTTCACCACTTTCCTTGACCTTAAACTCAATAGAAAATGACACCTTCAATAGAAAATATCTTAGCTAGGACTCAACACATAACAATATTGATGTTAATGAAATGAGAAAAAAAACACAATTTAACGTGGTATTGATTAACTTGAACTGCATGGTATATTCAGAGGACAACTTGAAGTGACTTGTAATTAATTAATAGAAAATTTATTTTAGCTAGAAAAATATCAAATATATCATATCCTTTATACCATACTCTTGTGATTACATGTACGGGAATAATGGAATTGCATGCATGGCCAAACGATAAACATCATTTTTGTGCAAGTAAGTGAAGTCACACACGCAAGCCATGGATGTTGAGAATATAAGCAATGATTTTTGGATACCATCTTTAGTTGGGCTGCGTACCACATGAGAAATCACATAATTGGGGCATGTACTAAGATGATATGAGTTTTCACAAATCAATATGGTGACTATCTTTTTTCTTCCCCTTTGATAATATCATTCATCATGGGAAAGATATCCAAGTTGAAGGAAGAGGATAATTCTACTTCCATTTTGTCACATCCCAAATTAGCTAGTAGGTCATCTAATCTATTGCCCTCTTTGTAGGTGTGAGACAGTATAAACTCTTGGAAAGAGTCAACTAGAAGGTCCCAAATTTGATGTAATATGTAGTGAACCTTCTTTTTATGACATTTCCTTTCTCTTCATGTTTTGCTGAGAATGAGTGGGTCCACTTCAAGATGGATTCTAGTAATTCTAGATTTCTTACCAGATATTAATCCTTGAAGTAAGGCCTAGGCTTTAGCTATGTTGTTTGTACAAAGGAGAAATGCTATGGATTTTAATACTACCACTTCCCCACAATAATTTTGGATATAAATTCTTGCTCCAACAATTCTCGGATTACCTCTTGATGTGCCATCAAATTAGTTTAAGAAACTCCTGAGAGGGCGGATGCCACTTAATTTGTGATCTGTGAAGATTTTGAATGAATGAGATAAAGAGACTACCCTTAAAGGGTAAATTGATACCTTCCCACATTTTCATTATAGTGTCATCCCAGGATGTATACAAGGAGGAGAAAGATTTGTATTTTTGAACATAAGTGGAAACTAACTCTTCCACTGACTTCTATACTCTACCTTGAACTTGTTTCAATTTTGTGGTGAAATTCCAAAATATACATTTTTTGCGCTCACACCATATGGACCAAAGAACTATGGCAAGGATGATTTTCCAAATGAATGAAAATAAATAAGTTGTCTAAAATACTGGCAAAGCCTAAAACATCTCCTAGATTGTGTTAGGAAAAGGTGATGAAAAATTAAGATTTTGCATCTCAAATTTCCAACATTGTATCACAAACGAACACTAGATGAAAAAATGATTTACAGTTTCAAATGATAAATCGCATAGCACATATTTGAAGGGTTGTGATATATGAAATTTATCCAACCTATCACTAGTGAACACTCTTTTATGGAGTGCTAACCAAGAAAATCTTCTCGCTTTTGGCATAACCATACTATTCTAGTAGAAAGAATAAGGCCTTTGACTTTGATGTTGATTTTACCTATGAAGAATGGCCTTGTATCCATTTTTGACCGAGTA
Organism: Chamaecyparis obtusa; assembly: GCA_027943335.1. Lineage (NCBI taxonomy): Eukaryota > Viridiplantae > Streptophyta > Pinopsida > Cupressales > Cupressaceae > Chamaecyparis > Chamaecyparis obtusa. The sequence continues at coordinate 444,183 of BSBK01004570.1, read as the reverse complement.
GTTTCCATCTTTGGTAGGGGCCTAAATTACACGATCAAGATGATTGGAAATAAGTATAATTCTAGTTGATTGGATTTTATTTAATAGGTTTTTTTGGTTAATCTCTATTGTAATCTCCTATAGGTATTTCCGCGTGACTTTGCAAGATTTGAGTTGTATATGGATGACATAATCTGTAAGTTTGTGTCCCCAAAGTTGACAAAAAATTAGAATGGTAGAATGCAGCTCCTCAGCGTGTTTAAGTGGAGGATGTGTCTAGAAGTGAAATTACTCTCCAGTGTAAATATCTCGTGTTAAAAAATTAGTTATTGTTTGTCTGGATTCCATCATAAAGTTGCACATTGTTGAACCACTTGGAGGATTGGAAATTGTGAGAATTATTAAGGGGTTTGGTATGTCTAGATATTTAGATTGCATGACTTGGCACCATATTTCTATTGGTTTAGTATATATTTTTCAAGTTAACTTCCTTCCAAAAGAAATATTTTGTTTCGCTAAATCTTGTAGACCAACCCTTGAAGAGTTTTGTGAGACCATGTTGTCTAAAGAAATAAGAGGTAGTTTTTTTGGTGTCTGATAGGTTTCCATTCCATAGAAATTCCCTAATGATATTCTTAATTTGATTGATAACAGAATTAGGAGCTCTAAGGACTGCAATGTAGTAATTAGGAATAGCTGCAATAACACTTTTGATCAGAAGTATGTGTCCTAACAATGAAAGCAATTTGTCTTTCCAAGATGAAACTCTTGACTTGATCCTTTCTATAACTATGCTCCAATAACATACCTTATTCTAACCCATGAAAAAGGGTATAACAAGATAGGTTCATGGGAGATACTCCACTTAAAATCCCAAGTTTTGAATGAGTCTCCTTCTAATTGAAGCTTTAGCGTTGAAAGTGTAGACCTTAGATTTCAGTTCATTTATTTTCTATCTTGAAATTGAAGTATAAGTTTGTAACACATCTTTGTTTTATTTGGCTTCTAGGAGGGAAGATTTACCATATAATAAGGTGTCATTAGAAAAAGAATTGTGAGTAACCAAGATAGACGTTTGAATTATATGAATGCCTTTGCAAATTCCTAAACCATTTTTTTGCTTTGAAAATCTATTGAGGGCTTCTGCCATGATAATGAAAAGAAATGTCTCCTTTTCTCACACCCTGAGTTTCTTGAAAGAATCCTGATGGTGTTCCATTAATGATCACTAAGAAGCATGCACCTAAGAGGCAGGGTTTAATCCATTTATACCACTTCTTAGAAAATCCAAACCTTTGAAGAACTTTGAGGAGAAAGCTCCATTTGACTCTGTCGTAAGATTTCACTTCCTTTTTTCTCTCTGTCTGATAATTGTATTGATCTGCAACTCTAGTTCTGCGAGGCGATCATAATGGATCATGAGCGATCTATGTTGGGGAAACTGGTTATAGAGATACTTGTAAGCCCTTACCAGGCTTATTCACCTTCAACACTATATTAATTCACATTATAGTCAAAGGCAGCGTTGAGATAATTGAAGGAGCATCCCGTAAAACTGCAAAACATGTCGGTCATCCAAGAAACAACAATAAGTGGGTTTTCACATGGGCAGCTGCAGAGCTTGAAGAAGTCGGGCAGGGTTATGTGTGGCATCAAATCTTTGAGAGCGATCTGATACGCCAGATTCAAGAACTCACTTTGAAATCTCCTGAACCAAAACGATACAGGGCGATTGGACAATTCGTGGCTGTATATATTTCTCTATCTCTGTGAAAATGACTCGTCTTATTGGAAGATCAAGATCCATTGCAATGGCATCCGTTGCTAACAGCACAGTTTTGCGGGTCTCAGAATCTTTCAAGAATTTTTCAGTTGCTTCAATGATAAGTTTCGGTGGGAGGTTGGGGTATAACTGAGTGCATTTTATGTTAGGCTGCTGCTGCAAAATTGTTTTTTAAAAATTTCTTTCAGTTTGCGCACTGAAAATCCAACAATGCAGTCCCCAGATTCAATTTCAGTTTCCCCAAGAACGAATTCTTTATCTTCCACAACCAATTGACTTCTCCTATGGTGTTGTTGACGTTCTTCCACCACATTTAGAATAAACATAAGAGAATAAACACATAACAAGAGCTCTGATGGAGCTTGAGTCCCTGCCTTTTGTCAAAAATGAAAGATAAATTTGTTTGATAGTTAAAATGTAGTTACTAAACAAGAAAAGGCATAAAAGGAAATAACACAACTCTAAGCATCAAAATTTGATTTTATTGTTAATACTATCCAACCAAATGTTATGGTTGCACAAATAGGCCCTTTGGCTTTGGACAATGAGTGAAAGCAATTTTTATTTTGATAAAGCTTGTTCTATCTCAACTTCATTGCTTGGAGTAATCAAACATTGGTTTTAAAGGAAGAAAATGTGGAGTAAGTATGAGAGTAGGTTGGTTCATAAGTCTCGCAATTTTTTTTAAAAGTTGTTATAGTCATTTTTTTGGGTGTAACTCCTACAATAAGCATTAATTTCTTTTTAATATAAATAATGATTAATGTGAGGGTTGAGTTCGATTTATTGGAGATATAATCCATAGTCTTGTTTGATGATTAAACCATGTCAAGTGAGATCTTCACTAGATTATATTTATAATCAAGCATACGAGGTAGAAATTGAATGAATGGTTCATGCCTTTGAAAAACATATAAGGGAAAATCAAATGGAAGCCAACTAGGGAAATATTGAGTACAAGTGTGAGGCTTGTGGGAGTCACATATAATGTCTTTCATAAGGAATATTTTGGAGAAGATATGAAAATGTCACATGCATATTACTTTATGTTATGTAGTGAGTGTTGGGCAAAGAGTTCATGGCTATAATTTCCCGATATAGTATAAATTTAGATATATCTTCCATATTCATTTTTGTATCATTGAACTTGGGTGAGGTGAAGGACACAATAAGAAATGTGGTTGGTACTTGATCAAAAGTTATGAGTGTAAAAGTGATATAGGGTATTGTGTGGCTCAACACTTTGTTAAGAAAACTTTATCCAAGAAGAGGAGGTTGCATGTGGATCTAGAATTGGTAGTAATTAGAAAAACACAATGCTCCCAACTATGTGGTTTACCAATATATAAAAATGATTTATCTCTTGATAATATATTTAGATGTTTAGACAGTAATATCTTTGTGGTTTTAGTTTGACTAGGTGAACACAATTCGAGAGGGTGATAGTATGTTAATTGATTATGCCACCCACCAAAGGTCAAACTTCCAAAGGTGCGATATATAATGGGTGAAGTTGAGATCTAATAATATCTTTGTGGTTTTAGTTTGACTAGGTGAACACAATTCGAGAGGGTGATAGTATGTTAATTGATTATGCCACCCACCAAAGGTCAAACTTCCAAAGGTGCGATATATAATGGGTGAAGTTGAGATCTAACTCTAGGTGATTTTTGTGGAATGGGTAATCTTTAGTCATGAGCTCTTTGTAATAGAGGTATTAACTAAAACTCATACTCCCTATACAAAAGGGTTGAAATAATTAATTTTAACAATTATACAATAAAAATAAATTTCATGCTATTTACATTCTTAGATATATCAATTAAAATTATGATATTACAACAAAAAAATTTAATTTATTACATAAATTATAACTATCAATTGTAAAAAAAAAAATATTTATATGTATCAAAATAATACTTTTATTAAAATATTTCATAAATATATAATTATTTAATGATTTTAATTTATAAATATTTATTAAAATGAACTTATAAATATTTATTATATTTAATTTATAAATATTATCTTTAAATAATTTAATAACAATTTTATACATCATATTTACTTTAAAAAAATCCAATTAAATATATTAACTATATTTAAATATTATCTAACAAATGAAAAAAATTTGAAATCCTAAATGACATCAGTCTTATAAAACAATAATTCCAAATCTCCTTTTCTAAAATATATTCTACATTATGTAAGGAAAAATCAAATGATTCCTCTAATAGCACATAATTCGTTAATAGCCTTAATTACTCACTTAATGTAATGGCAGATAATTTGTTAATAGCCTTAATTACTCACTTAATGTAATGGCAAAAAAGTAACTTTTATCTCTGCCACATTTATTCACCATAAATTCCCTTTCTGTGAAACATTTGAACATTTTGCTTTATAAACATTAAGAAGATCATAAGATTAGTTTTTATCTGAAAAATATTAATTCATATTCAGCAAACTGAAAACATTAGTCTCCTACCTTATAAGGCAGGGACTAATAAAAAATTATATTTGGAGAGAACATTAGCAAAATTAAGAGGTGTACAAAGTCAAGTATTTGGGCATATTACCAAAATTTCTTGACAAGGATTAACTAGCTAAAAAGCTTTAAAAAAATTAATTTATATTTTCATAATAGACCTTTCATACCCCTTCTTGTTGATTAAAGATGCAGTTATATGTTGTTCACGTCTATTCTATGCCTTGATCGAGTGGTGATTGTATTCTTGAGAATTCTCTCTTCTGAATACTGTTGTGGTCGTATTAAATTTTTTGGAGACTAATTGCTATTTTAGTGTTCCAACATTTCTAAATGTCAGTGGTATGAACATTAAATTTTAAAACTGGATACTTCCACATTTTCTGATCAAATTATTTGTTGACATTTGTGTTTCCATAATATAATCTGGGATTTATTTGTCAGCATTTATAACAGTACCAAACCTAATTTCCAGACTATCCAATATTCCAAAAAAAAAAATAAGTGCATTAAATTTCACATCTACAGCTTGTTCGTGAGAACGACAATAGGAATTATTCATTAGTAAATCAACAAAGTGGAAAAATCTTACAAAAAAAATCAAATGCAATATATTTTATCCAGTCAAATTATGTGATTTCGTAACAATAACTAAAGCCTTCTCTTTTTGATATTTTAGGAACGTAAATAAAAATGGGTGTTTGAAACTTTGAAGAGAAAAGGGCGTCCACACATACAATGCAGTAACTCTTTTTCTGAAATGGTTGCATACTACCCCACTCCAGCCACATGGGTCTGCGTCTGATGCATTCCAATTTCTCAAAACATTCTTTGTGTCATTGAGTGTTGCCTTGAATTCTAGTAATGCTGAACCTGTCATCCAATGAAAACCCGCAACAAATTTCATGACAAAAAATCCTACTTTTATGCAAAAATATGAGAGTAAATTATCATTTTTGCCTTATCGATAGAACTTGTGAACAATATCTCCACAGAGTTGTGATATTGATTCCTATTGCTACCCACTGATTATACATTAGGACCCTGCGATCAAATTATACACCTTCAATAGAAAATGGAAAACATTGTACCGACTACCATCTCAATCTCATAGAACTTAAAACCCTGTATGGTTAATGATAAGACCTATCATCTCACTCTGGGACTTAAAGAAACAAGAACAATATGATAGATAGTCTTGGCATTGATACTCATTGCTACCTGAGACCTCTCTATATAGGCATTATGATTGAAAGATTCAGCTGCACTCATAAATTACTTCTCTACAATTTAAAACCTTAGAAGGGTTCAGCTTTATAACTTACCTTCAAGTGTCAGGGCAGTGGAATGTCTACTAAAACAGAGGAAAGCTGCAAGAAAAAATAGGCATTGAACAGGCCTCAGAGGCTGAACCCGTTTCATGCTTCCTGTTGTCTTCTTCGAAGCTCTGAATTGCATTGCATGAAACAAGATCTGTCATTCCTCCGCAACAATTTTATATATCCACGTAGACGGATACTCGAGGAATTTTACACGCACTAACGTTGAAGCTTATTGCCGAAGAATCATCAAGCACCATCAATGAATGATTGTGTTTGCTAATGAAAATCAAATGGGACCCAAATGCTATGATTGACTATAGTTCATGACAGTACATTACGTCAAACCTAATGGTCCAGCAACAGTGAGTTCAGACCCTCAGATCTCTAAAAATAGACGCCCAACAAAACTGCTTGTTCGGGATTGATTGTAGTACACATTGAAAGTGGTTTTTGCAACAGGATGCCCAAAATGAAATGGGTTCTCCCCAAAAAATACTACGATGCGTTGAAACTATCAATTGATCAGCCTATAAATTATCAATCTCCACACCTAACAAATCATCCACCATCCTCCACAATAATTATCCATCAGGACGCCATTCAATATATTTTCTCAAACCACCAAGAACACTTCAAAACCAGGAAGAAGAACACAAACCAACCAATAAAAATAACCCACAAATTCGAAAACCCTTCACCCACATACACAAATTCCAAAACAAAAGAAACCCAAGCCAAAGATCATACCTTTACCAAAGAAGACACTGCTCACAGTGGCATGGAGCAGAACAGTAAGCCCATCTCCGTTTGCATGACGCAGAAGATCAACAGTCGTATGCCTCTCAACTTGCTTATCAAAAATAGTCCCACCAAGCTTAGTCCCATGAACATGATCATAAGTGAAGCCATTGTAAGGCTTAATACCCACTTCAAGCAGAGCATTTTTTACGGCCTCCTGCCATGGTTTAAGAGCAGGTTCATAGGCCACAATCTTTTCAACCCAAGGATAAGAATGATTCACAAGCTCTCCATCCCACCCCACCTTTTTAACATACTGTGGACTGGCTCGACTATAAAACCCAGCATTCAGACAGCTCCCTCCACCCAAAACTCTTGCTCGGGAGTTAAAAACTCCATCCTCAGACAAGAACATCTGAGAAGGCGACCCGGGAGAAACATCAGCCAAGGTGTGCTGAAAATTCTCAATTCTTGATATGTTCGCATGAAGCATGAAGACATTGTTCAGAGATGAATTAGTATTAGAACAGGGCTTCGATAGCCATAAAAAGGCAAACACAGAGCATCTTAAATGTGCATTAAGGAAACTGTCCTCGCTGTACTCAAGTCATGTGAACAACATAATGAAAAAACAGTTGTCTAGCATTTTTTATTTTTTATTGTTATTTACCAATTAAAAAATGATTTTTACCCCAGGAAAATTGCTTTTGTCCAATCAAAAATTTAGAATTCTGTATTTTTTAAAAAATATAAATTCTGTTGTTCAAAACATTAGACACAACATTAGAAATATATTGAAATGGCTGACAAATAATTGCAAACTAATAAAACATAATTCACATGAAAACATAAGTCTCTGCCTATAAATAGGCAGGGACTAATAAGTATTCGTATCATGGGATTTATCACCTCCTGTGAAAGATTAAGGCAAAAATGTTTTGGAATTTATGTCCTTGCATTGTGTTAAAAATATTACTAGACTTAACGGTGTTTAAAAAACTAAACAACCGAATACCTAACATACTAAAAATATAGGTAATAGGAGACATGAAGATTTAAATCATAAATATACATTGATTTACAGATATTATGAACTTTTTAACTCCCAAGAAGAACTTAAAAAATTGTTATGTGCTACTACAAGAACAAAATAAAGACTTGGCAATAGGAGCTTGAGAACTAACTTTGTTAGATTTGCATCTTTTCTATCAATTCATTTTTCACAATGATGCCCTCCTTGCTTGTACGACTCCAATATAGGTGCTGCAAATAACAATATAATCACACATTAGTCAAAATTTTGGTGACCTATAGTTAAAAATAGGAAGCATAATTCTCTATAGGCTGACCTTTTGTGAAAGTATCATCCTTAAATTTTCCAGTCTAGCTAGATTTGGATTGATCAACATTGGCGCCTTTTAAAAATGATTTTTGTGTCTACTTAAGTTGGAACTAAGCAATCACAGGAAAAATAAAATTACAAAATAAGTTAAATCTGCCAAAATTAATTGTGCTTATCATTCATGGTATTTCCCATACACACCAAGAGACACAATATATGTGTAATGTGATAGAGACATGAAATATGGTACAAGAATATATATGAATAAAGGTAAGCCTATAGTAAATATAGTCTCCAAGAGATATGTAGGTGTAAAAAATGAGGCCCCTCTGCTAACAATGCTTTTATTAAAACAATGAACCAAACCAGAGAGCATTCAAGTAGGTGATGCACAAACATGGCTTCAAGTGTCTCTTTGGGTATCTTTAATTCTTATAGAATTTACAAAACATAGAATTTACAAAATGAAGTTTTGCATTGTTTGAAGTTGAATGATATTTCCTGTGTATTGAAACCTACTTGATTTAAAGATGACTTTAGATGGTGATCAACTTGTAAATGAGATAGTAAGTACCAATTCAATCCATCTTTATTGAGCACATTTATTACTTAATATCAATCAAAAGATGATTCAGTTACTCTAGAATAGTAGCAGTAGCATTTCATGTAAGAGTTGAATACACCATATGTTTAAACTAGCAATAAACAAGAAATATTGACAACTAACATCGCTGACTTAGATTTCAAGAGAGAGAAAGAGAGTGCACAATATAAAAAGTAGAACAATAAACATTATCTACAAGCTACTCTTCAAACAATCAAGCTCTTTATCAAGATCATTGATTAGCAAGTTGTAAGCCTTCATTGGAGAAGACGGGCATGTAGTTTGAATCTGGTATTCAAGGCACCAATTGAAGTTTCAATATATTGTATTAAACACAATATTTTTTTGTGCTTATGCAAATGGAAACATGATGACATTCACACTAGCCTTAATGGAAAAATGTTGTTTTCCAATGTGAATAGTTCTTTGAATTATTTTCCAATTTAAGATTACCTATTGATGCAAAAGTAACTAACCCTGAGGAGAACCTTGCACCTCTATTGCCAGAAACGCAACAGATGACCTATGTTTCACGTTTTGACGGCCGAAACGGGTTTTCCATTGCAAACGACTGTTTCTGAGTGACATTTCGTTTCCACCATTGTCTTAGGCAGTGATTGCTTAGATTTAAATTTAGAACATCAGATTTCTCCACTTTTTATTCAATTTAGGGACTGTATGATTATAAATGCCAGGCCTAGTTATAAGATTAAGTTATATATTTTTATGGATCTCATTAAGTAGTTAATAATGATATTAATTTAATTTAGGGATTATTATGAACTTTTTCTTTAAGTAGTATTTAGCTTAAGAGTAACTTAATTGGACTTTTTAACTAGTAGTTAACTTGATAGTAACTTAATTTATTGATTATTATAGATTTCTTTAAACGTAGTTAACTATAACATTAATTTAATATTTTCAAATAAGAATATATGGTAATGAACTTTTTATATTTGATGTCTTATTAAATTATTTTAATTATTATATATTTTTTTAATTTTAATATATATATATATATATATATATATATATATATATATATATATATATATATATATATATATATATATATATATATATATATATGTATATATATATATATATATATATATATATGTATATATATATATATATATATATATATGTATATATATATATATATATATATATATATGTATATATATATGTTTCTTATCCGCAACCTTTAGATATAACATTTCTCGTCACGTTGCCATTGCGATTTCATTTCTCATTTCTCATTTCTGGTAACATAGCCTTGTACTATATCAGATGCAGTAATTTGTAGCCAATGAAAATCACATTTTGGCCGTCACTATGTAATTACCTATCGTGGGTGCATACAATGCTAGTACCAATTCACTTAGGAAATTTGCATTCAACCATCTAAATTAATCCTATGAAATTTGAACCTTTGAGCCCGGAGAATAGTTGCTGAACTGAGATATCATTGTGTATGAATCAATATTAGGGTGAAGGAAATGAGTAACATATAATGAATATTCTGAAGGCTTTGTTTCAGTAGCATGAACCATTGTCAATTGGTATGAAAGGTGAGAAGAACTCAATAGAATTTCAAAAAATGCCAAGGACGTCTATTTTTTGAGCTGCAACAATGTTAATAGGCTTCACAATATATTATACAAGAATATGATATATATTGTAACTAGAAATAGGGGCATGGGGGATATTTGACCTAAGACATGTATTTTGTGTGAGAAATTCTTAACAAGGGTGTGGCAACCTACACCTTAGCAAAGGGTTGATGTGGTAAAGCTTCAAGGTGAGCCCCTTTGAACATCTCTATTCTTATGCCCAAAGAAGTTAAGAACTAGATTAAAAAAAGATCTTAAAGTTGTACCTATAATAATCAGGATTTAGAACATAATTAGCAATGTTTAAAAGACCAAAATTACCACCAATCAAGCTTTCTCTACAATAAGACTTTGTATTGTATGTGGATGCCATGCCAAGATGATCTATATACCTTTGGTAGTTTCCTTGAAAATTCAGAGATCTCTTTTACACAAATAAATAGAATATATCTCATGCATGTTAAAGATGAACTAATGGTAAATGATAGGAAGAGAAGAAAAGGTGAATAGTTGGAGATTACATAACCTTTTTTTGGCTTGTTTAATCTAAAATTTTACCATCTCTAATGAATGGGTATTATTCACTAGTAAATATGACTATTCTTGCTCTACCACATTATTCAGATACTCGCATGATTGTCTTAAGAAATGTGAAATGCGTAGGGAAGAAATATTGTAGAAGTACATGTTAGAGGGTTAAAAATTGCAGATAATGGAGAATGAATTATGGAACGAGAGCACAAGGAAGGGGGTAAGGATGAGGCATGGTAGAGTAAATGGATTTTTTTGGCGTAGATGCTCAAGGAAATTAAGATAGAGATTTTGTTTTTACTGCAAGTTAATTAGCATATATTGATGAGAGTAAGAAAGAAGCATATGGAAAAGTTTTCATAGGCACAATGGAAGAAATGATAGACAAATAATGTGTAAGATGTGAGAAAGAAAGAACTCAATAGGATAAAAATAATAGACAGACTTGCAGGAATTGAAAAACATTTAAAATATGCAACACTTATCCAACTAATGGAATGACATATGCCTATTACTAATGTTCAACTACAGAGACATTTAAACAACATTAAATCAAATAATTTGCACTACTTAGTAAATATGACACTATTCATTCTCTTCATTCCTCTTTACTTATAATGACACATAAGAGTAGCAACAGTTAGAGTTAGGGAGTCACCATCTTGTAACCTTGTTTCTTTCTCATGAATGTAGCATTTATAGCTATAATATATCCTTCTGCATGAAATGGACAATTTTGTTGATAAAATGCCTGCGATTCTGTGATGATATACAATATATACTCTTGAGAATATTTGAAACCAACAAGACAAATGACAACACTTGATATGATGTTCAAGTTTTAACAATAAATTAGGAAGAAGATAGAAAAAGATGTAGGTAATTTTGTGATTCTAAATTAAAGGCGACCGGAAATTGTGACATTAAGTAATAAAAAACATGAATCTGCTACAATTCATTTTTAAAAAAAAGTGACAGGCTTAAATCATACATACTAAGCGTTAGTCTCTAGATTAAAATTGATAAACACTTAGAATCAACTAACATTCTCAGAGCTTAATATATTACTTAATATGTGTGGTTTAAAGACAACCTTTAAAAAGAGCTAAAACTCTATTCATTCTGCATCAATTGTAAAATATAAAAAGTCATTGTACTTTAAAAAAATTCTTTGAAGAGTTCTTAGAAAATATTTGAACTAATTTGAAAGCAATTATGTAAAGACCATGCTATCACAACAAATGAGGCTGCAAGCTTTCTAGAGCTCCAAATGTCATGAAATATATCAACTAAAAAACATGTTTTTGGGATTTAGCCCAATCACAACATGCATAAACTACCCAACTATAACTAAGTTAGCTTAGAGGTTTAGTCATTGATTCATTTGGTGTGCTATTTGGCCAAGTACCATTAGATTTCTAGAATGATTGTGTCATTTGTTTGTATAATTGTAATTGTAGTTGTGTGTTAATCATCTATATTGGTTGAAGTTTTCACCTAAAGAAAACACATACAATTAGCTTTTAAATATGAATGGTTAAAAAATTAACACTTATTTTTAATTAATTAAGATAAATATTTTAAAATAGATTTTTTTTATAATTTGTGATATGTTAAAAAGATAATTTTTAATAACAAGTTAAATACGGCTTATAGTTTTATGACAGGAACTAATAAATATCAAATATGCAAATATATGCCTCTTTGTGAACCAATATTTTTTGGATACGAAGTTAACCAATAGAATTAGGAAAATTTCATACACATTTTAAAAAAAAAATGTCTTATACATTAAAACCAATATATTTTTATAAAGATTATAAATTTGATTATTATTTCACATATGAAACCTGTGATTACCCGGAAGGGTTCCTTATATGAAAGGCATTCGCCTGTCAGAAAGGCATCGACGGTCGACGAAGCACCCCAGCCTTGCAACACGATTGAAATGAATCCGGTCGTTAATTTCTGCGCATCAGACGTGTAAATTCACAAACCCTCGATTCCCGTCTGACACTCTGAAACCTCAAACAAAGAAGTGTTGAAATTAGATTTGGTGGAGAGAAGTTCAAAGATATCGTATGCCTATTAATACGATTACCTTTTACAGCCCTAGTTGTGGCTAACGCCTACGCTAACATACCATCGGACGACCTTAAATAGATCACGCGTTTTCACACTGCATCTCTCTGTCAACAATTTATCTGGTCCCATACCAAGTTACCTTGGTGACGTGGGAACACTCCTTCATCTGAATCTTTCTTATAACCATCTGTCTGGTCTTATTCCCGGCCGGGGTGTGTTCAGAAATCAATCAGCCAGCAGTGTGATTGAGAATTCTGGTCTGTGCATTTCACCGCCAGGAATGCTGGACGGGAACTGAATATAAAACCCTCGATCCCCGATGTATGCCACAATGTCATGTCATTTTCCGTCCTCGCCTCCCACAATTTGATGCCCGTATTTGTTCTTATCGGGTAATAAATAATAATAAAAAATTGAGAAGATTGTCTCAGGCTGAATGAGAGATTTTGAATAAATTCTCCACATAAATTATAGATATTATTTACTTTAATATGTATTTAGTTTATTTATTATACTATTTAAGTTCTAAATTGGGATATATAATTGGGTCAAGACAATTGTTAGGTGAGAGGGTCATCATTAAACTTGATTTCTCATTATGTTTTCAATTTTCAATTTTTAATTTAAATTTGATGTAAAATATATACAATTGAATCTAAAAGTGTTTTCTACTTAGAAAATTGCTATCTAAATTTGGTGTCCTAATAATATTTGATCAACTACATGTGCATTTCTGGATTTGATTGTGTGTGTTTTTTGATCAAACGTTGATGCTAAAAAACACACACAATTGAATCCAGAAATGCACATTAGTTAAAAATGGATTGTGGAAATCTGATATTATTAATATTTGATCATTTTAGAATTTAATTTATAGGAAGTCACATCAATTAAAAATAAATCTTGAATAAACTATAAAAGTAAATAATAGAAGTTCGTAATTGTAGAAAATAGGGTAGTTGGTTTTTCATTGCCACCAAATCAATTATAGACTACAAGAGAGTGATCAAATTAATTTAGGTTCATATTGATGTTATAATATTGAAATTATATAATATCAAAATAAATTACACAAATATTATATAATTTAATGATAAATTATTAACAATCAATTAATCTTATTCACAAAAACATAAATATTTTCTATAAATTTTATATAATATTTTAAAATTATATTTATATTTTATTTGTAATTGTATATTTTATTTGTAGTTGTTTTTTAAATAATAATTACAAATTTATTGTAATAAATTACTACCCAAATTATTAATTGGAAGTACCTATTGCATACCAAAATGCAATTACTAGTTTTAATCTTATATTATGTAAATATTTTAAAAAAACCTTTAATTTTAATTTTAATTTAAAAGTTATTTAGATTTCTTGTGTTGTTTTACTGGGATAGCGTAACCAGTATTCTTCTTCCTTTTTTCCTCTCTGTCTGATAATTGCATTGATCTGCAACTGCAGTTCTGCGAGGCGATCATAATGGATCATGAGCGATCAATGTTGGGGAAACTGGTTATAAAGATACTTGTAAGCCCTCACCAGACTATATACGCCTTCAACACTATATTCATTCACATTATAGTCAAAGGCAGCGTTGAGATAGTTGAAGGAACATTCCGTAAAACTGCAAAACATGTTGGTCATCCAAGAAACAACAATAAGTGGGTCTTCACACGGGCAGCTGCAGAGCTTGAAGAAGTCGGACAGGGTTATGCGTGGCATCAAATCTTTGAGTGCGATCTGATAGCCCAGATTCAAGAACTCACTTTGAAATCTCCTGAACTGAAAGAATCGAACGGTTCTATTATCCCAAAACCTCTCAATATAATGAACAAAAGTCCAATCTTGAAATTCCCCAAGCTTTCTCCAACGATGGGCAATGATGGGCAGTATTTTAGCATCCAAATCTAAAACAGCCATCTCGATGGATTCAATGGGAGCTTCAAGACATTTCTTCAAGTATTCCAGGCTCTTAGCATCTGTAGCTCTACAATACCCAATTTCCCTGCTGCCTCCACCAGCTCTTCCAGCAATCTGTTTTATTAACTCAGTCTTCACAGGACGATCGGACAATTCGTGGCTGTCATATTTCTCTATCTCTGTGAAAATGACTCTTCTTATTGGAAGATCAAGACCCATTGCAATGGCATCCGTGGCTAACAGCACAGTTTTGTGGGTCTCAGAATCTTTCAAGAATTTTTCAGCTGCTTCAATGATAAGTTCCGGTGGGAGGTTGGGGTATAACAGAGTACATTTTATGTTAGGCTGCTGCTGCAAAATTGTTCTTTTTATTTCTCTCAGTTTACGCACTGAAAATCCAACAAAGCAGTCCCCAGATTCAATTTCAGTTTTCCCAACAACGAATTCTTTATCTTCCACAACCAATTGGTTTCTCCTATGGTGCTCCACCGTTGTCAATTTGTCCCCTGATAATTGACAGATTTGTTGAATGAGTTCCAGCACGCTGCTCTCTCCACTTCCACACAAGTGGATTTCTTCAGCATTTAGCCCAAAAAATGCTCGTGTCCACGCCCAACCTCTGATATCATCTCCAATCATCTCAATCTCATCGATCACACCCACTTCCCACTTTTTACTCAAATCCACCAGTTCCACACAAGAAGAACATTTTAGAGAACCCGAATGATGTTTAACATTCTCCCCTGTTTCAAGGTCACACAGAATTCCTTCCTTATTCACGTTTTGGTAGACTTGCATTGCAAGCAGGGGAAGTGGGGCACAATAAATTGCAGATTTGCCTTGTGCCTTGAAGCTTTTCAAAGCCTCAAAAGTTGTCCCGCTATTTGTTGGGTCAAAGTGAAAAGTAACCGTACGACTAGAGTATTCGATTTGCCTTGGATAGCGACGAGTAGGGGGAGCCGCGTTAAACATCCATTGAGGCACCTGCTCTCTAAACTTCACAAACAAATTCTTAAAGAAAATACAATCATATTCCTCATAACGATGCCTGAAGTGTACAATTATGTCCATTAAGGCTGAAGGACAGTAATGTTTCAAGAAACTCATGTTCTAAACGTAGTATTTCATCGTCCTCCAGCTCCGCATTCAGCATTTTCTGTGTGTATCTATCTTCCAGTGACTTCTTGAAAGGCATATGGAAGCTCTTCATGTCTTTCAAAATCTTTGTTAATTCCTTTTTAGCTTTTTTCCAACAGATCATTATCTTCTCAATCGACAAATCCTCACAACATTCAGTACAAGGACTATGAAGATCATGTACTTCAGGACATTCAGCACACTGCTTGGAACACAGCATTGTTAAGGCGGTGTTAAGCTCGCCATGTCTATAATGCATATCCAACAATGCACTCCAAATGTCTCGACTGTACCTTTCAATCTCTTCCTCTTTAGGAGGACCGCATGAACTACGACAATCACAATCGTCCATATTCATAATAACTTCTCACGCTTTTCTTACTAACTCACATCCGATTATATGTTGTTTCTCACATCCTATTATATATGTTGTTTTCTCTTTATGTGTCTCTCTCTTAAGAGACACATCTCTCAGAATAAATCTCGTCCTTTTAACGAGAGAAAAAGAACTAGAAGAATTTAGCTTCCAAACTAAATTTTAAATTCTATTTTTCTAATCTTAAAAATAATTTTTATAAATAATACTTTGGGAGTATTAAATATTATTCATGAATTAATTTTTATATATTTTTAAATTTGATAATGTTATTTTTTACATGTCAACTATAAAATTATCTATTTATCATTTTTTATACGTCACTCCACTCCAATCTTCTTATTGCAATTAGGCCACTTTATGTAATTAAAAATTTACATATCACGAGGTTTTATGGTAGCTTACTGCCTTAGAGCTTAATTTAAGATACATGAAAAACCCAAAGCACTATCTAGTTATTCTTTTATTATTTTATGACTAAAAGAGGGTTAAAAATTTATTAAAACACAAAGAGAAAAATTACAACAAGAGCATCAAAGAGATCTACCGAGCCCTATCTAGTTATTCTTTTATTCATTTATGAAGATCATACTGACATCATGGTAAATTTTATTTATCTTTTCTACAATTGTCATACTTTTTATATTTGTCTTGTATAAACATACCAAAGAAATACCATGTCCACAATATTATAAAATAGTGAATGGATAATAAATGTATGCAAATCTCTACCAATAACTTTATATCATAAGATTTTATGGTAGCTTAGTGACCTAGAGCTTAATTTAAGATATTGGAAAAACCCAAAGCACTATCTAGTTATTATTTTATTATTTTATGACTAAAAGAGGGGTAAAAACTTATTAAAACACAAATAGGAAAATTACAACAAGAGCATCAGAGAGATCTATTGACCCCTATCATGATCAACAAGTTGATAAAAAACATGAGATAAATAAGGGGCAGTTGCCTCTTATCAGTTCAATACTCTAATCATGCATGTGCTCTAAAGGTTATTTGGCCAAACACTATCCAGTTATTCTTTTATTCTTTTATGAAGATCATACTGACATCCTGGTAAAATCTTTTCTACACTTGTCAAACATTTTATATTTGTCTTGTATAAACATACTAAAGAAATACCATATCCATAATATCAGAAAATAGTGAATGGTTGATACATGTATGCAAATCTCTACCAATAACTTAGGTTCCAAAGCCACTCTTGGTTTAAATGTGGTTCAGAACCATGTACTTATGATAATTGCTTAGCGATAATCTTCAAAGAATCTTGTACACACCTCATTTATCACCTTTCATACTCCAAATAGTTTAGCACTATTGTAGTATATCCGACATACAATATTTTAAGAAATAAGGACTCATGGTTATCTTTAGCATAGATTGTTGGCTAGAGCTATCAAGTTTATCATAATGACGATTCGTATGGTAATCATAATTGCAATTGATAGAGATTAAGGCGGTAATTTACAAGGCCTACTTAAAGAATATGTTTTTTATTTAGAAGATGAAGAATTGGTGATTATGAGAAACCTATGGCTGAGAAGAATTACTTTGTATAAAATTTGGATGAGAACAATAATTTATTTCTTGATATAGTGGATAGGAGTATAAATCTAGAATCTTTCGAGTATAATGTCAATTTTGTTTCAAAAGTTGATAAGTCCTTTTACAGTTCTGGACATGGTCACTTTAACCAATTCTCATCCTCCACTTTTTGACATTCAAGTGCTTTTTCCTCTTTTAAGTTGTCCATAGAAATGTTGTGGGTACAACTCCCATTCTCATGCCTTAGCTTTGAAATGAGCTCGGAGATCACAATCCATTGTTTATAGCTATTGGTTATTTTGTCATAGCTCCTGCTAACAAAGTGAAGAGAGAATCCTGTGAAATATCTTCTTATTATTCTTTTCCAAACACTATCCAACTATTCTTTTATTCTTTTATGAAGATCATATTGACATCATGGTAAATTTTGTTTATCTTTTCTACAATTTTCACACTTTTTATATTTGTCTTGTTTAAACATACACAAGAAATACCATATCCATAATATCAGAAAATAGTGAATGGATGATACCTGTATGCAAACCTCTACCAATAACTTAGGTTCCAAAGCCACTCTTAGTTTGTTTGGCTTAGAACCCTATGCTTATGATAATTGCTTAGCAATAATGCTCAAAGAATCTTGTACACACCTTATTTATCACCTTTATTCTCCAAATAGTTTAGAACACATATTGGAATAAATCTCTTGTCCTCTTAACAAGACAAAAGAACTAGAAGAATTTAGCTTCTAAAAGAATTAATTTTGTAATATATTTAATTTTATATCATAAATAAATAGAAATTATTACTATTAGTTTATGTTACAGAATTTAATCTTATTATTAGAGAAAAAGTCCAATTTCTTAACAAGTTTATTCTCTAAAAGATAATATATGTAATTAGCAAAATAATTATTTATTTATTTATTTATAAACTATATTTTAGATTTTATTTTTCTAATCTTAAATTTTTATTTTTTATTTTTTAAATATTAGTTCAGGAGTATTAAATATTATTAAATAGTATTCATGAATTAGTTTTTATATTTTTTTAATGATAATGTTATTTTTTACATGTCAACTATAAAATTATCTATTTATCATTTTTTATATGTCACTCCACTCCAATCTTGGACCATTATAATTAGGCCACTTTATGTAATTAAAAATTTACATATCATGAGGTTTTATGGTAGCTTAGTGCCCTAGAGCTTAATTTAAGATATAGGAAAAACCCAAAGCACTATCTAGTTATTCTTTTATTATTTTATGACTAAAAGAGGGGTAAAAATTTATTAAAACACAAAGAGAAAAATTGCAACAAGAGCATCAGAGAGATCTACTAAGCCCTATCACTATCAAAAATTTAATAAAAAAAACATGAGATAAATAAGGGGGTAGTTGTCTTTTATCAACAATACTCCAATCATGCATGTGCTCTGAAGCTTCTTTAGCCAAGTTCACTATCTAGTTATTCTTTTATGAAGATCATACTGACATCATGATAAATTTTGTTTATCTTTTCTACAATTTTCATACTTTTTATATTTATCTTGTATAAACATACACAATAAATACCATATCCACAATATCAGAAAATAATGAATGGATGATACCTATATGCAAACCTCTACCAATAACTTAGGTTCCAAAGCCACTCTTGGTTTGTGTGTCTCAGAACCCTGCATGCTTATGATAATTTCTTACAATGATATTCAAAGAATCTTATACACACCTCATTTATCACCTTTCATTCTCCAAATAGTTTAGAACTACTATTTTATATCCCACATACAACTTTTTAAGCAATATGGACTCATGGTTATCTTAGCATAGATTGTTGGCTAGAGCTATCCAGTTTATCATAATTTCAATTCATATGGTAATCATAATTGCAATTGATAGAGATGAAGGAGATAATTTGCAAGGCCTACTTAAAGAATATGTTTTCAATTTGGAAGATG
The DNA here is from genome assembly GCA_027943335.1 of Chamaecyparis obtusa. Lineage (NCBI taxonomy): Eukaryota > Viridiplantae > Streptophyta > Pinopsida > Cupressales > Cupressaceae > Chamaecyparis > Chamaecyparis obtusa. The sequence goes on along the minus strand of BSBK01004570.1, from coordinate 424,721 downwards.
AAGAACTGATGATTATGAGAAACACATGGCTGAGAAGAATTATTGCATATAAAATTTGACAATAATTTCTTTCTTGATATATAGTGGATAGGAGTGAAAATCCAAAATATTTCTAGTATAATGTCAATTTTGTTTAGAAGTTGAAAACTCTTGTTATAGTTGTAGACATGGTCACTTTAACTGATTCTCATCCTCCACTTTTTGATATTCAAGTGATTTCTTATCTTTTAAGTTGTCCATAGAAATATTGTTGGTACAACTCCCGTTCTCATGCCTTAGCTTTGAAATGAGCTCGGAGATCATAGTCTGGTTTTTATAGCTATTGGCTATTTTGTCATAGCTCCTGCTAATAAAGTGAAGAGAGAATCCTATGAAAGATCTTAAACCACCTATCTAGAGTAGTTGTATTGAACTTCATCTTCCTAATAGTGAATGTGATTCGAGCTATCTTAATACTTCCAAAATTAAAAAGTAGCATCCATAATTGTACTCATTTGAGTTATCTTTGAATTTTTTGTCATGCAATCATAGTCTTTAAATTCTCTTTCTTTGACAGTTATCTTAAATAATGTGCATTTATTTGGATGGTATGGTTATATCTGGATTGGAATGATATTCTTGTGGCTGGATAATGTGCCCTCATGAAGAAATAATTTTGTAATTCTGCCATATTGGTATTGTAGAAAATTTACCTAGGCATTAAAAATAGCCTTTGTTAAAGTTGTTCACCTAAAAAGACTATTTCATATATTTTATTATTTTACCATGACACTATAGAATTATTGAACTTTTCTTATTGACCAAATATATATATAATTCAATAGTACCTTTCCTTTAAAATGCATTATACATCATGTTCTGTTCATTTCATATTATAATAGGAATATTTAACTGTCGGGTATGTGCAAGATCATGAGGGGCCAAACTATGCCCTTAAGTGGCAATGAAAAATCAGCAAATAAGGGTTAGTCAACTTCACGTGAAAATTTCAACTAGCTATCAACCTAATATCAAAAAGTTGTAAGAATAGAATTTGTAGAAAATTGAATGTAGTTTCTAAACTACTAGGCCTTTTTTGAAAAAAAGTTAGTATGATTGGTGAAAAGTATAGATTTCAATGCAGTAGTACAAAAATTTCTGGAAAAAAATAAGAAGTAGGTGTATGTCTGACCACCTCAATCATAATCAAATGATAATATTTTATTATAAGATTTTATATATAAGTAGTAGACTCATGCCCGGATGTGACACATATTTTTTTGTAACTTTTTTCCAAAAAAAAAATTAATTATGAATTTTCTGCTACAACATTTTCAGAATAAAAAACTTCCATGTCTGACCACCTTAACTCATTCAAAACTTTACAAAATTCAATTTTTTTTTCCTTATAGTAGGTGAAGCATAGAATGTGATGCATTTTTTAGATTTCAAAAATGTTATACCATTTGAAAGTTATAGTCATTTTTCAATCAGTATATAAATCAACACTTTAGAGGTAACTCAATTAGAAAATAACTAATAATTACTTACCGAATTCAAAATTTGATAGCAATTATATCAATAGAAAGCTGATAATCTCCTTAAGATAGCCTTTTCGTTTCATCAAATTCGGGTGAAAAAAAAGTCGTCATCTACATGGTCGAAGTCTGGATCTTAGAGAAACAGGGGAAAAACACATTTTTGAGACATTTCAATAGTTGACCATGTAGGTTTGGTACACAAAGCAATATCGAGCCTAATCAGGTACCTGAAAATGCTAACAGAATTTTGATTTTTCACTTTTCCCTCCCCTTTCTCCCTCCCATTTCTCCATCCTTCATATGATATATTATATATCAAAAACTATATATTAGATTATATATTATATATATTAAATATTATATAATATACATTTTACATTAAATATTATTTAATATATATTAATATTAAATGTTACATTATATATTATTTTATATATATAATATATTAATATGTATTTTACAACTATGTATGAAAGGTTGGAAGATTACAAAAAAATCATGGATGGCCATTGAAAGAAGCAAAGGAAATCAATCAGCCATTTAAAAAATTCATGGGTGGCCATTGAGGAAGAGAGACAGTGAGAAGGTGGTGGGGGCTGAGAGAGGAAGAGAGAGAGTGAGAAGGAGAGAGAGAGAGAGAGAGGGATGGGGAGAGAGTAGTAGAGAGAGAGAAGGGGAAGGGGAGAGAGTAGGAGAGATAGAGAGAAGGGGAAGGGGAGAGAGAGAGAGAGAGAGAGAGAGAGAGAGAGAGAGAGAGAGAGAGAGAGAGAGAGAGAGAGAGAGAGAGAGAGAGAGAGTAGGAGAGAGAGAGAAGGGGAAGGATAACCAATTCATTACAATATTAATTAGTAGCCTGAGCAAGACAAACTTAAATAATATCACAACATGCATTAGAAATCCAAATTCTAATTACCTGAGTTTTAAGCAAAGTCAGTAAGGTCTTGGATAGGGACATTAAAGATCCACACATTGTTCAGTAGATACCTCCAAGAACCCACATACACAGGAGTAGGTTTGAAGTAAGACTAAGATTGTTTATCAGTTCAAAAATATTACTATGTTGTACTTTTGATTAACATCCAATGATTGGATGTGAAATTCACAAATTTGATTATATTACCACTGGTTCTATTTCAAGTTCTAGAAAAAAATAATATTTGACATATGTTCATAAATTTTAGTCAACACCATTTTAAAATAACACATCAGTTTATTTTTACACATCGAGAATATCATCAATAGGAATTGAACTGAAATTGATATAGGTCATAGGAAATAAATGCCCTAGCTATTTGTTGTCTTTTGCATTTTGAGTTTCTTATTACAATCAGGTGAAGAATATTACTCTCCAAATGGTTTTGGACAGTAACATTTGCACTTCCTCTTCACAAATATTTCTTCCCTCATCTTGCTGCCTATTGATACTGACAAAGTGAATCTAGGCATTTCTGCCATGTAATGGGAGAAAAATGGTTTCCTAATTGATATGTGTCTAAATAATACAAGCAAGAAACTTTTCTTTGATATTGCTCACTAACCCTTTACAACATAAAATGTTTACAAAAACTGGCATGTACTTGCACGAGGACATTATATATTACAGAAATCCCACACAGAAGAAGCTGTCAAGCCGCTCAAAAAGTAGTAAGTTATAGCAAGTGGGATAATGTAGATGGTTTAATAAACCACTATCTTCTTTACTCAAGCAACATTTGGTTCATCTGCTCGACTGGGGCATGTTTGGGGACAGAAAGTCTCCATTTAAACTCAACTCTCTGGAAGCAGTTATATTTGTCAGTGGAGGAGATACACCCATTGGATCTGCAATAACTTTATGCTCATTGGAATTTCCATTTCTCTTCAATTGGGATACTCTTTCCAAAATTGTATCTACCCTTTTACCAATTTGGGAAATCAATGGATCTATTTGTGGACCTCCAAGGTGTTGGTCACCTAAACGAGAATCTTGAGATGAATCAGGAACTTCTCTATGAAAGAGATCAGTACCTTGAGAAGCTCTCCACTTGTCAGCTGAATCAAAACCTTGGACCATAGATGGCTGCCCTTTGTTGTAAAATGAGGAGTGAGACTGCCTTGCCAAAGGTGGCAATGAACTTACATTTGAGGGATAATGCCCAACATGAGTAACTTGGTTTCCCAAGTCCCGTAAATGCAAGGTCATTGACGAATAGGCATTTCTAATAGAAATATTTGTGGTGCTAGAATGAAGTGCACGACCAAATTCTTTGCTTGCTAATGGACCAATTTGAGGCTTCATTTCACATTGCTCTATGGATAATTCCACAGCACTTGTTACTTCTCTATCTTAATTTTTTGTGTCAGTGTACATGTGCACTAAAGAGTTTTTGTCACTACTTGAGCTACTAGCAGATGGTGAGTACTTATCATCATCATGTGACATAGGCTCACACACATATCTTACTTATTTCCTTTGCCACTTTCCCCTTCCCAGCTCTTCCTCCTTATCTGTAACTTCTATAATGGGCCCAAGAAGCTCTTCCCACTCTTTCCCATTAATATGCAAATATTTTTGTTCGTAACAGTATTTTTTGCATATATTATGATATTGATCCGATTTGATGAACCTTCGCTATTTGATCCATACTTCCCTTTCATTTCACTTGCTTTGCTCATTTTGCATGTCATAGGCTAGGATTTGATAGCGGGTATGACCTTGGTACTGCTGGCATTAATGATAAATTTTACCTTTTAAAGCTATTAATTTTTTGTCATTTTTCCTGTATGATGCTTTTGTATATGAATTGTTGATATTCTCTAGGAAAATTTTCATTTTTTCCTGTAGGATGCCTTTGTATACAAATTTTGGAGAATCTCTGTTAAAGAGTAGGTACAGATGGCTAAGCTAAGTGTAGCAGAGAGGGAGAGGACTAAATTGAGAGAGCAGAGGCAGAGAGCAATAAGGATGAAAATATTTCAGGGCTTGCGAAAATATGGAAATTATAATCTTCCTCCCAGAGAAGACATTAATGAAGTTCTTCATGCCTTAGTAGAGGAAGCCGACTGGATTGTTGAAGCTGAAGGTACTACATACAGAAATGCGGTATGTATTTTTGGCCTAAATTTTATTTTTCATTTCTTTTAGGTCTTTAAAGGTGGCCAGCTAAATCTTTGTATTAAATATCAGGGAATGCATGAAAATAATATGATTCCAAGCACGAGCATGAGTCCCTACAGGGGCATAGTTGTTCCTTTTACATGCGCCATAAACCTTAGCTACGCAAAAATGGTGGCTTTGAAGAATAGTTCACTAGAGGTGGAGAGAGAGAGATAGGGAGAGAGGGAGAGGGAGAGAGAGAGACCCCTATGAAGTCCTATGGACCCCTATGACAGCCCTATGACCCCTATGGACACATTGGAACCCTCAAGTGTGTCCTAAGGGGTCCTATGACCCCTTTGAACACACTTGAGCATTAAAATGTGTCAAAAGGGGTCATGGGGACATCCTAGGGGTCCTAGTACACCTTATCACATGTTAGGACCCCTACGAAGTCCCCATGAACCCTATGGACACATTGGAATGCTCAAGTGTGTCTTAAGGGGTCCTACGACCCCTTCGGACACACTTGAGCATTCAAATGTGTCAGAAGGGGACATGGGGACTTCCTAGGGGTCCTAGTATGCCTTATCACACGTTACGACCCCTAGGAAGTCTGCATGACCCCTATGGACACATTGGAATGCTCAAGTGTGTCTTAAGGGGTCCTACAACCCCTTCAGACACACTTGAGCATTGAAATGTGTCAAATGGGATCATGGGGACTTCCTAGGGGTCCTAGTACACCTTATCACACATTAGGACCCCTAAGAAGTCTGCATGACCCCTATGGACTCATCAAAATGATCAAGTGTGTCTTAAGGGGTCATACAACCCCTTCAGACACACTTGAGCATTCAAATGTGTCAAAAGGGGTCATGGGGACTTCCTAGGGGTCCTAGTATGCCTTATCACATGTTAGGACCCCTAGGAAGTCCGCATGAGCCCTATGGACACATTGGAATGATCAAGTGTGTCTTAAGGGGTCCTACAACCCCTTCGAACACACTTGAGTGTTCAAATGTGTCAAAAGGGGTCATGGAGACTTCCTAGGGGTCCTAATATGCATTATGATGCGTTAGGACCCCTAGGAAGTTTGCATGACCCCTATGGACACATTAGACACATCAAGTGTGTCTTAAGGTGTCCTATGACCCCTTTGAACACACTTGAGCATTCAAATGTGTTAGAAGGGGTCATGGGGACTTCCTAGGGGTCCTAGTATGCCTTATCATGTGTTAGGATCCCTAGGAAGTCTGCATGACCCCTATGGACACATTGGAATGATCAAGTGTGCCTTACGGGGTCCTACAACACCTTCGAACACACTTGAGTGTTCAAATGTGTCAAATGGGGTCATGGGGACTTCCTAGGGGTCCTAGTATGCCTTATCACATGTTAGGACCCCTAGGAAGTTTGCATGACCCCTATGGACACATTGGAATGCTCAAGTGTGTCTTAAGGGGTCCTACAACCCCTTCAGACACACTTGAGCATTCAAATGTCTCAAATGGGGTCATGGGGACTTCCTAGGGGTCTTAGTATGCCTTATCACACGTTAGGACCCCTAGGAAGTCCGCATGACCCCTATGGACACATTAGACACATCAAGTGTGTCTTAAGGGGTCCCACGACCCCTTTAGATACACTTGAGCATTCAGATGTGCCAAATAAGGTCATGGGGACTTCCTAGGGGTCCTAGTATGCCTTATCATGCGTTAGGACCCCTAGGAAGTTTGCATGACCCCTATGGACACATTGGAATGATCAAGTGTGTCTTAAGGGGTCCTATGACCCTTTTAGACACACTTGAGCATTCAAATGTGTCAAAAGGGGTCATGGGGACTTCCTAGGGGTCCTAGTATGCCTTATCACGTGTTAGGACCCCTAGGAAGTCCGCATGACTCCTATGGACACATTGGAATGATCAAGTGTGTCTTAAGGGGTCCTACAACCCCTTCAAACACACTTGAGTGTTCAAATGTGTCAAAAGGGGCCATGGAGACTTTTTAGGGGTCCTAGTACACTTTATCACGTGTTAGGACCCCTAGGAAGTCCGCATGACCCCTATGGACACATTAGAGACATCAAGTGTGTCTTAAGGTGTCCTACGACCCCTTCCGACATACTTGAGCATTTAAATGTGTCAGAAAGGGTCATACAAAATTCCTAGGGGTCCTAGTATGCCTTATCACGTGTTAGGGACCCTAGGAAGTCCGCATGACCCCTATGGACACATTGGAATTATTAAGTGTGTCTTAAGGGGTCCTATGACCCCTTCAGACACACTTGAGAATTCAAATGTGTCAAATGGGGTCATGGGGACTTCTTAGGGGTCCTAGTACATCTTATCACACGTTAGGACCCCTAGGAAGTCTGCATGACCCCTATGGACACATTGGAATGCTCAAGTGTGTCTTAAGGGGTTCTACGATCCCTTTGAACACACTTGAGCATTCAAATGTGTCAAATGGGGTCATGGGGACTTCCTAGGGGTCCTAGTACACCTTATCACGCGTTAGGACCCCTAGGAAGTTTGCATGACCCCTATGGACACATTAGACACATTAAGTTTGTCTTAAGGGGTCCTACGACCCCTTCGGACACACTTGAGCATTCGAATGTGTCAAAAGGGGTCATGGAGACTTCCTAGGGGTCCTAGTACGCCTTATCATGTGTTAGGACCCCTAGGAAGTTCGCATGACCCCTATGGACACATTAGACACATCAAGTGTGTCTTAAGGTGTCCTGCGACCCCTTCGAACACACTTGAGCATTCAAATGTGTCAGAAGGGGTCATGGGGACTTCCTAGGGGTCCTAGTATGCCTTATCACGTGTTAGGACCCTTAGGAAGTCCACATGACCCCTATGGACACATTAGAATGATCAAGTGTGTCTTAAGGGGTCCTACGACCCCTTTAGACACACTTGAGTGTTCAAATGTGTAAAATGGGGTCATGGGGACTTCCTAGGGGTCCTAGTATGCCTTATCAAGCGTTAGGACCCCTAGGAAGCATGCATGACCCCTATGGACACATTGGAATGCTCAAGTGTGTCTTAATGGGTCCTACGACCCCTTTGGACACACTTGAGCATTCAAATGTGTCAAATGGGGTCATGGGGACTTCCTAGGGGTCCTAGTACACCTTATCACGTGTTAGGACCCTTAGGAAGTCCGCATGACCCCTATGGACACATTAGACACATTAAGTGTGTCTTAAGGGGTCCAACGACCCCTTTGGATACACTTGACTATTCAAATGTGTCAAAAGGGGTCATGGAGACTTCCTAGGGGTCCTAGTATGCCTTATCATGCGTTAGGACCCCTAGGAAGTCCACATGACCCCTATGGACACATTCAAATGCTCAAGTGTGTCTTAAGGGGTCCTACGACCCCCTCAGACACACTTAAGCATTTAAATGTGTCAAATGGGGTAATGGGCACTTCCTAGGGGTCCTAGTATGCCTTATCACACGTTAGGACCCCTAGGAACTTCGCATGACCCCTATAGACACATTAGACACATCAAGTGTGTCTTAAGGGGTCCTACGACCCCTTCGAACACACTTGAGCATTTAAATGTGTCAAAAGGGGTCATGGCGACTTCCTAGGCATCCTAGTATGCCTTATCACACGTTAGGACCCCTAGGAAGTCTGCAGGACCCCTATGGACACATTAGACACATCAAGTGTGTCTTAAGGGGTCCTACAACCCCTTCGAACACACTTGAGCATTCAAATGTGTCAAAAGGGGTAATGGAGATGTCCTAGGGGTCCTAGTACACCTTATCATGCGTTAGGACCCCTAGGAAGTTCGCATGACCCCTATGGACACATTGGAATGATCAAGTGTGTCTTAAAGGGTCATACGACCTCTTTAAACACACTCGAGCATTCAAATGTGTCAAATGGGGTCATGGGGACTTCCTAGGGGTCCTAGTACACCTTATCACATGTTAGGACCCCAAGGAAGTCCGCAGGACCCCTATGGACATATTAGACACATCAAGTGTGTCTTAAGGGGTCCTACAACCCCTTCAGACACACTTGAGTGTTCAAATGTGTCAAAAGGGGTCATGGAGACTTCCTAGGCATCCTAGTACGCCTTATCACGCATTAGGACTCCTAGGAAGTCCACATGACCCCTATGGACACATTGGAATGATTAAGTGTGTCTTAAGGGATCCTACGACCCCTTTGGACACACTTGAGCATTCAAATGTGTCAAAAGGGGTCATGGGGACTTCCTAGGGGTCCTAGTATGCCTTATCACGCGTTAGGACCCCTAGGAAGTTTGCATGACCCCTATGGACACATTGGAATGATCAAGTCTGTCTTAAGGGGTCCTACGACCCCTTCAGACAGACTTGAGCATTCAAATGTGTCAGAAGTGGTCATGGGGACTTATTTAGTATAGTCAAACCACTGACATTAGAAGGAGTCTATAGAAAAATCCTGTGCTGGATACTTTCAAGAGGACTTGGGTTGAACCTGTCTGTCATCAAATCAACTGTGAAGGTATTTTTTTGAATACATTATATATATATATATATATATAGTACATTATATACATTAGTATATGTATTATAGACATTAATATATAATACATTATATATATTATATACATTAGTATATAATACATTAATATATATATATATATATATATATATATATATATATATATATATATATATATATATATATATATATATATATATATATATATATATATATATTATATACATTAGTATATAATACATTAGTACATATAATACATTACTATATATATAATATACATTATATATGTTATATACCCCATTTTAGATGTAAAAGTTCAATTTTTTCATTTGCTCCCACCCTTTTTTTCATTTGCTTGTAAATATTGGGTACTCGATTTTTGACTGGTCATATTTGACCAAAATATTCTCTGTCCCCACAGACCAGAGAAGCACGAGATTTCAAACTTTTTCATGGGTTGCAGGAAAAAAAAAAAAAGTGATTTGGGGCCCATTTTTTGTTTTTTGTCAACTTGTGGTCTCACCATGGGAAGCAACAGTCGTCGAAAGGCTAAACAGAAGAGGAAGGTGACGAATGAAGAAATTCAAGCATATAGGGAAAAAGATAGGGAAAATCACCGAAGAATGAGAGAAGGTATGTTAAACATTAATCAAGGTGACCTCGTAAATGTAGTTGCAAGTGAAGAGGATGTTGAATTTGAATATAATATTGAAATTAATTTTGTGAATGAAAACGTAGATTTGAGGAATGACAATGAATGGAATGAAGATGAAAATGTATTGATGGAGATTGAAAATGTAGACTTGGGGAATGAAAATGTTGCACAAGAACTACATGAATGTTACACATCTCCAAATTATATGCGAAATGAAGTCCCTTGCAATAAAGATAATCAATCTTCAAATTTGGGGCTTTTAAGAACACCTAAATGGTTAATTAAAATTGAGGAGAACATTATGAATAATTAGGAAGGAAAGAGGTCACATAGAACCGTTAGGTTGTGGGCTTCAAGAATTTATGATCAATTTTTTGGAAACAAGACATTGGTTGAGCAATGTCAATTTTTTGTGTAGTTGTTAAAGATGCAAAAGATGAGACTTGTGCTTGTTAAATTGAAGATTTGTGTGAACAATAAAATGGAGAGAAATGCCATTGTTGTGAAGAATATTTTCAGTGCTCTTAATAGCATTGGGAAGACTAGTAGAGAAAAAGACAAGAGAGTTGCTCGGAGGGTTATTACAACCTCCTTAGTAAGTCATCAGTTGAGAAAGGCTCGTTTGATGAGACAAACTTGTGTTGACTTCAATATAGACCGTAAAACTTTGGGTAGAGCACTTGCAAGAAGAGAAGGACTTGATGATCCGCTTCAAATTGATACATGGGCTTAAGGTGGGAGACTTTCGTGTTTCGATAAGAAGCTAACAGATTTTGTCAAGGATGAAATTCAAGAATTTTGGGATGCTAACTCAAGAGTGTCACCAAATGTGAAGGATGACTTGAAGTTGAGAGTTGGCAATTGAGACTGCACTCCACATCCTAAATATTATATGGAGGTAAGTCAAACAATGTTGTATAAATTTTTTTGTGAGACACATCCAACATTGAAAATATGACAAAGGTCTTTTGAATCCGTGAAGCCGTTTTATTGTGTACCCCTTAAGATTCGGAATACATGTTGTTGCAAATATCATGTTGAGTTTTCAATGCATCATGAATTATTACGGTCCATTCGTTCTACTTTGCATACTAATGAAATGCTAGAGGATTGTGGTGCAAGTGGTCTTCCCAAATCATCAAGAGACTTGCTAGATCAATTTTTATGTCATAGAGATGATGGTTGTTTATTTTATAAAAAAGATTGCTTAAATGCCAAGTGCTCAGAATGTGGTGGCTTGTCCAAGTTTAGAACACGTTTTCATGAGGGTTTGGAACACAATTTTGGAAAGACACTCGTCCAAAAAAAGGTATATGAAATAGTGAAATATACATTGAAGAGTGGAGGTGAAGGCTCTAGATGTGAATTAGTTGTAAAAGAATATAGTGTTGCTGATTTTATCTCAGATTTCAAGACAAATCTTTTTTACAAGTATGCAAGGCATAGTCACAAGTCTCAATGGTTGGATAAAAAATTTAGTACATATAAGGACACTTTCCCCATTGGAACTATTATATCTATTGTAGACTTTGCGGAGAACTATACATTGCAGCCCCAAAATGAGACTCAAGCTCAATATTACAATTCCATTTAGGTTGATATTTTTGTACACATCACATATAGACATTCCCCTGATAGCACAAAAGATGAGTGAAAGATAATCAGAGAGTACCATTTTTATATGAGCAATGATAGGTCTCACTATCATGAGTTTGTTCAACATTGTTTCCAAAACTATTTTGACTTCTTGCAGGACAATGATATTGCTATGGATAGGCATCTCATCTGGTTGGGTAATTGCACCGGTCAATTTAAGAATGCCAAAATGTTTTATTGGTTGTGTAGAATGCATGTGGAGAGAGGTGTACCTCATATCTGGAGTTTTTTGGAGTTAGGGCATGGGAAAGGGGAGCATGATGGAGCAGGTGCGTGTGTGAAGAGAGCTCTAGTTAAGGAGAAATTGAGGATTTTAGGTGCTGTACTTCTTGATGCTCATTCTATTGTTGATTGGTGTACTTTATCATTATCACAGGGGGGGACTCTTGATTCTACAGTGCGTAGATTCTTTTGGTTGGTTGAGGAGGGAACTATAGGAGATAGATTGGATTGTCAAATAGTGAAAGATTCTTAAAAAATGCATTCATTCCGAAGCTCCAATAGTAGTACATGGACCATTTGGACATGAGAGTTGGCTTGTTTTTGCCCCATGTGTTTTCAGTATGATTAGGATCATTGTGAGTCAAGTGAGTAGGTGGATACATGGGTTCCACAATATCTAACTCCTTTATCTTTGACACTCTCTATAAGAAATGATGACATGGACACTTCAGTTGAGTATGACCATCTTTTAGATCTTCTGAAGCCAGGAGATGTTTTTGCATTGGTTGCACCGTAGGGGAATGATGAGAGGTTAGATTATTGGTTAGCACGTAGTGTACGAGGTAAACAGAAGCTTGTACAACCGATGACAAATGGTGATGGGTCACATATCCTACTGGTTCAGTTGTTGTTGTGGGAACATGGCTGTGATCATACATGATTAGAAAGAATGGAATTCCCGCATTTGAAGACTATGAGAAGCACAAAACTATTCTCATGTATTCACACCTTGTTATAGCAACAAATGTCAAGTTGTCAAAGCATCAAGGAAGACCAAAGACAAAAGAACTTTGGACTATTAGTACTGGTGATCATGAAGCATTATTGGAGACCCTGAAGCAAAGAGATGACCCTTCAGGAACACTTGACTAGGTAATAAGTTAACTTAGTGCATTGTTTTCTAAGTTCGTTAAGCTTAATTTCAATACATTAATTTCACCTTTCTTAGATTGTATTTTGAGTCAATCAAATTGGTTTTGTATGTGGATTGTAACTTGTGCAGGAGCACCTATGAAGACACCTATGGTCACCATGGATCCAATCAGAGATAGAAGGACAAAAGGATCCTTAATGATTAATTGAGATGTTTTGAAGCCTATAATGGCAATTTGTAACAATCAATTTGATTTAAAAGTTAAATGTCCTAGAAGTCTTGATAAGGACTTATGACCAAAATCATGTATGGGTGGCCAATAGTTCCAACAAGGGATCTTACATGTCATTTACTTATGTCATTTGCATGGTTTGAATTCTTACATGTTTGATTCTTGTTTCTAAAGCTTTAAGGATATTATTTTTTATCATTTCAAACAATCTATAGAAGTTAAACCTCAAACATAATAAGTAGAATATTAAAAATAATTGAATTTTAGTATAGTGCCAACTAGCTTAATCATGATTAGTTTCATAGTTCATATTTCAAACATACCACTAACAGTCATTGCAATGGAATTGGGTCAAGAAAAGAAGTGTGCATGCTTTCCCATTTGGGTCTTCTCTTGTTTCAGAATGAAAACCTAATTGTTTCCACTATAGACAAGGACATGTTCCCAAGGACTACTTACTCAATTTGTAAAACACAACTACTTGTAGGCTGCCCAGTGTACCATAATGCATTGTGTGTTTTATGGTATGCAAGTGACATGCTTTCTGAGTTTGCACGAGAGAGTAAAAGGGTTAACTTTTTCATTATTGAAAATGGTGTGGACTATAAGTTATTAGTTCACTTTCATGACTTTGTAAATGCAAGTGACAAACCCATTCTACCCATGGAGTCACTGGAATGCTCACGACCACGCTCGACCCAAGTGACCCCAAGGTGCACTAAGCATGATTGGGAAGCGATCTTCCAAGGATTGTATCTTGAACCTCATGAGAGGTATCAACAAACTATTAGGGGCTATGAGATCATGATTTTGAGGTCTACAATAACCTCTCTTGGTTTTGGGCGATCTGACTTCGTTTGCATTTGGCGAGGTGATCTCAATCGATGTCAAAACTTGCAGTGAGGATCAGTTGAAAGTAGCTCAGCAGTGTATCTTTCCAACCATCCATCTTGGCATCAAACCATCTACTCCATCAGCTCTGGTTGGCTGGGTAAATGCCAGTGACAACCCTGTTCCACCCACAGAGTCACTGGAACGCTTGCGACCACGCTCGACCCAAGTGACCCCAAGGTGCACTAAGCATGATTGGGCAGCAATCTTTCAAGGCTTGTATCTCAAACCTCGTGAGAGGTATCAACAAACCATCAGGGGATAAGGTATCATGATTCCAAGGTCTACAATAACCTCTCTCAGTTTTGGGTGATTCAACTTCGTTTGCATTTGGCAAGGCGATCTCAGTCGATGCCAAAACTTGCAGTGAGGGTCAGTTGAAAGTAGCTCAATAGTGTATCTTTCAAACCATCCATCCTAGCATTGAACCATCTACTCCATTGGCTCTGGTTGGCTGGGTAAACACCAGTGACAACCCCGTTCCGCCCATGGAGTCATTGGAATGCTCGTGACCATGCTCGACCCAAGTGACCCCAATGTGCACTAAGCATGATTGGGAAGAGATCTTCCGAGGCTTATATCTCAAACCTCGTGAGAGGTATTAAAAAAAAATTAGGGGCTACAAGATTGTGATTTCAAGGTCTACAATAACCTCTCTCAGTTTTGGGTGATTCGACTTCATTTGCATTTGGCAAGGCGATCTCAGTCGATGCCAAAACTTGTAGTGAGGGTCAGTTGAAAGTAGCTCAACAATGTACCTTTCAAACCGTCCATCTTGGCATCAAACCATCTTCTCCATCATCTCTAGTTGGCCAGGTAAACACCAGTGACAATCCTATTTTTCCCATAGAGTCACTGGAACGCTTGCGACCACGCTCAACCCAAGTGACCCCAATGTGCACTAAGCACGATTGGGAAGCGATCTTCTGAGGCTTGTATCTTAGACCTCGTGAGAGGTATCAAAAAACCATTAGGGGATATGGGATCATGATTCTGAGGTCTACAATAACCTCTCTTGGTTTTGGGCAATTCAACTTCATTTGCATTTGGCAAGGTGATCTCAGTCAATGCCAAAACTTGCAGTGAGGGTCAGTTGAAAGTAGCTCAGTAGTGTATCTTTAAAATCATCCATCCTAGCATCGAACCGTCTACTCCATCAGCTCCAGTTGGCTGGGCAAATGCCACTGACAACCTCATTCTACCCACAGAGTCACTGGAATGCTCGCGACCACGCTTGACCCAAGTGACCCCAAGGTGCACTAAGCATGATTGGGTAGCGATCTTCTGAGGCTCATATATCAGACCTCATGAGAGGTATTGACAAACTGTTAGGGGCTACAGGATCATGTTTTTGAGGTCTACAATAACCTCTCTCAGTTTTGGGTGATTTGAATTCATTTGCATTTGGCAAGGTGATCTCAATCAATGCCAAAACTTGCAGTGAGGGTCAATTGAAAGTAGCTCAGCAGTGTATCTTTCAAACCATCCATCCTGGCATCGAACCATCTGCTCCATCAGCTCTGGTTGGCTAGGTAAACACCAATGACAACCCCATTCTTCCCACAGAGTCACTGGAATGCTCGCGACCACGCTCGACCCAAGTGACCCCAAGGTGCACTAAGCACGATTGGGAAGCAATCTTCTGAGGCCCGTATCTCAGACCTCGTGAGAGGTATCAACAAACTATCAGGGGCTATGGGATTGTGTTTATGAAGTCTACAATAACCTCTCTCAGTTTTGGGTGATTCGACTTCATTTGCATTTGGCAAGGTGATCTCAGTCGATGCCAAAACTTGTAGTGAGGGTCAGTTGAAAGTAGCTCAACAGTGTATCTTTCCAACCATCCACCCTGGCATCGAACCGTCTGCTCCATTGGCTTTGGTTGGCTAGGTAAATGCCACTGACAACCCCATTCCACCCACGGAGTCACTAGAACGCTCGTGACCACGCTCGACCCAAGTGACCCCAAGGTGCACTAAGCATGATTGGGCAGTGATCTTCTGAGGCTTGTATCTCGGACCTCATGAGAGATATTGACAAACCATTAGGGGCTACAGGATCATGTTTCTAAGATCTGCAATAACCTCTCTCAGTTTTGGGCAATTCGACTTCGTTTGCATTTGGCAAGGCGATCTTAGTCGATGCCAAAACTTGTAGTGAGGGTTAGTTTAAAGTAGCTCATTAGTGTATCTTTCAAATAGTCTATTCTGGCATTGAACCATCTACTCCATCGGCTCTGGTTGGCTAGGTAAACACTAGTGACAACCCCATTCCACCCACGGAGTCACTGGAACGCTCACGACCACACTCGACCCAAGTGACCTAACAACACAAGTGCTACATTTCTCTGTGGATTTAGTAAACCCCAATATGATGAGTTATATACACAGTGAGTATATACATAGTATTGAAACAATGTAGTAATAAGTGGCTCAAGTGAGTATATATAATGGTATGAAACATAAGAACATAGGAAATCTATAGAAGTTAAACCTCAAACATAATAAGCTCCATGAACAGGGTATTCCAGAGTAAAGAAAAACAAATGTAACTTCAACAAGATATAATTTAAATCATAATGATAATCATAGTCAAGATATAACTTCACCATTCAATTCGATAAACATGAATAATAAATATGTATACAAAAGATGATGCAAATATAACATAAAAATGAACATGTTCTATATATAGAAAGTATCAAATGTATCAAAAGTATCTCCATATACAAATATGGCACATGCCATTTAAAAATGTCTACAAAATCAATGTTTCAAGGTGTACAATGTGGCATATATGTCATCTCAAAATGTGCCAAGTGGCATCTCTAAATGACAACAAAACTAAAACTACATCCTATGCCGTAGGGGGATCATCAAAATGTAGCCTCTTTGAAGAATCATTTGGCTCTAATTGATCCTGCATAAAAATGACTTCAAACCCAAGTTAGATTGCTTACTTTATATGATTTATACACACACACAAACACACACACACACACACACACACACATATTCATAATTCAAACACTAATTTAATTAAAATTATAACTGAATACAAATATCTATACCTGGCCTCTCGGTCGCCTACCACGATCAGGTGTCCTAGCATAAGTCCTTGGTAGCGAAGGGACCATGCCAACAATACCAAATCTGACCTATAAATATATATTTGCAATAATGAGATTAGTAGAGTGGTGCAACATAGAGTAATAAATCTACAAAATAGGATGATTTGAACTAAAATTAAAACTTACATATGGTGATCCCTCCTCTGGAATAGTGGGTTGGGTCAACAAACATATGAAAGATTCTCATGGGCCCTCCCTCACACTAGGAGTAACCTATGAGAGTAAAAAGATTATCAATTATATATAAATGTACTTCATCATAACAACCCTGGTTACAAAATACAAATAACAATATGTAAAAGTCTACGTACAATCGGGCTATCACTCCGAATTGAGATGTCTGTTAGCCTAGGCTCCTGAACCCATGTTGGAACATCATCGATAGCCACACCTTATACAATAAATTCAAGTAAAATATTTATTACTACACACAAGTGGCATACATATGCATGCATAATTAATCTTAAACAATCAATTACCTTTCCTTTGTCAACACTTGATGAAAAAACCCCCTCGTGCCCCCCACTAACATCGGTTGTAGCTTGCAAGAGTACAATAAGATGACAATATATTAGTAAATGTATGAATTTTATTGCTCTAATTGATAGATATTTAAGCATGTACACCAAATGATATAAAAAAACTAATGGGTACATAATTTATAATATATCATATAGGCATCAAGGCCAAATGAAATGGCCGAAGCTGTGGACTCATCCACCTGTCTCAAATCCTTATGTGTCATCAACTAAACATAAATGAAAAAATATATATATACATAAGTGCATGCAATCATTAAAACTAATCTAAATAAATAAATAAAATAAGTCACGTGACAAATTTATTTATAATGTTTACTCTTACCATATCAACATGAGTCCATGGCTCTACATACACCTCCTGAGCACTCTCATGAGATGTAGATGCTCCATGAGGTGTTGCAGCCTCTATAGCTGTGTCTCCTACATCCTCCTCATCAATAACATACTGATATGTATCAGCATCAGTAAGCGATTCGAGGCACATATTCTTGCATATAATGCAAATATGGGGCTCGCATACATGTGAACTCCGATGAAATGTTGATGCGCTGGCATCATCCACACTAGGAGGCAACACTGACCTGGTTTGCATGATCAACTGATCACTATGAATGGCCCTAATAGTCTGTGAGGTATCCTCTACAATGATATCAGGATACTGCACTCGAGGAGGGGGTGCGACATCATTGGGGGGACAAAGGTAGTGGCCTTTTTGTGGTAGGAAAATGGCCTAGTCTAAGGAGCTCCTCCGCCTACGCCCATGTTCGGCCTCATACTCCAATAATTAACATTATGACCAAGCACAAACTTAGCATACAATTTTTTTATGAAATAGAAAGGGAGCTCCAAATTTCTATGGGGTGGTTTATCAAAAA
This sequence comes from Chamaecyparis obtusa, assembly GCA_027943335.1. NCBI lineage: Eukaryota > Viridiplantae > Streptophyta > Pinopsida > Cupressales > Cupressaceae > Chamaecyparis > Chamaecyparis obtusa. Next base: position 406,528 of record BSBK01004570.1, on the reverse strand, counting down.
CCATCCACCAATGATCCCAAAAGTGTGTGTGCATTGCTTCATTTGTGCACCATTTTATTGATAATTTGGGCTTTTTGGGGTCAACTTGTAATCCAGTTTTAGGATTCACAAAAAGAGAGGCTATATCTTCCTTACTTATATTAAGGGCCGCAATCACATCATGGTCAAGCCCATCATCAAATTGGGCATGCATATCATCACGCCAATGAAGAGCAGCATTATGTTGCTACGTGAGTGTGTCAATATTTTCAACAATAGTATTTAATGTGGCAAGCATGGGACCTAATGTAGGTACATTCTGATATTTGTTTTGGAAACCTCATATTGTGTTCAAATTATCTTGTATCAAATCTTCTAAAGATCGAGGGTTTTGAGACGGGGGATTGTTTTGGGGATCGTTATTTGGTGCGGGAGGGTTATTTTATTCATTGTTGTCAGCCATGCCTGATTAAATAAAAAACAAATCTAAATTTCAATTTGATTTCATATATTATTACAAAAATAAATATAAAACCCCATTTCAACCAAAAAAACTACATTTAGCATCAAAATGAAATAAAACAATCAAAATCTACAAAGAATTTACTTACCGTATACTATGGAGATCGAATTTGTTGTTGCAGAGATTGAATTTGTTGTTGCGGAAATCAGATACCTAAAAATATCATGTATATGATATTTGCAGCCGTTTTCCAAACCCAAAACGTGAGGAGAAATGAGGAAAATGGCTCGCAGGTTTTGATTTATGCCACAGGTTCGGGTACCCGATATAATATCGGGTACCCGATTAAGCCTATGCTTTGGTTTCAGGTTTTCCCAGGTGTACTGACACCCAGGCCTACTAAAAAGTCAACAAGCATTTTCATGCGCTTTTGGATGAGTGAAAAGTGGATATTTTTCACATCGCCACTTTTTGGCCCCTCATGATCTTGCACATACCCTGGATCATATCAATTATAATATTATCGTATTATCTACATCTCATTTTTCATGTTAGCTCACATTGCATCATTCTCTTGTGGTTGACATCTTTCTTGGTTGATCTTTAAAGGCCATAATTCTATGATGAGTTGTTTATCATTCCAACATAGTATCAAAGCTTTGGCCAAGTAAACCCCTCAAGTATTAGAGAATTTAGATTTTAAATAAATTTTTTAATTACATATTAATAAAGGGTTTAAAGAGGGCTAGTTATGAATTCTAATAGGTATTTGATAATCTAAAATATTTTGGGTCAAATGCAAACTTTCCATTTTGCTTGGAACCAAATTTTCCAATTTGGAAAACTTTATTGTAGGCCATTAGAGGCTTTTTCAGTCATCCCTATCATCATACATAATCCAAAAATCCTTATGGATCCACATCATATGGGTTGTACATACAAGCTGCAGAAAAAACCTTCTTACCGGGCTTAAAAATACTAAGAAAAATTGCTCTATGTTATTTTTGGCATATTTTGGGCTTAATCAAGCATAAATTTGGCATTATTATGGGTAAATATAAGGGGTCTCTATCACATCAAGTTGTTAGACTTGTACTTGGTACAATACTTGATATTTGGCATTTCATTTTTCTTTCAAAATTTCTATTTCGCCAAGTTTGACTTGAGCCAACATTGGGGTGGTGATATATATATATTTTTGGTTCGTTGATATTATAATTTGGTGGTAGGTACATATCGTATTTGGGTTCATTTTTTGTGGGGACTATACCACTAGAGGTCACATCATCTCTTGTTTGCTTGTCTCTAGTACATGTCTTCCAATCCTTTTCTTTTTGGGTCTCCTTTCATTGGTACCAGACAATTTTAATGAATTCCTCACCAATTGCCTCCATTATCACCTCACCGACATTTTCTCTACTAATGTTGGGCACTCCTCTCACTAGTAATTACCAATATTGCCAACTCCTACCAACTATATCTTGTCCTCTAGTTTGCACATATCCAAGCCCATTTGGAGCCTCTAAGGCCTTCAAAATTAACTTTAAAACTTTCAAAGAAACTTAAAAAAATGAAACCCTTAATATCTTTAATCTAGACATGATCTTGCAACAAAAATTTATTGGCACACCATTTTCCTAGCATTTCCCCCATTTTTTTATGGATTCACCTATCTTCTACCTATTGTTATGAAAATGTGTCTTAAATTTGCATTTACATATGGCTACTATTTATAGTAACTTAACATTTGAGAATTTTTTTTTCCTAAACATTCTCAAAAGCTTTAGATGAGCTAAGTAAGAATGGTGATGAATTTTCATTACAAGATCATGTCTATATTTGAAGATATTAAAGTTTTCATTTTTGAAGTTGTTGAAGAAACTTTACAAATTAGATTGTGAAGGCCTTAGAGGCTCCTAAATAGCCCAAAAATGTCTATAACTAGCATAATAAGTTATAGCTCTTTTTGTTACTTCAAATAGTTCGTCAATTGGACATCCAGTTCCAAGTTATTGCCTTCAAAAGTTGGGTTTCGTAAAATACAAAATATAAAAATGTGTTGGACATATAATTGAGCTATAATAGGTGGTTACACATGTTGCTGTGTGTTTTCACGCATGGGTATGTGCAGGATCATGAGGGTCCAAAAAGTGGTGATATTAAAAAAAAACATTTTTATCTACCAAAAAATGTGAAAAGCTGTGTTGTGTTTTTAGTAGGCCTTGGTGTCAGTACACTTAGCCATTGCAAATGCCTAACCATGTTGAATATAAAAAATATTAAATAATAATATACAATATTATATTAATATATATGTAATAATAATATATATTAATATATTAATAATATTATATATTAATAAATATAATTTATCATATTAATAATATATTATATATTAATAAAATATATTTATATATATTAATATATGATAATATACATTAATAAAATATATTAATATCAATAAGATTACATATATATACATACACAAACACATAGTTATTTGGATTGGTAATGGGTCGGAGCTGATATCAACATGGGGTTCGAATAGACTTGAATCCAACATCTCCTAGATGGGAGGCTCACAACTTACCACTATGCTGTAGGGTGTTCCCAATATATATTTATATATTAGTATATATAAATAATAATATATTTATGTATAATTTATATCAATAAACAACATTTAAAGTACGTAGACATGCATATGACCTATATGATTATATGGATCTGATTTAATATTACCCTTAGAAATTGAAATATGTTTTAAAAATTTTCTCATCATAAGGACCCATATAAGTTAGTGCATATTGAATGGCTTTAAATACCACAATATGCCAACATGTCGCACAAATGTGTTAAGATGGTCCATAACAGTTTGTAAATGGTGTAGGAAATTTAAAATTTGAGTTTTAGGGTCACCTCCACATTTGTCAAGATTGCACCATGTCAATCTCAAAGCACCCAGAAATGAACCTAAAGAATAAGGTGGTAATTTCAAGGGAAGGAATAAACATCTAGAAAAATGTACAAATTCAAATGCAATAATGGTGAGTAAATAACAAATGTATAAGAACTAGTGTAACTAGAAGCAAATAGAAATAAATAATAATGTAGTCATAAACCAAAATTAACATAAGAGTATGCCACTTATTAATATGTTATTGCATCAAAATGGTTTCATCAAAATAATTGCAAAACTTAATAGAAAATGATATAAAACTATATAATTTTACAATCACGACAATATAAAAAAGCGCCACGTAGTGGCTAGTACTTGTCGTGAATATTGTAATAAAATAATAAATATAATAATAGTTGTTGTAATATTGTAATAAAAGTAATAAATATAATAACATGTAAGCATAAAATATTTGGAGTGTTAAGTTATTACTATGAAAGTGAAATTATAAGATTGAAGTTATATATTTTATTTTGGTACATTGTACTTCATTTTAATTTTGAGAAAATGACATTGCATTAGAAATAATAAAGTATATTGTAATATTATCTAATTATATTTAACTTATCTAAAATATTATTTTTTAAAATATATATTTTTAAAATTATTTTATTAATAAATTATATGTTATTAAATTATATAACAAATCTAACCTAATTAAAATAATATATAATATCAATCATTATAAGAAATAAAAATAATAAAATTGAAAAACAAACCATTTCAAAATTAAGTAGTTCATCCATATGTAATAGTTTAAAAAATAGACATTTTGAATTAAAGAAATACCTAATATGGACTTATTCTCCACATTATGCACATGATAAAATATGAAATGCCCCCAACAATTTTTCCTTACTTTTTAAAAATCAATATAGAAACTACAAAAAAAACCTCTTAATACCAAAATGTGAGCAAAACCAAAATAAACGGCTAAATTTATGCAATATAGCTTAAAAGTTAGCATTAAAATTGTGGCTCTTCTATATTTCAAAAATTGCATGTATAAGACTCAATTTATTTTAACCAATCATATCATCAATAAATAATTTTCACAAATTATTAACTTAAAAATGTGCATCTCAACTATAGAAAATATAAGTTTTTTCACACAATGAGAAATATAATTAAATTTAATTGAAAGAGATTGGTTCAAAAATAATTCATTTAATCAGTAGTTAAGGCTAACAATCCATAAAATGATGCAATAGTACTTGCTTAGCCTACCGACAAGTACTAAAAAGAGAAAAATAATCCCTTCTAACATTTCTTTATATAAAATTTTCAATATATTTACTTACATGGTTGTTATATGAATGTGCTTGATTTAGTTTACTATTTAAAAATTAGTAGAAATAATTTTACACCTTTTCTTATTATGAGGGTGGTATTACAAAGAACTAAAAATAATCGTTATAAAAAATAAAAAGACTAAAATTATTAATCACAACATAATGATACTATGCCTATGAAACAACCTCCTAATTTTTTTGCACTCTGCAACTTCGCGCTCTGCCTTCGAATTCAAACTGCCCACTCCCATGCACGCCTCCCCTGGGGGGAATCTATCCCCCTTGTAGGTTCGCACACTGGACCCCATGTTGGTCCCGAGGCTGTTTCCTCTAGCACAAGACAGGCCGTGAAAGAGTCAACAAAAGATTCCCAAAGGGTGTCCTCTTCTGCTGATGCCCCTTCGTCCCTACCAAAGACAAGCTAGAAATGAGCTCTTGTGGGTGAGGTCCAAGATACTCTAGAATCAATCCTGGTGGATTTTATTCAAACTGAGGAAGGCACTAAACTCTCACTTCTTGATTCAGTGGTTAACAGGACCATGGCTGATTTCGAGTTGGCTCTGGTGGGTCATTTCTTCAACTTCCGACCTACCATCGAAATGGTCAGAAAGTGGGTGGCTACCCAATGGAAGGTTAAGGGTTCTGTCCTAACCTCTGCTATGCCTAGAGGGCTCTTCCTTTTCAATTTCAATACTTTGGAGGATCTGGCCTCTATTTTGTCGGGCTCGTGGGTCTATGGTAAGCATTTCCTCACTCTGGCAAAATGGAAACCCAGATTTAACCCGGCGACAGAGCTGAGTAGGACAACTCCTATGTGGGTGCACCTCCCTGGACTTCCACTTGAATATTGGGATGAACAGGTGTTTAGGTGGATTGGTGAATCCTTTGGCACATATATTACGGAGGACCAGGTAACCTGCTCTAAATCTAGGCTGGTGTTTACTAGGTTATGTGTTAATGTTACCCTGAATAAAACCCTCCCCAAATTTGTTATTTTGAAATCCAAGTTAGGCAGATGGACTTAGGCCCTAGTTTATGAGAACGCCACCCTCCTTTTCCAAATATGTGACTCCAGGGGCCACACCAGTGAAGCATACAAATCCTCTATGCACAAAGGAAAAAATAAGAGTAAGGATAAAGGCACCTTCGAGGAGCCACCCATGGTTGCAGGGGAAGAGAAAGAGAAGACTAGCCCCCATGGGTGGCTAAAGTGCTGGAAAACCTAGAGGTGGAAGAGGGTGAGATTTCCACCCCTCTAGAGAACGACGAGGTAACCCTTGAACCTAAGGGCCCCGAACCCCTTCCGGAGGTTATGTCATTGGAGAACCCCCCGGCAATTACTCCGGAGACAAGTGTGATCACTATTGTGGATGCAAAGCAACCTACCATTGTGGTCTCACTCGAAATAAAATCTCCTATGGATGTTGCAAATCTTCCTCTGCAGCCGAAGGAAAGGAACTACCCTCCCTCACCCAGCTCCCTGGGTGATGTCCACTGCGAGGAAAATGATGGTGGAGAATGGAAGACACAAAAAAAGAAAACTAAGCCCAAAAAGGCAGATGTGGGAATGGAACCACCCAGAGGGAGGCCATCGGAACACGCCAAGAGATCAAGAGGGAATACAAGGGAAGTTGTGGCAAGTAGGCAACAAACCTTAGAAACAAGTTTTAAAAATAAGAAATGATTTGTCTTTCTTGGAATATTAGAGGTCTTAACAGCCCCCTCAAGGAATGTGCTATTAAACAATACATTTTTTCTCATAAGCTGGATATTCTGCTCATCCAAGAAGTTAAGATGTCTTTCAATAATTTTTCCTCCCTAGCTAGTAGTCTCTGGCCGGCTACTGAGTTTGCCTACTATGAGGCCTCGGGTGCTTCCGGGGGTATAGCCACCCTTTGGAACCCTAACACTATTATTGGTGAACCGCTGGCCTTCTCCTCGAATTTCCTTGCTATTACCTTCAGGAAAAATCAGACGGTCTGGCACTTGTTCAATATTTATGCCCCTAATACTCAGAATGGCAGGTTATCCCTTTAGAAGGATATCATCTATTGTATGGATCAGGATACCTTTGCTAATTATTTGGTGATTGGTGACTTCAATACCCCCCTCTACCCCTCAGAAAAATGCGGAGGTCTAATGGACTATTCTAATAGTATGGGGGACCTTACGGAATTTATCTCTTGCTCTGGTCTTTTGGACATTGATCTCAAAGGAAATCCCTTCACCTAGTCCAACAACTGGAAGGGCTCCCATATTATACAAGTGCGGCTGGATCGGGTCCTAACTACCTCCTCTTGGGACTTGTGCTTGACCTCCACCCTATCCTCACTCCCCAAAACCACCTCTGATCATAACCCTCTCCTCCTTTTCTGGTCTGATTCCCCTAGGATTGGTCCAACCTCTTTTAGATTTGAGATTATGTGGTGCTCCCACCCCTTCTTTAGGGACCAAGTGAAATCCTGGTGGGCCACTCTTATAAAAGGCACTGCCATGTTTAGGATCGCCCAGAAACTGGAAATCATCAGGAAATAAGTTAAAGGTTGGAGTAAACATAAGTTTGGGGATCTTTTTAGGAAGAAGAAGGAGCTCACAGGGACCTTGGAATCCCTCTAGGCCCAGCTAGCCACTGGTAATATCCACACCCAGTTGTAGATAGAAGAAGAAAAGACCAGATACAAGTGGAAGGAAGCTCTATGAAATGAAGAAATCTACTGGAAGCAATGCTCCAAGATCCAGTGGCTTTCTGAATGGGACATAAATACCGCCTTCTTCCATAGATCCTAGAAATCACAAAAGAAGAAACACCATCAATGCTATTAGGGATGAAAGAGGAAATGAAGTTACTGAAAAGGACAAAATTATGCAAGTTACAACCAACTACTTTAAAGGATTGTATTCTAATGATGGTCATTTTTGCCCTGTTATTGTGCAAAATCAGCTCCTAGAACACATCCAATGTGCTGTTACTCATAGTGATAATGATCGCCTCACTGAATGGGTCTCTGATGAGGAAGTTAAAGCTATGGTCTTTGCTATGGGTGCTTATAAAGCTATAGGCCCTGATGGTTTCCCCCTAGCATTCTTTCAAGAATACTGGGATATTGTTGGATTAGATGTCTCCCGTGCTGCCAGAGATTTCTTCAGAACGGGGTGGCTGCTAAAGCATCATAACAAAACCTATATTGTGCTAGTCACTAAGAATGACAACCCCACCTCTATGTTGGATTTCAGACCTATCAACCTTTGTAACACTTTTTACAAAATCCTCACTAAGATCTTGGTCAACAGAATGAAGCCCCTTGTAGACAAATTGATCAGTCCTACTCACAAGGGCTTTGTTTTGGGAAGACAGATCCTAGATGCGGCCATATCTACTCACGAAATCATCCACTCCATGGATAGGAGCAAAGCACTAGGTATGGATTTCAAGCTCGATATCTCTAAGGCTTATGATAAAGTTAATTGGTCCTTCCTACATAAAATTCTTTGTAGAATGGGCTTTAATGAGAAAGTTATTTGCATTATCCAAGAATGTACACAAACTATTAGCTTCTCTATTTTGGTCAATGGCTCCCTGAGTGGCTTCTTTCAACTTGAAAAAGGTCTTTGGCAGGGTGACCCCCTCTCCCCATATTTATTTATCATGGTGGCTAAGGTCCTCAATAGGAATCTGACTATGCTCTCTTCCACAGGAAGAATAAAAGGAATCAAACCTGCTTCTACTCTGCAACAAGCGGTGCTAGATAAATTTATGGATGATACTTTCCTCTTTGGGTATCCATCGGTGGTTGAAGCTAGATAGTGGAAGTATCTTTTGGAGAACTATGCCTTAGCCTCAGGACAGTGTATAAACTATCATAAAAGCAGACTCTTCTTCTTCAACATGCCCATCGAGATCCAAACTAGAGTGCTTCAAATTTTGGGATGTCAGTTGGCTTCGCTCCCCTCTACCTACTTGGGCTTCCCTCTCACTGTCAAAGAGGTCTCCCATGACTTCTGGAACTCCATCTTGGAAAGAACTCAGAAAAAACTTGCTGGTTAGAAGGGGAAGATCCTGAGAAATGTTGGTAAACTCCAACTGGTTGCCTCTACTCTCCAAGGGATTCCTGTTTACTTCCTACCCCTCTTCAAGATCAAGAACAACATAGCTGAAAGGCTTGAAAAGATCCAGAGAACCTTTTTGTGGGCTGGCTCAGAAGAGAAGAGGAGGATGTCCCTGGTCAATTTGGAAATAGTTTGCCTTCCTAAATGGCTGGGTGGATTGGGCCTTAGACAAATTGGCTTGCTGAACAGAGCCCTCACCACAAAAGTGGCTTGGAAGCTAATTGAAAGGAAAGAATATTGGTGGAAGATAATGGAAGAAAAATACCTTCAAGGAAACCCTTATGGGATGCTGTTCCAGGATAATGACCTTCCCATTGGTTCCAAACTATGGACTAATATCTGCAAGTGTAAAACCATGCTTTTTAAGGGGGTCTTCTGAAAACTCAGGAATGGGAGATCCATCAAATTCTGGTATGATTCTTGGATACAAAACTACACCAACCTTGGAGGAAGGTTTGGTCCCCTCATGAACTACATCAGACCTACCCTTGGTAACAGAGTCTCTAACTACATGTCTGATAGGAGCTAGAAGGATTTAGCTGTTCTGGTCAGGGATAGACCTGAATTAAAACAAGTGGCTTATGAGCTTATGGAAATCCTAGGGAATGTCAGGATACTTGGAATTACTAGATAGGACTCCATTATCTGGGCTCCCACCCAAGAGGGCACCTTCTCTGTTAATTCTTCTTATAATCTTCTTCTGAAGGAGGAGAATAATCCAGAAGATTGGAGTAAGGTATGGATCACACAATTTACTCTGAAAATCAATTTCTTCTAGTGGATGCTTATGCATGGTAAAGTTTTAACTCAAGATAACCTCATGAGAAGAGGATTCTCCATTTCTAGCAGATGTGTCTTGTGCAAAAAAGAAGAGGAAACCATGCATCACCTGTTCATACATTGTGAGTACTTTGCTACTATATGGCAAGGAATTACTAAAAAATTGGGAGTCCCCTGGGTTATGGGAAAGGATGTTCATCAATTCACTAGCTGGCGATCCCCCTCCAATCATCCTCTCCTCCAGCTCCTGTGGTGGCTTCTTCCTCTGCACATATGCTAGACTATTTGGAAAGAAAGGAACACCAAGATATTTAGGGAGACTGAGTCCACCCATGAGGCCTCTCTCCATCTGGGCACCAAGCTCCTATGTGAGAATGCTAGCTCAGCTAGCTGGAAACTCCCCTCAACACCCCCCTCTACCTAGGAAATCAAAATGATGGATAAATGGAACTTAGTGACTGGCTTCACTAGGTTCGAAAACTCTAGCTTAATGGCTAGAAATGATACTTGGTGGGTTGCCCCGCCCATGGGCTGTACCAAACTAAATTTTGATGGTGCAGCTAATAACCTCACTCAGACTGGGGGTGGAGTGCTAAGAGACCACAATGGTGATTGCTTGATGGCTTACGCTGGCCCACTAAAAAACAATACCGTCAACCAAGCTAAAGGAACGACTCTCCTTTGGGGTTTAAAATTTGTCATCGCCATGAATATCAAACTTCTGATGATTGAGGGGGACTCCAAAGTGATTGTGGAAGCCATAAAAAAAGGGTCGAGTGCGGGATGGTGAGTGAACATCATAATAGGGGAAATTCAAGAGCTTCTTAACAATCTCCAAAGCACGACTATATCCCATACTTATAGGGAAGGTAATGTCATGGCGGATTCTCTGGTTGTCACTGGGCTCAAAAAAGCTAGGCTAGTGAATTGGAAGGCGGTCAATGAGTTATCAAAGGAGACCTAGTGGCTGATTGGGTGGGAAAGACACGTCATCAACAATGTTTGAAATGAGCCAAGTTGTCGCCAATATTATTGAGGGCCCCACCTTGTGTTTGTGCTGGCTTAATTTGATGATTAATATAGCGATGACTATGTATGCACAAAACTCCATAAAAGTTCATAATTTCCTTATGTGCAAGTACATGTGGAGAGATAGCTATCCACATCACTAGGTAATCTTGGTTACCAAGGACACTAAGGGAAAATTTAGCTTAATTTCTAATTATTATGCCTGGAGATCTGCTGGATTTTACTGTACGGAGCTCGATTGCACAAAAATCACCCAACTCCTACCTTTTATGAACGATATTCTCTTGAAATAGTTATCTCAAAAAGACTCGGCCTTTACGCTAGATTGCGAAGCTCGGCTCTGCAACTTCCAGAGAGTTCTTGCGGTGGATACTGGTCTGGCTACCATGGGAGGAAAAATGTTGCGCATTGAGCCAGACAAGATCAAAGAGGAGTTCTCCTCTGACCCCCTAGTGAACCACTACTACAAAGATAGCGGCATCTAGGGTTTCATGGAAAGAATGAAGGGAGGCCACGACAAGAAAATCTCCAAGCAATTCATGTCCTCATGGGATAACAAGAAGGTTTCGGTTGGGGGTTTGCACTTTCATCTTAATGAAGAGGTCATTGCTAAGGCTATGGGGCTCTCTATGGAGGGTAGGAAGTATAAAAAGACCAGCCGAATGCCGAACTTAACCAGTCTAAACCAGTTCTTCAGGGCGGGAGAGAAACCTGTTAAAAAGTCTGGTGGCTTTAATCGCGAATAACTCCCTGAATTTTGGCCTAAGGTATGTCATATAATCATGAAATACTTCACCCTTGAAGGTAAATTCACTGTATTTACTACTATCACCTGCCGTTCCTCAACCATATTAGGAACAAAGACCTCATTTACATCCCCTTCTATCTCCTTCACTCGATTGAAAGCAATATTCTAGACATTAAAGAGAGCAAAAATATTGAGAAGCCGGTCCCTATCCTTCACTAGGGCCTTTTACTCTGCCTCTACAACTTCCATAAAGCCATTTTCCCTCAACTCCAGCCTCCCCTGATCATTAAGGAGGTAACCCAGGAAGTCTCCCCTTCAGAAGCCAACAACCCCACCCAGTCCCCCTCTCAGTCCTTACAAGAAATCCAGGAGACTGACCTTGTCCCCCGAGAAGGTAAAAGCCGCAAAAGGTGTGTGAGGAACCCATTTAAAAGGGGGGAGGATCTTGAAGAATCCCATGTCTCTGAGACAATGGAGGCAAAGGATAAGACGGGGATTGACAACACCCCTGAAACTGAGAGGAAGCCCAGGAAATGGAAAAATTTGGACAGCCAGGTTGATTTGGAGGTGGATTTGGGGGCTCTGTCCAGCGTTCTAGTAGGCTTGCCAAGGAGAAATGCAGGAGAATCCTCAGGGAAATAGCTTTGGAGGACAAGTCTCAATTGGAGGATGACACCTCTGCTTCCACTGGTTCGATTGAGGGATCCTCAGTTGAACACTTAAATTCGCCCAGGTCTGGCAACACTCCCCCCTGAATCCCCTGCTGGAGATGGAGGATAAGCCTCGCAACATTACCCCACCTCCGCTCTCTCCTCACACCCACTAGGCTAAATCCCCTCACATTGAGCACACTACGGTGGCGATGGAGGAGAGTGACAAGTTTAAAGGATTTCTCAAGAAGAAGTTCAACGAGTTGGATATGGAGATTTTCGGCCTCAAGCAGGACATCAAAGAAATCAAAGTTCGGGTTGCTGATTCAAACAAGTTTTCCCTTAAGGTCATGCACGCTTCGGCTGTGACCTTGTGCAACGTGCAGGAGAAGATGGCTGGTGGTAAACTGGAAGCCGATGAGGATAATAGAGACCTATTCCTATTCCTACAGGAAGAGTGGGCCACAACCCTGATGTCCAAACGTCTGGGTGGGAGATCCTAGCTGTTGCGGTCCATGAGGTGTTTGTGCTGGCATGGGCTTGTTTGTTCCAGGTCCCTTTTTTTGATTTCCTATTTTCTGTTTAAGTTCTTAAAACATTGGTTTAGCCTTGCGTGGCTTGTTATTGTTAATACTTTGTCTACTTATTGGTTATGCTACTTTGGTTCGCTTTTTTTGAAAAGGACCTTCATGTTTGTTTTTGATAGAGGCAGACTAGACAATTTTATTTTTGCTGACTTTCTATTGTTAAACTGCTATGCGACTAGTGCTATTAATATGTTGTTAATGTGCTTCTAGTCTTCCCGTACCATGGGCGAGCACCCTCTTACTGCTTTTTTCTATCAAAAACATAATGATACTATACTACATGACCACTCTCATTTTCTTCTCCCCTTTTATATTTCATTCAAACTTAAACCTTCATTATACTTTTATTAACACATAACAACCCACATTATTATTATTTATTATTAATTTAAAAAAAACTCCATAAATACTAAACTTTCACCTGTAATACAAAAATTCCCTACTTTTGAAATTGTAACCTCTATAGTCAATTCTAATAAGTTACCTGTTTATTTATCATCTCATTACCATACAATTTTGATTTTAAAAATAGATTATATCTAGATAATTTAAAAAATGACATTGAATAAGTAACAAATCTAAATTTTCAAAAAAGTCAATTATTTTAGAATCCATTTGTCCTTTTTAAGTAAACCGATCTCTTATGGATTCTCATACGACAAAATTGTAAACAGGAGTCAGGTTTGGAAGAGTTGCAACCCAATGTAAAATGGGCGCCTCTTTATACATTGTATATAGGCAGTCTCACAAGACAATGAATGCTCAGAAATTGTCACTTCCAATAGTAAAGAGTTTGGAAATTAGAAATCTACAAAACTAAGTCATGAAAATTCCTCATTGTTCAAATCTAGAGAAAATTGACGATACAGTTTCTAACCCTTCTCCAGATCTTGATGATGTTGAGCACACATTTGCCAACTTGGATGAATCAGCAATTTGTAACTGTACTGAATTTGATAACAGTCCAGTAAGGATCGACTTTGACGAATCCAATCTGCAATTTCCACAAAGCAATATTTCGATTGATCCCACTTTTGAATCGATTTTTTCACAATCCAAACATATTTCCAATAGTGATGAATACACGAGGTATATTCAAATGGATTTGGATGATCAAGACAATGCCCAACAGGCCCAAGCTCAAATGTCTTTGGATGATGATTTGTTTTCAGATTTTGATGATCTTCCTCTTCTTACAGCTGATGATTTGAGTGTAGACCCAATTTCTACGGATTCTGAATGCTTTTTAACAGATGACTACACTGATAATAATTCATCGAGGATAAATATTCCTTCCCAAGGTAATGGCCCTCAGTTAATTGAGATGGGTTGCAATCAAAATGGATTATTACAGAACCAGTTTTGTACTGCAAATGATTTGAGTGTAGACCCAATTTCTACAGATTCTGAATGCTTTTTAACAGATGACTACACTGATAAAAATTCATCGAGGATAAATATTCCTTCCCAATGTAATGGCCCTCAGTTAATTGAGATAGGTTGCAATCAAAATGGATTATTGCAGAACCAGTTTTGTACTACAAATGGTAATGGAGTTTTACAAGGTGTGGAAGAGCAGACTTCTTATCAGCAGCAGCAGCAGCAGGAAGCTGCAATCAGAGCTTATCAGATGTTTGCCAACAGTTTTCTGGAGTGGGTAATGCAGCAACTTAATCTAGAATGCCAGTCTCCATGTGAACTTGTGAGAAGGATTGTCCATTCAAATGGTATTTCTTCCCTTGAATTGTACTAGCAGAAAATCATTTTAGAAACAGTGAACATAAACTATGCTGATAAATCTATGGTATTGAACTAAAATGCAACAGATGTCAAAGATCACTCATGCTGCAAACTGCTGAATACTTTTAATCCACCATTGAATTTGCAAATGTTTGAACACTGAGCTTTCCCAAACAACAAAATGATTACCCAACTGCTTAACTTGAAATCTCATGCTGATAACCAAAGCTGAGATGACAAGAATTTTACTAACCAAAATTTTGGTAACTTTTCTTGGTCCAACAGTCTATGTAGAGAAAAGTCTTGGTAACTTTTCTTGGTCCAACTGTTTATGCTGATAACCAAAGCTGAGATGGAAGGGTTTTTCCTGTTCTTGATTTTTTTGCATTCTGATGATCGATCACCGAGTATGATCTGAAACATTAAGCATTTACTCTAAACTTTACTTGGTCCAACAGTCTATGTAGAAATCAGAATGCTTAAAAGAAAAATATAATCAAAGCTGCATTCTAGATGATACCTTTCTTTATAGTGTGTGATTGTTCTTTTTAAATTTTTTTAATATTTTAATATTTATATATATATATATATTTTTGGTCTAGGTGGTTTGTCTGAAATTCCATTAGGTTTCCTAATAGAACCTATCTATAAATGTGATAAGAAAGTCAAAACCTGATTTTGAAATTGAGGTGATTTGATTTCATCCTACTGTCATCTTGGGTGTCTCACCAACTCAACTTATAAAGGAAATGAAAAAAATGAAAGTGGGATTTTTTATAAGATTCAAATTCTTCTTCATAAAACCTGAAAAATAGGATGATAAATTCCAGTCACACAAGGAATGAGCAGCAGTAGCACTGAGATTATAGCCAGTCAAGGGTTATTGCTCAGTTCTGATAAATGAGTTATTCAGTTGGGCTTTTACTATTGTACTGTATTTTATTCTCTCTTTTTCATTTTCTTATCCATTACTTGTTGAATTTGTCTTCTTCATATTCTTCCGGATTCAAAGAAATCTCAGAACATTCACAACAGATCAACAAACGTTTATGTTGCAGATTTGCATTCATTGAGCCATATATACGTCCCATTTGTTGCATTTTAGTCCATGCATAATCATTGCAACTAAAAATTAAATAAATATTCTTTAAATATTCTTGGGTTTTCTTATATGGTTAATCTGTTTGTGATTCCCAAGGTTTCCAAGACATAAAACTTGATGTCCACTGCCATGAGGAGCAGAACGTTCTTGCAGTGATGCAGAAAAGAACTTTTGGTAACGAAGGACAGAGCTTTGCATTACCAGAAACAATTCAGTTAATTCATCTACCTATCTCTGGACATTTTTGTTTCACTTTATTGAAACATCTATTCTCTTCTATTTGATATTTAGATTAGTGTTTGCTCCTCCCATCTTACAGACTTCAAAAAGGGAATGGTGTCCTGCGCTTCCTAAAGCAGTACGGTGTGGTGAGAGCTAAAGAAGGATATACCCTCAGATATGATTCTCTCAAGATCAACACTGAACCAGAAACTAAGATGAGCACTATCTCAGACCCGTTCTTTCCTGGAATTCTTCCAAATTTGCAAACAGGTCTTACATTCAAAAACACCTGCTAGCTACATTAAAATGTGTATTTCTTTTTAATATTGTTTTCGGATTAGATTCTATTTGGGTTTTTCCATAGAATCAAGTTTCTTAATCTACCATCAGAATGTAATGAGTGCCACGAATTGGAGAGTTGAATAAATTACAGATTTGATTTTGCAATTTACATTTTACTTCTCGCGACACTTATTACATTCTGATGGTGGATCACTGAGTGCGATGGGAAACATGATGAAAAACTTAAAACACAATCTAATCTAGAAGCAATATAGAAAATTTAATCACGAATTGTAGAAATCTTATATCATTGTATATTTCTTATTAATGTCAGTAGATTTCCACAATTCATAAAATATCAACATTGTGTTTCCAAATTTGATTGTATATAAAATTTTTAACATCAATATTTAATGCCATTTTGACGATGGTTCATTGTAATGTAATCCCAAATGTTAATGTTAAACATTCATACACAACCAAATTCAAGAGCACAATACTAATATATATATTTCTTTCTATATAATAATTACAAACTCACAGGAACATGTGGGTTGATCTCAGATTCCAATTGTGCTCAAGTATGTGGGACTGCTACAAATTCTAGTACTCAACCTTCCAAAGTTCATAAGAGCAGTCATGCAGCACAGGTATCATTACATTCTATATTTTCTGCAGATAAAATCAATATTTGTGCACTATTTAACTTGTATTTTATATAATATATACAAAAATCAAATAGCCCCCAATATCTATTGTTTCCTCCACCTAAAATCAATGCCTGCATTTCTACATACTTATAAGAAATCGTGTAGAAATGTAAAATTTATCAGTGAAATGTTATGCTTAATCCATGCAGAGGGAAAGAGTAAAGAATCTTCAATTTTCAGACATCTCACCACATTTTGATATCCCAATTAAAGAAGCGTGTAAAATACTGAAGTTGTCTGAATCAGCTTTGAAAACCAACTGTCGTAAATTTGGAGTCCCTCGTTGGCCTCATCGCAAGGTAAATAATTGGCAGTTTAAGCTTTAATATATTTTTTCTTGAAATGTATGAGTTGAAAACTAAGAGTGAAAGGTGATCAGATTAAAAAGATTAAAAGATTAAGGGGAGAAATTGCAACGCTCGAAAGAACGAAGGCAGATGGAAATAAGCTTGAAAAGCTAAGGAACGAACTTGCCGAGATCTACCTTAAACCTTAATTTGTTCATCTTGAAATTCTTGATCAGCATTTGGGATTGTATTCCACGTTTTATCATTAAGATAAAAATAAATTAATAAAAAATTCTTCTTATCTAATACTTTCAAATGGCTTAAAATATATTCATAATATTAAATCAAATTAATGCATAAACAATTTTTTTGTTGTAGATATTTAAATAATATTAAATTTGAATTTTTTTCAATAGAAAATAAAATATAAACATTTAATTTATCTATTATAAAGTTATGTATTTTTCTTTCATTTATACAATTATTAAAATAATATAATTTATAAAATTATTAAATTGTATACTAAATTATATTAAACATTCTTATAATTTAACAAATCAATTGTTCAATCTTCATTCTAATGAAAATGTAATTAATTAAAAAAAAATATTCTGATTCTTAAATAAAAGTATAAGTACAAAACTTATATAATTTATAAAATCTAAAGTCTAATAAATTTTGAAAATTAAATTTTAAAAATGAGAACCAAATAGCTATGAAAGAACACATAAGAGTGCTCTTAAAATGGATTATAGAATATTTTATATATACTTAATAGTACATCATTATAACTTTTTGGTTATATTTTCATGTAAACATTTTTTATCATTTATATCAACTCAACTTCAAATTTTAAAAAAAAATTAAATAATTTTCTTATAAAAGAAATAATATTAGAATTATTGTATATAATATAATTCTTTTAATATTTATTATTAAAGAAAGATATTATTAAAAAATTAAAATAGGACACGTTAGACTTATTTTATACATTAAATTTACAAAAGTAAATTGATACTTGTGCATGGAGGATAAGACACAAGTAATATAATTAATTATTCACTCATTTCACATTTACCTATATTAAAACATTAAAAAATAACATCGTAATAATTCAAATGAGGCAAACATAATCAAGCATATATATGTTTAGTAATAAATATAGTATATGTTGAGAGATATCATTTTCAAGGCACTTATTTAAATTTTTTTTTTTTAATATAAAAGTGTAATAGGTGTCTCAAGAAGGATATCTTTGGACATAAATTATACACACAAGCGGAGATTGCACACTCCATTTGTAATTTAGCCTACACTTTAGTGTCCATTCTCCTAGCATTTGTATAGGTCCATTTGAGGCCCCGCATTAGCCTTTTCCCTCTTAGGATGCTGAAGGCCCCTTCTATTTTCTAGCATCACTTTTTGCATTAACTGCATGTTGCCTCTGCCACCTGTCACATTTTTAGCATGATTTATTTGGACTCTAAATGTTGGCGTTGAACATTTTTATACTTGTTACCTATCTTAGTTGATGAAAATGACTTAGAATCTTTTAGAGTAGCTCAGATGCCTCTTTTTCTCTCATTTTATCTCTTTTAAATCCACGTCTTCATCTCATTCAACCTCTCATGGTTTCTATCTCGGTTGCTCTTAACTCTTAAGTTTACAATATTTTCATTCTCTTTCTATCTCATTTGCTACAATACTCTCTTGTTTTATACAACACTCTCTTACAACAATATTTGCATCTTGCTTGGCTTTCTCAAGTGTGTCTAGTAATATCTCTCCATTTCTCTTGCGCCTTTAAGCATTTTGAGATTTATCAAATCCCTTATATATTATTTTATCTCATACAATAGGGGTTTTCTTCTATTAAGTGGTGTTTTCTTCTATTTGCATATCATACATATTTATCTTATCTATCTATCTATCTATCTAGTTGTTATGGAGGTAGATACACCCAAATAAGGACTTAAGTAAGGAAAGTATTCAAATAGCCCCAAACATTTTTCCTCCCTTGTGCATGTGTAGGTTTATTAGAGACATTCAACCGCACGAAGGTTTCAATGCATTTAGTTATCTTATTTATTAATATTTATCACTATTATATAGCATTTGTCACTATATTTCTATTTTTGGGTTTCATACTCTTTAGAGTTGTCCTTCCTGTAAAAAGGAAAAATTAAAGATTTATTCTTTCCAAAAAATATTTTGGGGCACTACCTTGAACTCCATTCCATGCCATCAGTTTAGTTTTAATACATTGACCTTCAGCTAACTTGTGTATGCATTATTTCTTTAATTCAGTGTGTTCATTTAAAAATGCATTTGTTATCTTCCTTTATAAATTTAATTTATAGTTTTATTATAAGTAATAATTTCATGATCAAAGTGTGACACACTTCTATAAAAAATTGCACTCGAGAGAATCCATGAAAAAGGAAATCTCAAGAAGTGGCTTATAGCTTCCTATCTATGACATGCAAGAATCTAAATATAATGCATAGTGGCTCTCAAATGAACCTCAATAGGAAAGCCTTGCAAGGTGCACCATATAATGGAAGATTCAAAATGATAATGAAAGATGAGAGATTATCTAAATGAAATGCAAGAAGTAAGCTAGAATGTAAATGCAAGAACACTTGGAAAGCAAAGCTAATATAACAAGATTACAATACCTCCTAGTTAAGCTATGTGATTTAAGAAAAATGCAATAAGGAAATGCTAAGCTAAAATAAAAGTAAACTAGAATGCAAGTAAACAAAATGATAGCATAAATCTAAGATCTCTAGGGTTAGGAATGCAAGAGCGAGGAGAGAGCCTCCTTTTAAAATTAGCAATGAATGGTGAGAGATTAAGAGGCAAAATCCAAGGGTGGAGAATTATCCCTATTTTGACTTTGGTGCACAAGATTCTGAAGAGGCAAAATCAATGGATATGGTTAAGAGGCAAAAAGATGTGTGGAAGAGATTAAGAGGAAAAGGGAGATTCCACTCACCTAGAAGAATGCGTAATTAATGTGTAGACAAAAAGTCTTTTCTTTTCTTTTAAAATTAGGAAATTCCTTTTTTATGTGCACAAATAGGATAAAGTGGATTTTATTTAATTAAAAGGGAGTGTGTTATTTTAAATAAATAAGGCTTAGGATAAAGTGGTGAAACTTTAGGATATCATCAAATAAATGATAAAGTGATGATTTGATCAAGAGATAAGAGATTAAATCAATACACAAGATTGATTAAGCATAAGATAAAGTCTAGTATTTAAAAGTTAATGTTAGAGTGAGGCTCACAATTCACTAGACCATTTTTGGGTGATTAAATTTTCCCCTCTTTGAATAATGTGTGAGCGATATGAGAATACATTGAGTCAAAGAATGATGATGTCAAGGTAACTAATAGACATCTGACTCTGAACTTGATCGAGTAGAGAACAAAGAGAAAACTAATCTTGAACTTGATTGAATGAGAACAAAAGTAGATAAGATAGATCTTACTCTGAACTTAATCAAACAAAGCACAAAAAGAAAACTAATCCTGAACTTGATCAAACGAGAACTAGAAAATATAGATAAGATAATAGAATCAACTTGCAGCTCTTTGAAATATAGATTATTCCTGCCTCCTCGGGATCAAAATCCAAATAAGGTAGAGGAGATGAAGAAATGAGATAGACTTGATCAAAACCAAGACAAGATAAGGTCCAAGATGATTGATTAAACACAAAAGACCAAGTTTGACCACAAGTGATGAAAATTTTCCCTAGTTGAATAAGGTTGACCAAGAAGATATAACATTGGGATTAGGTCAAGACTAGAAGAAAGAACACTGAAATGATGATGCAGGAGAGGAAATGGCAAATGCCTCAAAAGATCAAAGATATTAGCCTCACAGGGTCAGTCAACTGCGCCTAGAAGAAAAGAAATTTTAAAATGTGATTTTGACAATCAACATGAAGAGAAATTTCAATTTTGATTGCAGAAATGGATCCAAGATGTCAAAACTAGGTAAGGGTGCATTTTTCACAGAAATTTGAGACTTCAAAAAATTAGGTCAAAACACTATATAAGGGGCCCAAAGGGTCATTTTCAAATCATTTGTACTTTTGACTTTTAGTGAGTCCAGAGCAAGATATAAATTTTCGATGTCAAAAATGTGAATATCCATTGATTAGCACTATTTTGAGCTTGGTTGGTAGCACAACCGACCTTGAGGGTATCATCAGGCGATAAGTATCCAATTTTTTTTTCCAATTTTTACTTCATTTTAGTTATTTTAACACGTTTTTCATAGTTTTTTAAAAAAAATTGTACGAAAACCTAAAGTGTTGTATGTCTTTACTAAGAAACATCATATGATATTTCATTCAAGTTTGAAATGTCACATGGATTTTATGAGACGTGTCGTATGAGGGCCACCCATTGGTCGTACGATATGGTGCGAAATATCCTACCAGTCTAAAGTATCACATCACTATGCTATGAAGTATCATACGAAAAAGAAGTTGATTGTTTGAATATCATCTGAAAGATTTTGATATCTTGACTGCTTAGTGATTTGACTAGGAGCACTTTGATCTATTGTGGATGCTTTATTGATACTTTTAGTCACTTTCTGACATTCCTATGATGTATTCTTATGTTTTTCTCTTGTGTTTGTGATACAATGTATTTTTCTTGATTTGGCCATCAAAGTGCCTCATCCAATAGGCCTACGCTTGGTCCCTTGATTGTCTATTGATGAGAGAGGCACCTTAGATACCATGGGCCTCAGAGAGTTACTTCATATGCCCCATTTTGAAAAAACCATGGGTTTTTAACAACGTTAGCTAAGAGGTTCCACTCAGAGCATAATACCTTTCACCTATGCCCCACTGGAGACGTCATAGTCACACTTGAGGACATGTGCCACATTCTTCGCATTCCATGCTAGAGAGAGCTAGTAAGTACCTTTGATAATTATAGATTCTTGATTGAGATGTACTTATGTTCACTGTTGCTGACATTGATCTTGGTATTGACATTGAAACTTGATCTTGTATGATATAGATTTATTTTGATTAGTCACCTGCAGATGGGATTACTGCTACACGGAGTGCATTCAAAGATTTGACCATTCTTGACTGCACCATCCTTTGGAAGAAGATTATGGATAGCTATAGTGATTATTACCCAGTCACATATATTTTTTGTTCTTTGATCGGCCATGTCCTTAGAGCTGATAGGATTCAGAGAGGATTCTAGTGTGGCTGGGGAAGACTAGTTATGGATCTGCTATCTCAAATGAGATGCATGGCATGGAGGCCCTCTCTCCTTGCATACATGTATCATGAGCTTCATGATATAGTCTATAGGGAGGGGAAGAGTTGGTCAACGAGAGCCATATTAGCATAGGTATGGGTGTGGGAGCATATCATTGTGATCCACCCTAGGGTACATCCTAGATAGAGAGGTAGACCCTAAATATATAGGTATTCAAGATTTATACAATAAACTCATGTAGGGGATACCCCATATTGGCGACGTGGGTTGGATCATCTACATTCTATTTTTGAGATTCCATATATAGATTGCGAGCAGTGGGTAGAGGCCAAGGATGAGTTATATTTCATTTTCTATATTAGGCCACTATTGGGAAGACTCACAGACATCATTAAAATATTTTTTATTAGTAGGGTGTGGTGACAGTTCAGTAGGGTGTAGAGCATTAGCACTAAGACCATTAATTACACCAAGTATAGGGAGGAGGACCTCAGATGGGGATCCATGTTCAGATATGACATATGCATGCATGAATCTCAATAGCTATAGAGGGTAGTGTCTGATCTACTCCCCAGGATCATAGAGTACCAGACTACTCACAGCGTGTGCGTAGATTAGAGGGTCTAGTATAGGCACTATACAGGGCCCAGGATCCTCCACCTACTCAGGAGGGTGGAAGCCAGTCTTAGATTGTATTTAGGGCTCTATCTGACATTTTGATTTTAGATTTTAATCTCATTATTGTACTTGGACTTGATCCATTTTTTATATGAGATACTTGATTCGACCAATGTATTATGTACTTGTCTCATTTATTTTATGATAATGGATGTATCTTTACTTTTTAAACATGTATCATATGATGTACTCATGCCTTATGCTTTATTCCTTTGAAATGCTCTCATAGTTGTAAATTCTTTATGCTTTGATATATATGTTATGCACTTCATGATTTGAAATGTAACACTTTGAGTATGATTAGATATGATGATATGATTAACCCCTTGTGATGACATGAAAGAGCGAAAGATCAAAGAGGTGATAAAGACCTGATCAAGAGACAAAAAAGGAAGATACATGATCTAGTGGAGCTGACTAACCATCCAAAATGATGAAGGAGACTCTCTCTAAACTAGAATGAAAACTAGAATGCACCTAAGAAATGCAAACTACTATGAAGATGAAAAGTGTGATTTGCAAGGGTTAATAAGGTCTTATTTTTATCATCGAGCCTTATTAAGGGACATCACAAGATCATACAATCATCACTAGTGGGAAAACAAAAATGAATATATGAATATGATATATATGAAATAGAATGTAGGAAACACATGTAAGAATTAAGACATAAGTGTCAAGATGACCTGAATACGGTTTCCAAGTTAATGTTGCAAGATTATACCAGTATTGAAGCATAAACACCAAGATAACCATGAGTATGGTCTTGATTGAGCAAAAAAAATCTAACAGTCAAGGAAATTTTTCTAAATCTCCTAAGTGTCCAAGGGATCAAAGAAAGAGACACCTAGGATCATCAAAGTGATACCCACAGGTAGAAATCAAAGAAAATATGCCCCATGCCCCCAATCCTCTAGTCGTAACATCATGGAGAGACTAAGGAGGGAACACTCAGTGAAAATAATCAGTCAAATAAAACACAAAGAAAATAAGTCATAACATGTCTCAATCATTTCCATTTAAGAACGATGTGAAAAAGAAAAGATAATCACTGACTTGCTAGGACTCATGCCTGTAAGTGATAAATATTGCACAATCCTAGACTGCTGACAAAACATCGACTCAAGATAGCATATATGATAAGTGTTGAGAAATACTTGATGTCAATGGAAGTGTTAAAAAACACTATTTAGGGTGAGTCACCAAGAGACACCATCACACACTAAAGGAGAGTACATTTCATGCCCCCAAGCCCAAGCCCAAGACCAATTCTAGACCAAGGAGATGGAAGATGGGATTCGAAAAGGGTTCAAAGTGCAAAGTGACAAGATGATAGATATAAGTGCATGGGTCTCTTGTAGCCCATGTTTCTAGGTTTTTATCACTTGGAAAGATTATTTATTTTTTCTGCCATGATGTCTATTTCAATGTTTTTGCCAAGGCACTTTTCCTCTTTAAAATTTTTTTTTAAAATCTTTTCATTGATGCATCAAAGCACCTATTTGCTAGGTTTTCACTAAGATGATCATTTTTTTTCTAGGACTTTTTCTACTTTTTAGGATTTTTTCAGAATCATATATCAATTTTTAAGATTTTTTAGGACATTAAGATATGTACAAAGCTCCTAGAGCATCATGTGTAGAACTTCTTCGGATGAAGGATGTTGATAGGTTTAGGGAGTTGTTCTCCCTCAGGTGTAAAAAGTTGATAAACACCAGATCTAAAAGTAGTAGTAGCTATGTATGAACCCTACCAATTCAGTTCAAATTTTCCTCTATGTGCTCTATTCTATTGATTTTTTAGATTTTCTCTCGGGATGAGGTCTCCAACCTGAAACTCTCTACAATGAACCTTTTTTATAACTTCATGACATCCTTTTTTGATATACTAGATCATATGATCAAACACATCTCTTCTATGCTCGTTTGGCAGTTCCAATTCTTGTATAGACATAATTTTGTAGTCATCATCAGTGATGAGGCCCCTCAATAAGACCCTTAGAGAAGGTATCTCAACCTCAAAAGGCAAGATAAATTCAAATACATGAAAATGTGCAAAGGGTGTAGCTCCAGTGGGTGTATGAATGCTAGTTTTGTAGGCCCATAATGTACAATTGATTTGTTAGTTTCAGTCTCTTCTTGTCTTGTTCACTGTCCTATGTAATATTTTTAGAAATGTTTTGTTAGAAGCTTCAGCCTGGCCATTACCTTGAGGGTAGTATATTGAAGACCAATGTTGTTTAATCTTGATTTTTTTGCATAATTGCTTGAGATCTTTTTTTTTGACTATCCTCCATTATCAGTGACTATGGAGGAAGGTATGTTGTAGTGACAAATGATATGATTAAGGATGAACATAGATACTTGTTTTCCAGTAGCCATTGAAAGAGGAATGGCCTCAACCCACTTTGTGAAATACTCTACTGCAGTGATGATGAATTTGTGTCCACTAGATGAGTTCGGGTAGATTTGACCCACCAAATAAAAAATACACTGCTGAAAAGGCCAATGTGTAATAGAGGGAATAATTTCTCTTCCTAGAACATGGATCAAGTTCCCATGTATTTGACATTTCTTACAAGACTCAGAATAGTGTACGACATATGTCTACATAGTAGGCCAATAATAACCAACCCTCAGTAGTTTTTGAGCTAATGCAGAACCATTAGAGTGAGATGCACATACACCATCATGGAACTCAGCTAACACATGCTCAGACTCATCTTTCTCTAGACACCTAAGAAGTGTTCCATCTAGACCCTTCCTAAATAAGTCACCAGAGATGATGGTATAGCGAGAAGCATTGAGAATGAGTTGTCATTTCTCATTTTGGGTTAAGTTATTAGGAATGATTTGGTCACATATGTAAGAGTATATTTTAGCATAGCGAGAGGAATCATGACCAATTATAGTGCATATCACACAGTTTTTGAGGGAGTCATAGACAGGGTAGTGTATTTCTTCCACTAGGAATTAGAATCTAGATTCATGTTCTCCCAACTGTAAGATAGAAGCCAAATTAGCCATAGCATCAGCCGCCATGTTTTTAGCTTCAGGAATCTATTGAAATGCAAGAAAAGTGAAGTAGCTCTTGAGATCGTCAATCATCTTCTTATAAGGAATTAACCTTGTGGCCATGGGTTTGATCCCTATGATGGGCGCCAAAGATGTGTGATAAAAGTGTGACACACTTCTATAAGCCATTTCACTTGAGAGAATCTATGAAGAAGGAAATCTCAAGAAGTGGCTTGTAGCTTCCTATCTATGACTTGAGAATATTAATATTATGCATACTTTCTCTCAAATGAAACTCAATAGGAAACCCTTGCAAGGTGCACCATAGGATGGAAGATTCAAAATGATAATACAAGATGAGATATGATCTAAATTAAATGCAAGAATTTATAGATAGAATGCAAATGAAAGAACAAGGAAAGAAAAGCTAATCGAACAAGATTACAATATAGGTCCTAATTAAGATATGTGATTTAAGCTAAATGCAATAAGGAAATGCTAAGATAAAATGAAAGTAAACTAGAATGACAGATGCAAGACAATTCTCTAAGAATGGAAGTAAACAAAATGATAGCATAAGTCTAAGATATCTAGGGTTAGGAATACAAGAGTGAGGAGAGAGCCTCCTTTTAAAAAGCAATGAATGGTGAGAGATTAAGAGACAAAAACCAAGGGTGGAGAATAATCCCTATTTTGACTTTGGTGAAAAATATTCTCAAGAGGACAAATAAATGGACATGGTTAAGAGGCAAAGGGATGTGTGGAAGAGATTAAGAGGCAAAAGGAGATTCCACTCACCTAGAAGAATGTGCAATTAATGTGCAGACAAAAAGTCTTTTCTTTCTTTTTAAAACTAGGAAATTATTTTTTTATGTGCACACATAGGATAAAGTGGTTGATTATGTCTCATGTGTGTAAAAATTATTTTAATTGGGCCCATTTAAACACCCTTAGGGTAAAAATAGGGTAAAAACTATCTTTTTGCCATCCTTTGCATATGTCACTTTTACATTTCCATCTTTGGAGAGAGAGACTATCTACTACGACCATGGTGATCCCCTACTCCAAACACTAATTCACCCAAGTTTGTCAACATGAGTGGCCACTAAAAATTGAACCTCCAATATGTACCCCATATCTTTCTTTGTTTCATTAATTTTTTCAAAAATTTCACACATTTTTCCCTATTTACATTTTTTGTTTTTAGTTTAGCGCGTTTGCATAATATTTTAGCACATATGCTTAAAACTTTAGCACATATAATGCATTGTTTAGGGCATATAACTAGGTTATTTTAGCATGAATAGAGCCCAGTTTAGTGCATGTAAGTGTATAAATAGCGAATCCACATATTAGGCCATAAAATGAAAACTTTAGCACATACACCTTGTATCTTAGTGCATATGATAATTCTTTTGCTTATGAATAATGTTTTAGCACATATGTGGTACAAAATGTCACATACAATGTTTTAGCACATACAAAACACATATGAACTAGAGACTAGATTGTAGGGTTTTTTATTACAATTTAACATTTTATGATGTTTGATTTGATTTCGATGAAGGATTAGATGTTTTGACCTCGTGATTGATGAAAGTTGATGATATGTACTTAATGAGATTGATTGAAATCTTACTTGAGTGAACTCATAGATAGATATGTTGTTTGATCAACTTGATGATTTATTGTTTGATAGATTAGGTTGATAGGTAGATTGATTGATAGGTTTTGACTTATTGACATTCTTGGTTTATACGCTTAGTTGGATGTTTTAGTGATGTAAGGTCAATACCCCAAATACCTTTCATGTGATCCTATAATTGAATCTTCTGAATCACAGTGTGGTTACAATAGTGTGGTTTATCTACCCTATTAGATATGTCCCACTATAGGGCAAACAAGGCTCTATTGATAGCTCTAGTTGAGTAGTGGCATAGAAACCACAACATATTCCACTTACCCACTAGCGAGTTGACGATGACATCTAAGGATGTCTACCATATTTTGAGGATTCCTATCATGGGTGATATTGTATTCTATGTTTTTGAGGATCATGAGGGGATCGATGCACTTAGGAGATTTTTTTCAGATAATATCATGAAAGGATATGATCTATGTCATGGAATACTATCGTAGATTTATATGCACCCTTTCCATCAATTCTAACAGGATTGGTTAGAGGATTTCTAAGTCCATATAGGAGGGCACATGGATTTTCTTTTGGGTGAGGTCAACTATTAGAAAGCATGATTATGTATAGGATGTGATATATTGCTTAGGTTTCATGTATGTTAGCTCATTTATATCACAATTTATACCAAGTTATTTATGATGGTGTCACAAGTTTTTCAACAATTATTATCTTACTACATATATGGTTATGGGAGCACATTCTCATGACATAGCCACTGGTAGAATGGGACCATAAGGTTACTCATTCTTGTATCTGTAGTTATAGGTTTATTATTGTACAACCCAAGATAGGAAAGCCAGAGCATTAGAGGTGACTCATTGATGATATTGATACAGTGTGTTAGCAGCCCTACCTATGTTACAAGGCCTAGATGGAGGATCCCATGGAGATGCATGCCTTATGTTTTTATTTCTTGGTACCTTATTAGTCATATTTTTTTAATTGAGAGGTTAATTGTTAACCAAATCTTGAGAGACTATGGTAATATTAAGGGGATACCATAAGGGACAATTGTGAACACCTGTACAAAAAAGGATAGAGTCGCTAGATCACTGAATTTCTCTTTATAAACTCTGAGCTCACTAAGATCAACGGCTATTGTTATACCGCTGACTTAAATATCATACATCTTATATCAACAGTATAACGACAACCGTGAGATCATGTCAATCTTTACCCTTTGAAAAATTTAATCCCACTAACAAATTCCATATCACCACACCCATGGCCAATCAGGAGTGGGCACATCATAATATCTGACAACAGGTCCCACTTTTCTTATCATACATCAACCAATCAGGAAAGAGCATGTCAGCACCCATTGGCAAGGAGGTCCCACTATAATCTTTCTTTATTTGACTCCAACAAGAACTTAACTCCTATCCATTCAATGAACATGCGATTAAAGCATTTTCCAAGTTGCAAGACAAATTTCTTAACCAGGGTATGGTCCGGAGATCATGCGATTGAGGGAAACTCCAAGTCACGAAAACATTTCTTTACCTTGAGTTAGATCTGGAGACTCAGCACCAACCACATGATCAACATCTCATCAATGGTCCTCACTCAATCTTTGAATAGTAAAGGGCCTAACTGCCAAATCACGAGATCGTGCAACAAAAGGAAAATATAACTATTTGCCAAGTCGCTGAATGAGAATATGTAACTGCCAGGAAACAAGAGATTGTGCGAACACATAGTTGCAAGATCACTGAATAAAACTTAACTGCTTGAGGATTTAGAGATCTGGTGACTGCAAAGAATATACTACCATTTCATATCTGGAGACCTAGCGACAAAAGGGAAACCACTAAGTCTCAAAAGGATAGGGAATATTCTATGGACATTGAGAGACTGTGTGACTAAAGCATTGGGGGATTGCCAGATCGAAAGGAATATGCTCATATCATTTGGAGATTAAGCGACTAACCGGGGAATACAAAGCGCACATGCATTTAAAAGATCTTAACTGGCCCAAAAAAGGTAACGACAGAATAGAACAAGGCCTAAATAGTTTAGGGTTTTCCCTTCTAACGGCTAGAAATATGAATTTTGAACCTAGGGTTTAAGCCAGAGACAAAGGAGAATAATTTAGAGGCCAGAGAAAAATTTGATGCAACCATGAAAACTTTTTGCAGGTGCTAATAGTGGCTCTGTCTGGGGATGTATGCCTCTTGCAAGCATAGCAAGAATTTAGAGTCACTAGGTAGAAGCAGACCACCCACAGGACAAAAATTGACAGGGAACCCTCCCAAAAATTAGCAACCAGACCAGGCAAACAAGAAGGGAAACACACAACAGAAAGGGAAAAATTTACAAATATTTACAAGAATAAATCTTTACTTGGTGGCCCCAAGCCACCAAAAGAAAATCAGTGACCCTCCTAAATCAAAGGTTTGATTCTCATCTACATATGTGACCAACCATCTGCAAGTTTCATGATCATCTTGTTGCCAACATATGTGAATATTCATGGGCTGAAAAATGAAATTGTACTAATCACTACCCATGTTTTTCTAGTCACAAACATTTTCATACTCATACTCCAAGAAGTATGGAGCATCACTCATTTCTTCCTGATGACTGGAAAAAATAAATTGATCTAGTAATGCACCAGAAAATGCAGCATATTGATTATCATGCATTACCATAAAATTACCTGGCTAAAAAGGACTTGGATCCTCTGATTTACCTTCATGCATTGCCTCAACCATCGAGCAACTTAGTTCCTCCATGATATCTTCATGAACCAAGTGAAGGTTTCTTTCACAAATATTGTGATAGTGGGACAACTGATCTGCA
This sequence comes from Chamaecyparis obtusa, assembly GCA_027943335.1. NCBI lineage: Eukaryota > Viridiplantae > Streptophyta > Pinopsida > Cupressales > Cupressaceae > Chamaecyparis > Chamaecyparis obtusa. Next base: position 376,141 of record BSBK01004570.1, on the reverse strand, counting down.
TCATTATTTTCATCAAAAGAGTTTCTATCCCAATCATTGAAGACAAAGTCCTCAATACTGTCACCATCACTATCATATCTAGCAGAAGAAGGAAAAGGATGTGAACAAGAATTTTGTTCATCAATATTATCTTTATGATAGGGAAACACACTATCATGACCTTCAACCTCTTCTTCTATAGAGTCACTACAGGAGGGGACTTGTAATATACATGGGTCATCATCACTTTGCACACTGGCCTCATTATCAGTGTCAAAGACTATGTCAAAGGGGAGTTGCAAATCAAAGTCCATAACAGGTGCATACCTTTGGAACTCTTCAGCCAAAAGTGCTAAAATCCTTTTACTGCTCAATGGACTTTGGACCTTAATATCATCTTCATCAGCCTCACCCCTAGCACTACAAACATCATCCCTGTTTGAGACAAGGATAGATATCTCGAGTCTTAGATCATCTTGTGTGAAGCAATCACTACAGGAATCATCATCTGCATCATATCTAATACTCTTCCCTTCACATAAAACATCATCACACTGGGACAAGAAGAAAGAATCCTGATATTGAAAAGAGGAAAAATCTGCAGATAAATTAGAAATATTATCAATCTCAGATTCATCATCAGCAATCTCATATGCACTGACCTCAATATCAGCTTCATAGTCAACACTTTCTGCATAATGAGAAACAACATCAGAAACACTGGCCTCTTCATGATCAACATAAGGAACCACCAGTCTTCGTGATCTCTTGTCCTCCTCTAACTGCCAGATCTCAACTTTTTTCTTTTCTATTTCCTTCTTGAGAGCACCAACTTCATCAAAATGTTCTATAAACATTGCTCTTAATACATCCCAAGAAGGGATTGAACATGAAGGAAAGGACACAAACCAATCCCTTGCACTATGTGATAGAGTCTGCACAAACAACCTCATGGAAACATCTTCATGTTCAACATCCATTTCACCAAAAAGACCCATGACATCATATATATGTTGGCTTGCCGAAATAGATCCATTAGCCATGAATCTAGGCAAGCACTCCCCATCCTCGGTAAAAAATCATTAGGGGCACCCTCAATGCCCTCAAAACAGAAGGGCCAATATTCCTCCATGAGGAACTGCCCACTAGTAACCATCCCTTTATACAGTAGTGCTAAACACTTGATAGGGACATATGCTCTTATAAATGATTTTCATAAAGAGAAGACATATGAAAATCAAAATACCTGAAAGTTCTGTAGTAGGAACTTAACCTATTGATTGGAAGGTAGGGCAGATCTAGATCTCACTTTGTAGCTCCATCAGGTTCTTTTCTATGTAGAGTCACCACCTCCCTAAAGAGGAAAATATTTTACTTTTCTTTGTATATTCTTCCAATCAACCAAAACTTCACCAGGATTTACACACTATTTATCAAGAACTGCACTGATCAAACAGAGAACTCAGAGTCACCACTTAGCATGTAGTGAGAAGATTTTACAAATGTGTTGTGTTTATTTGACTCTGTAATCTTTCAACCAAGACTCTGGGATGATCTAGCCAAGCACAGAAGCTTGCTGTCTTTTACTTTTTCCCCAACAGAGTCACCATTTTGTTGGCTTTTCACTTTTTCCCACATAGTGTCAGGTTTACACTATGATGACAAACTGGTTAGTATCCGCTCCAAAGTCTGACAGGGGAAAAAGTGCCAATTGATGAGGACAGAGAACATCCACCTTCTTCTTTGAGCTCCACATCACTCAGGCGAGTATTGCCTTATCTGCACACTCATGACTCTTCTTGATAAACAAAAGGCCTGCAGATAGATTATTGTGCAATAGCCTTCAAACTCTTGTAGGTATCTTATACCCCAATGAGACCATAACCTTATGCAATAACTTGCTTGCATGGAATGAGTCTGAAAACTAGAAACCTACTCTAACAACATGAAAGGGAAAGGTGGTGCTTTACTTTGAATGATTTAAATTTTGGGTTGAATGGACCCCTCAAATACCTTAAGTCTCTAATAGACCAGTGCCTTATCCAATGTGCAACATAGTCAAATACCTCACTGCAATAGGGAGCTATGAAAAAAGAAGACAATACATCCTAATATGTTAGTGCCTTACACCAAACATACACCACTGACCAGTTCTCACTTCAACAATCCACCTATGTACCCAGATGTGCTATCACCTATTCAAAGATTTTTAACCCTCCCCTTAGAAGAGACCTATAGACAAGTAATACATTAATCAACATCCACTGAAAGACAAGCATGAAATACCCTTGATACCCCAGCTCATACACATTTGAAAACTAGTCCTAAACTTAGTTGTTTCTACGAAAACAACTCTATTGTAGACACATAGAAAATGCAAATAGAAAGGTTGGAACACCCTCGATGCTTCAATCAATAAGCCTAAAACTCAAATGGAGACAATCTGATAGCATTACAAATATATTGAAATCTCATACATAAGAGAGACTGTTACAATTTGTATTATATTCTCAAAACCAGAAAGGAAAGAGGGAACACCCTATATGAAGAGAAGAAGGAAATATCTACAAGAAAAGGACCCTTCATGGAACCAAGATTTGGAACTCAAAAATTGGAACCCTTCAAAAATAAAAACAACTACAATATATACCACTAGTCATCTTGAAATCCCAAAAATTAGGATGCAACAAGCTATGGATGACTAGGGAAAGGGTTAGGGTTTTCACCCACCAAACCAGCTAGATTCAATCAAAATTTATTTCATTGGAGGAAAACCAAGCAACCTGGTCTGATCAAATCCAAGAATGATCTTTATTTATGATAATTCTTAGAGCAGTGTACTGAAGATCATGAATTCACCATGTTTATCAATCTAATCACCTCACTTGCAACATGCCTCAAGCAAATCCTTACCCATTCCCTCATGGTACAAATCTTCTACAATCAATCATCATAGCCTCTGGACCATAATGCAGCACTTGACAAAATCATATCTACCAAATCCAGCTGCCCAAGCATTCAATTCCAGTCCTTTTTTCATTGAAACCCTTAAAATATTTAAATCTGGAAGAAATGGCTACATTCATGGTGCCAAACAGCATATCAACGGTCAGCATTCAAATCTGGACTTACTTTATATTAGCACAGTTAGATCATCTCACTTTCCTGGGCTTCATAGCTTAACTCTATAGGAATCCTGGTTATACATTTTACCCTAGTCATGAGATCACGTAGTCATCTTCTTTAAGCTTAGTTACCTTAGTGATTCAGTGACTGTAGTCTCGTAATCTCACAGTCATCTCTTAAACTACCAAACCTTTCAGAGATCACACGACTGAAGAAAATCTAATTGCCTGCTAGTTTGTGAGACAAAGTCACTAACTGCATCATCATCACGAGATTACCTGACCGCAGGGATATAGACTGCCATCAAACCCTTCACTTCAATCTAGAGATTACGCGACTAAGGCCCTACCACTTAGTCACTGAATCAACTTTCTTCTTTCTCTGATCTGGCAACCACAGGAAACCTTTAATTTTTCTATCAGGCGATCTGGTGACTAAAGTCTATTTGAGATACATACTTTCCATTATGAGATTTGGCGACTAAAAAAGAGTCTCATAATCACTGAAAGTTCTTGACTTTTCAAATTTCTTCCTGAGATCATGCGACTACCGTCGATCTCCTTCATTCCTTCATCCTACGATTCACATTAAGTCATGAGAGATTTTATGACTTAACTATTTGATTCAGTGACCTAGAGATAACCATGTCGCTGAATCGCTCAAGGTTTAGCATTTAACCACCAGGATCAGGAGAATCTGGGACTATATAGTTGCTAGATCATTGAATTTCTCTTTATAAACTCTGAGCTCACTGAGATCAATGACTGTTGTTATACCGTTGACTTAAATATCATGCATCTTATATCAACAGTATAACGACAACCACGAGATCATGTCGATCTTTACCCTTTGAAAAATCTAATCCCACTGACAAATTACATATCACCACACCCATGGCCAATCAGGAGTAGGCACATCATAATATCTGACAACAGGTCCCACTTTTCTTATCACACATCGACCAATCAAGAAAGAGCATGTCAGTGCCCACTGGCAAGGAGGTCCCACTATAATCTTTCTTTATTTGACTCCGAAAAGCACTTAACTCCTAGCCATTTAGCGAACACGTGAATAAAGCATTTTCCAAGTCACAAGACAAATTTCTTAACCAAGGTATGGTCCAGAGATCACACGATTGAAGGAAACTCCAAGTGGTGACAACATTTCTTTACCTTGAGTTAGATCTGGAGACTCAGCGCCAACCACATGATCAACATCTCATCAATGGTCCTCGCTCAATCACTGAATAGTAAAGGGCCTGACCACCAAATCATGAGATCACACGACAAAAGGAAAATATAACTGTTTGCCAAGTCGCTAAATGAGAAGATGTAACCACCAGGAAACAAGAGATTGCGTGAACACACAGTCGTGAGATCACTGAATAAAACTTAACTGCTTGAGGATTCAGAGATCTGGTGACTGCAAAGAATACACCGCCATTTCATATCTAGAGACCTAGCGACAAAAAGGCAACCGCTAAGTCTCAAAAGGATAGGGAATATTCTATGGACATTGAGAGACTATGCAACTAAAGCATTGGGGGATTGCCAGATTGAAAGGAATATGCTCATATCATTTGGAGATTAAGTGACTGACTAGGGAATACAAAATGCACATGCATTTAAAAGATCTTAAGTGGCCCAAAAAAGGTAACAACAGAATAGAACAAGGCCTAAATAGTTTAGGGTTTTCCCTTCTAACGGCTAGAAATATGAATTTTGAACCTAGGGTTTGAGCCAGAGATAAAGGAAAATAATTTAGAGGCCAGAGAAAAATTTGATGCAGCCATGAAAACTTTTTGTAGGTACTAACAACACTGATTCTTTTTGGTCTCCATGTCATCGTCCGAAAATATTCTTCTTCGTATATCTTATGTGATCTTTCCTCCTTTGTGATTGTAGTTCTACATTCTTTGGGGAATGATGTCAATTCATTTGCAATAATATCATATATATTATCTTATGATCATACTGACCCCATGGTAGGTAGATCCCTTCTATGTTCTTTGTATGCTTCTGTGATATTTCCCTTGATTTGTCTTCATCCGGGGGCATCTTGACATGGAAATATAATAAGTGGAGTTGTTTATGTTTCCATTAAAGCCATTGATCCTGCTAAAGTGTTAGCAATAAATTTAATGTGGGGGCATACGCTCTGCTCACCTATTGCACACACACACTTTTTGATACACACATATTAATTTTCAAGATACCTTTTCTCCCTTTTTGGATTAGTAACTAATCCTTAAAGCATGGATTTATATTTTAGGATCTCTTAATCCCTCCAGTTCAAATACATATATTTTTTATCCGTTAAGGTCGGAGGTGTCCTTAAGACTAGATCTCTTTTATTTTTGGTTTTATTCTTATGGAATAGAATATTCCTAAGGGTGAATCCTTGATGGGTTGACTAGTGAGTAGCCACATTCACTAGGCAGTTCAATTCCATCTTTCTAGTTGCATTGTTTCCTTGTGTGGTTCACAATAGGACATAAGTTCTCATTGGGTGAGATAATCACACCTTCTCTTTCTCTCTCTAGAGATGTCTCTCTTATTGTGATCTTGGAGTTGATGAAGACTTGAGTCCCTGCGGGCTTGAGGTTTCTCTTTGTCCCTTGGATTACGATAAGATTATCTTTTCATTTTGATCTCCTTTACCAAGAGTTTGCATCGAGTCCATACTCTTGCTAAAGTGGGGGCTTAATGTATCATCTTAAAATGGAAGCACTTCCATGATAAGAGTGTTTAGCCCTCTGAGTAAGTGGTCTAGGGTTATGTTAAGCACCTTGATTAGGTCTTTGCATGTATTTGGCTTTCTCCCCCCGTTCTGCTTCTCTCTGCACCTATTTTCCACTTTATTTCTGTATTTCCTAGCATTTTGGACTGAGTTCTTGAGGTTTCTAACTTTAAGGTAAAATTTGATCTCAACCCTGACCTAGGTCAGGGATGACCTTGACCCTGACCTAGGGCGGGGTCTACCTTGTCCTTGACCTAGATTTCAAATTTTAGGATTTTCTAATTTTCGGGTATTGGGTTTCAGAAATATTTTTTTTCCCACCTCTGGGTCAGCCATTTCGGGTTTTAGGATGGTAAATCCTTAATTGCATTTAATCTAGGTATATTTCTAAAGGTTGGGACCTAATTGGGATTGAATTCACTAAGGTGGCCCCTCTAGAAGATTGTGCCCTAGTTCACTATTAAAGGAGGCCTTCCTCTCTCATTTTCTCCATCCATTATCAAGAGCAAGATCTCTCAATCTCATCTCAAACAATTTCATGAGCAAGCTCTCAAGTGCAAGAAATTGAATTCAAGCATTCAAGTAAGCCTTCAAGCATTCAAGTGTTCAAGCATTCATTCACCAAGGAGATCCATTGTTAGCCATTGAAGGATTCAATCTCTTTGGAGCCCCCTTGAAGATCCATCCTTCCACATTCATCCAAGTCAATTCCTAGGCAAAGATCCATTCAAGATTGGTGTTGAAGATCAAATGTCATTGATTTGAGATATCCTACATTCATTCTACATCCATTGGAGCATCCCTACTTGTGGATTTGAGGATTCAAATCCTCTACAAGGACTTCAACATAAGCAAGATGAATTGTTTCATTTACTTTGTTTATGCACAATACAATTTCAATTCAATTTCAAGGTTAATTCCTAAATTGGGGTTTGACCAAGGCAAACCCCCCATAAAAACAACAAAACCCTCTTTTTCTTGCAGGTACAGGTGCGAAACTGTGGATCTAAGCTTGGATTTGGATACCCTTTTCTGCGAACTTCCGAGATCTACAAACAAAGTCAAAGCTGACCTTCAAAATGTTAATGTAGCCTTTGACCTTTTGTCCGGGTCAAAGACCACCTGCTGTCAGAAAGATAAAGGTTTTCTAGGTTTTCTTCATCTCGACATTTCCAGTCCAAAATAGGTTGCATAATTGCTCAAAACTACACATAGACATCAGAAATCAACATTTTCCAGATCTACCCTATTTTGAGGTTAGTACTTCCCTTTAAATTATTTCAGATTTCAAGCACATCCCCTTTATAGGGAAATATAAGATTTTCTTCCTCTTTCATATTCTCCATAGATTGATTCAATTGTGCATTAACCTTTTGGTTGATCAATTTGGATCTCTCCTTTGGAAATTTGGATTTAGAAGTAGATCTCATATTTCCCCCACTTATTTTGACATGCTCCCTATTCCATCCTATTCCTTTTGGTGAACCCGACATACTTACTCTCCTTTCTTTTGTGGAATTGGATGCCCTATTGTGTTGTGGTATTAAATTTCCTTTTATCTTGTTCGTATTAGATTTCTATTTTATGTTAAATCTTGCATGCTAATTAGGTTTCAAAAATCCAAAAATATTCATGCTTTATGTGTTCTTAGTTTAGTTCAATTGCATTTCATTGGTTTATGAGCTTTACTACTACTAGTCCTACTTATAACATTTCGGTTAGAAGAAGTCGTAGACTCATGGGTGCCTTTGATCCTGAATCTTCCTCTCCTTTATTTGATTCTTCATGATTCCAATCCTATTATGGAGCAAACTCTTCTCACTCATCTCATGATGAGGATGACACTTTAAGAGTTCCTCTTGAACAAGTCCAAAAACTTTCAACTGAACTTGATAAAATGGGTAATTGGCTTATTCAAGAGAACCATAATAAAGATTCTATTCAAGCTATAAAGGCTCTTAAGAAAGTTCTTTGTGATAGTGATCAAGGTGTTAACCTCTTGCGTGGTATTACTCACCTCGTGCATTCAAATGTTAAACCTCTAGCTCAAGAAGCTCAAGATTTAGGGTTGATTCCTCCTAGTAGAACCCTCTTCTAATCCTTTACCTAGTATTCCTACCTATACTCCTTCTTTGGTGACTGTGATGGTTCCCTCTATTCCTATGAGTGTTCCTCCTATGTCCCTCCCTACATCACAACCTTCATATTATAATGTTCCTTTTACTTATCTCAATCCACTTCCAACTGTAGTTCCTAGTGTTCCTCCAATTGTGTCTTATATTCCTGTAGCTTCTTACATTATACCTAGTGTTTCTAATGTTGCTATTCCTCCTATTTCATCTAATGATTCAACAATCATCAGTTTAGCTCAAACTATTTCATCCTTACAACAACAACTTGCTTCCCTAACTCAAAATAAGTTTAGTGTTGGGTATGTGCAAGATCATGAGGGGCCAAAAAGTGGCGATGTAAAAAAATCCACTTTTCACCCATCTAAAAGCGCATGAAAATGTATGTTGACTTTTTAGTTGGCTTGAGAGTCAGTACACCTGGGCAAACCTGACACCAAAGCAAAATCCTAATCGGGTACCTGATATTTTTGAGTTGAAAAAATGACAGGAGTAAATGAAAAAATTGAACTTTTATATATATTGTTTAAATATGTATTATATATATAATTATATATTAATTTATATATTTTATATTATAATATCTTAGGGGTTTTAAATTGTATGTCATATATATTTTATATAACAATATTTTATAAATTAATATATTTTTTTATATATTAATATGTATTGTATATAATTATATTTAACGTTTATATTATATAAATATATGTACAATTTATATATATATATATTATATATATAACATTTAAAAGGTATTAAAGGGTATTATGTAAATATTTTAATATATTTTTTAATATATATTATATATAATTATAGATTAATATATTTTTTATACATTAATCTGTATTGTATATAAATATATTTAATGAACTTATATTTATATGTACAAATTATATATATATATATATATATATATATATATATATCACACGTTAGGACCCCTAGGAAGTCCCGATGACCCCTTTTGAAACATTTCAACACTTAAGTGTGTAACAAGGGGTTGTATGACCCATTAGGACACACTTGAGAGTTTTAATGTGTCGAAAGGGGTCATGGGGACTTCCTAGGGGTCCTAATGCATGATAAGGTGTACTAGGACCCCTAGGAAGTCCCCATGACCTCTTATGACACATTTCAACACTCAAGTGTGTCCCAAGGGGCCGTATAATCTCTTAGGACACACTTGAGTGTTCTCATGTGTCAAAAGAGATCATGGGGACTTCCTAGGGGTCCTAGTATGCCTTGTCACGTGTTAGGACCCCTAAGAAGTACCGATGACACTTTTTGACACATTTCAACACTCAAGTGTGTCCCAAGGGGTCGTATGACACCTTAGGACACACTTGAGTGCTGCAATGTGTCAAAATGGGTCATGGGGACTTCCTTGGGGTCCTAGTATGCCTTATCACGCGTTAGGACCCCTAGGAAGTCCCCATGATCCCTTTCAACACATTAGAATTCTCAAGTGTGTCCTAAGGTGTCATACGACCCCTTGGGACACACTTGAGTGTTGAAATCTATCGAAAGGGGTCATCGGTACTTCCTAAGAGTCCTAGCACATGATAAGGCGTACTAGGATGCCTAGGAAGTCCCCATGAGCCCTTTCGACACATGAGAACACTCAAGTGTGTCCTAAGGGATTATACGACCCCTTGGAACACACTTGAGTGTTGAAATGTGTCAAAAGAGGTCACGGGGACTTCCTAGGGGTCCTAGTACACCTTATCACCCGTTAGGACTCCTAAGAAGTCCCCATGACCCCTTTCAACACATTAGAACTCTCAAGTGTGTCCTAAGGGGTCATATGATCCCTTGGGACACACTTCAATGTTGAAATGTGCCAATAGGGGCCATCGGGACTTCCTAGGGGTCCTAACATGTGATAAGGCATACTAAGACACCTAGGAAGTGCCCATGACCCCTTTCGACACATTAAAATACTCAAGTATGTCCTAAGGGGTTAAACGACCCCTTGGAACACACTTGAGTGTTGAAATCTATCAAAAGGGGTCATGTGGACTTCCTAGGGGTCCTAGTACATCTTATCATGTGTTAGGACCCCTAGGAAGTCCCCATAACCTCTTTTGACATATCCAAACTCTCAAGTGTGTCATAAGGGGTCATACAATCCCTTGGGACACACTTAAGTGTTGAAATGTGTCACAAGGGGTCATGAAGACTTCCTAGGGGTCCTAACACATGATAAGGCATACTACAACCCCTAGGAAGTCCCCATGACCCCTTTTGACACATTAGAACTCTCAAGTGTGTCCTAAGGGGTCATACGACTCCTTGGGACACACTTGAGTGTTTTAATGTGTCAAAAGGGATCATCAGTACTTCTTAGGGGTCCCAACATGTGATAAGGCATACTAGGAACCCTCAAAAATCCACATCACCCCTTTTGACACATGAAAACACTCAAGTGTGTCCTAAGGGGTCATATGATACCTTGGGACACACTTGAGTGTTGAAATGTGTCAAAAGGGGTCATGGGGACTTCGTAGGGGTCCTAACATGTGATAAGGCATACTAGAACCCCCTAGGAAGTCCCCATGACAATATTTTACACATAAGAACACTCAAGTGTGTCCTAAGGGGTCATACAACCCCTTGGAAAACACTTGAGTGTTGAAATATGTCAAAAGGGGTCATGGCGACTTTCAAGGGGTCCTAGTATGCTTTATCATGCCTTAGGACCCCTAGGAAGTCCCCATGACCCTTTTCGACACAGTAGAACTCTCAAGTTTTTCCTAAAGATTTATCAACCCCTTGGGACACACTTGAGTGTTGAAATGTGTCAAAAGGGGTCATCGGGACTTCATAAGGGTCCTAACATGTGATAAGGCATACTAGGACCCCTAGGAAGTCCCCATGACCCCTTTCGACAAATTAGAACACTCAAGTGTGTCCTAAGGGGTCATATGACCCCTTAGGACACACTTGAGTGTTGAAATGTGTCAAAAGGGGTCATGGGGAATTCTTAGGGGTCCTTACACATGATAAGGCATACTAGGACCCCTAGGAAGTCCCCATGACCCATTTTGACACATTTCAACACTCAAGTGTGTCCCAAGGGGTCGTATGACCCCTTAGGACACACTTGAGTGTTCTAATGTATCGAAAGGGGTCATGGGCACTTCCTAAGTGTCCTAATACATCTTATCACATGTTAGAACCCCTAGGAAGTCTTGATGACCTCTTTTGACACATTTCAACACTCAAGTGTGTAACAAGGGGTTGTATGACCCATTAGGACACACTTGAGAGTTTGAATGAGTTGAAAGGGGTCATGGGGATTTCATAGGGGTCCTAAGATGTGATAAGGCATACTAGGACCCTTAAGATGTTCCCATGACCTCTTTTGACGTATTTCAACACTAAAGTGTGTCCAAAGGGGTTGTATAATCTCTTAGGACACACTTGAGTGTTCTCATGTATCAAAAGGGGTCATGGGGACTTCCTAGGGGTCCTAGTATGCCTTATCACATGTTAGGACCCCTAGGAAGTACCGATGACCCCGTTTGACACATTTCAACACTCAAGTGTGTCCCAAGGGGTCGTACTTCACCTTAGGATACACTTGAGTGTTTAAATGTGTCAAGAGGGGTCATGGGGACTTCCTTGGGGTTGTAGTACACCTTATCACATGTTAGGATCCTTAGGAAGTCCCCATGACCCCTTTCAACACATTAGAACTCTCAAGTGCATCCTAAAGTGTAATACAACCTCTTGGGACACACTTGAGTGTTGAAATGTGTCAAAAGGGGTCATCGGTAATTCCTAGGAGTCCTAATAGGTGATCAGGCATACTAGGATGCCTAGAAAGTCCCCATGACCCCTTTTGACACATGAGAACACTCAAGTGTGTCTTAATAGATTATACGACCCCTTGGGACACACTTGAGTGTTGAAATATGTCAAAAGAGGTCATGGGGACTTCCCAGAGGTCTTAGTACACCTTATCATGCATTAGGACCCTTAGTATGTCCCCATGACCCCTTTTGACAAATTAGAACTCTCAAGTGTGTCCTAAGGGGTCATACGACCCCTTGGGACACACTTGAGTGTTAAAATGTGTCAAAAGGGGTCATCGGGAGTTCTTAGGGGTCCTAACATGTAATAAGACATACTAGGACCCCTAGGAAGTGCCCATGACCCCTTTCAACACATTAGAACACTCAAGTGTGTCCTAAGGTGTCATACGACCCCTTGGGACATAGTTGAGTGTTGAAATGTGTCAAAAGGGGTCATGGGGTCTTCGTAAGGGTCCTAATATACCTTATCACGTGTTAGGACCCCTACGATGTCCCTATAACCCCTTTCGAGACATGTCAACACTTAAGTGTGATCCAAGGGGTCATATGACCCCTTAGAACACACTTGATAATTTTCATGTGTCAAAATGGGTCATGTGGACTTCCTAGGGGTCCTACTATGCCTTATCATGTGTTAGGACCCCTAAGAAGTACCGATGATCCCTTTTGACATATTTCAACACTCAAGTGTGTCCCAAGGAGTCGTATGACCCCTTATGACACACTTGAGAGTTATAATGTGTCAAGAGGGGTCATGGGGACTTCCTAGGGGTCCTAGTATGCCTTATCACATGTTAGGACCCCTAGAAAGTCTTCATGACCCCTTTTGACAGATTTCAACAATCAAGTGTGTCCCAAGGGGTCGTATTACCCCTTATAACACACTTGAAAGTTCTAATATGTCAAAAAGGTTCATGGGGACTTCCTAGGGGTCCTAACACGTGATAAGGTGTACTAGGACCTCTAGGAAGTCCTCATGACCTATTTTGACACATTTCAATGCTCAAGTGTGTCCCAAGAGGTTGTATGACCCCTTAGGACACACTTGAGTGTTCTAATGTGTTGAAAGGGGTCATGGGCACTTCATAGGGGTCCTAGTACGCCTTATCACACATTAGGACCCCTAGGAAGTTCCGATGACCCCTTTTGACACATTTCAACACTCAAGTGTGTAACAAGGGGTTGTATGACCCATTAGGACACACTTGAGAGTTTTAATGTGTCGAAAGGGGTCATGGGGACTTCCTAGTGGTCCTAATGCGTGATAAGATGTACTAGGACCCTAGGAAGTTTCCACGACCTCTTTTGACACATTTCAACACTCAAGTATTTCCCAAGGGGCCATATAATCTCTTTGGACACACTTCAGTGTTCTCATGTGTCGAAAATGGTCATGGCTACTTCCTAGGGGTCCTATTATTCCTTATCACTTGTTAGGACCTTTAAGAAGTACCGATGACTCCTTTTGACACATTTCAACACTCAAGTGTTTCCCAAAGGGTCGTATGACACCTTAGGACACACTTGAGTGTTGAAATGTGTCAAAATGGGTCATAGGGAGTTCCTAGTGGTCCTAGTATGCCTTATCATGCGTTAGGACCCCTAGGAAGTTCCCATGATCCCTTTCAACATATTATAACTATCAAGTGTGTCCTAAGGTGTCATATGACCCCTTGGGACACACTTGAGTGTTGAAATATATCAAAAGGTGTCATCAATACTTCCTAGGAGTCCTAACATGTGATAAAGCATACTAGGATGCCTAGGAAGTGCCCATGACATCTTTTGACACATGAGAACACTCAAGTGTGTCCTAAGGGATTATACGACCCCTTGGGACACACTTGAGTGTTGAAATATGTCAAAAGAGGTCATGGGGACTTCCTATGGGTCCTAGTACACCTTATCATGTGTTAGGACCCATAGGAAGTCCCCATGACCCCTTTTGACACATTAGAACTCTCAAGTGTGTTTTAAGGGGTCATATGACCCCTTGGGACACACTTGAGTGTTGAAATTTGTCAAAAGGGGTCATCGGGACTTCCTAGGGGTCCTAATGTGTGATAAGACGTACTAGGATCCCTAGGAAGTTCCCATGACCCCTTTCAACACATTAGTGTATACACCTAAAAATGGTCACCTAGACTATTAGCCCCTTTTACTAAATCATCAATTGCTTATTCTTGATCAAATCCTAGCTTTATCATTTATTCGATTATTTTCTATGGGCTAACCATCTTATCCTAAGTCTTTTTTTATTAAAAGAAATATTTCCTCCCCTTTTAATAAATAAAAAGCCCCCACTTTTCCTCTTATCCTAAGTTGCACAAATAAAGCATTATTCTTATTTATAAAAAGAGAAAAAGTACTTTTTGTCTCATATGGACACAAAAGTCAACTCTTACTTTCTCATTGGAGGATATTTGTGCACATGGATTGATCCCTCTTTAAGCTCCACCGTTGATTAAATCTTTTGCCTCTTAATCTCCATGGTCCATTTCTCCTCATTTCCTATAAAAGAAGAGCTCTCTTCTTCATTCTAGATCCCCAACTTTTGATGCTAACTTTATGCTGCTGGATTTCTAGGTCACTTTGAAGCTTTTGAAGATTTGGAGCATTCTTAGCATCTACATCTCATTCTTGCATTCTTAGCTTAGCTTCATATTTATGCTTTCTTAGATTAGCTTCATTTCTATGCTCTAGATTAGCTCACATAGATTAATTAGCTTGAGTTGTAACACTTGCATCTTTCATTTTCATAGCTTAGCTTGCATTTCCATTTCTAGCATAGCATTGCATTGCATTTTCATTCTTGATTCTTGAGGATATTGGCATTCTTGCCCTTGTCTTCATTGAATCTCCCATTGCATGGTTTACTAGCAAGAGGCTAAATAGCTCTAGCTGAGAGCATTCTTAAAAACCCTTGCACTCCATGCCTAGGGAGCTATGGCTTGATTTGTGAGGGCTCATTCTTGAGTTTCCTTGCATGTAATGATCCATAGAAGTGTGACACATTTATAGAACACAATTAGAACACTGAAGTGTGTTTGAAGGTGTCATACGACCCCTTGGGACACACTTGAGTGTTGAAATGTGTCAAAAAGGGTCATGGGGACTTCCTAGGGGTCCTAGTATGTCTTATCACATGTTAGGGCCCCTATGAAGTCCCTATGACCCCTTTCGACACATTTCAACACTCAAGTGTGTTCCAAGGGGTCATATGGCCCCTTAGGATACACTTGAGTGTTTCCATATGTTAAAAGGGGTCATGTGGACTTCCCAGGGGTCCTAGTATGCCTTATCATACGTTAGGACCCCTAGGAAGTACCAATGATTCCTTTTGACACATTTCAACACTCAAGTGTTTCCCAAGGAGTCGTATGACCCCTTAGGACACACTAGAGAGTTCTAATGTGTCGAAAGGGGTCATGAGACTTCCTAGGGGTCCTAGTACACCTGATCACATGTTAGGACCCCTAGGAGGTCTTCATATCCCCTTTTGAAACATTTCAACAATCAAGTGTGTCCCAAGGGGTCGTATGACCCCTTATGACACATGTGAGAGTTCTAATATGTAGAAAGGGGTCATGGGGACATCCTAGGGGTCCTAACATGTGATAAGGCATACTAGGACCCTTAGGAAGTCCCCTTGACCACCTTTGAGATATTTCAACACTCAAGTGTGTCCCAACGGGTCGTATGACCCCTTAGGACACACTTCAGTGTTCTAATATGTCAAAAGGGGTCATGGGCACTTCCTAGGGGTCCTAGTATGCCTTATCACATGTTAGGACCCCTAGGAAGTCCCGATGACCCCTTTTGACACATTTCAACACTCAAGTGTGTAACAAGGGGTCATATGACCCATTAGGACACACTTGAGAGTTCTAATGTGTCAAAAGGGGTCATGGGGAATTTCTAGGGGTCCTAACACGTGATAAAGTTTACTAGGACCCCTAGAAAGTTCCCATGACCTCTTTTGACACATTTCAATACTCAAGTGTGTCCCAAGGGGCTGTAAAATCTCTTAGGACACACTTGAGTGTTCTCATGTGTCAAAAGGGGTCATGGAGACTTCCTAGGGGTCTAGTATGCCTTATCATATTCTAGGACCCCTAGGAATTACCGATGACCTCTTTTGACACTTTGCAACACTCAAGTGTGTCCCAAGGGGTTGTATGACACCTTAGGACACACTTGAGCGTTGAAAAGTGTCAAAAGGGGTCATGGGGACTTCCTAGGGGTCCTACTATACCTTATCATGTGTTAGGGCCCCTAGGAAGTACCCATGACCCCTTTCGACACATTAGAACTCTCAAGTGTGTCCTAAGGTGTCATATGACCCTTTGGGACACACTTGAGTGTTGAAATGTGTCAAAAGGGGTCATTGGTACTTCCTAGGAGTCTTAACATGTGATAAGGCATACTAAGATGCCTAGGAAGTCCCCATGACCCCTTTTGACACATAAGAATACTAAAGTGTATCCTAAGGGATTATACGACCCCTTGGAACACACTTGAGTGTTGAAATATGTCAAAAGAGGTCATGGGGACCTCCTAGGGTTCCTAGTATGTCTTATCACACGTTAGGACCCTTAGGAAGTCCCCATGACCTCTTTCGACACTTTAGAACTCTCAAGTGTGTCCTAAGGGGTTATACAACCCTTTGGAACACACTCGAGTGTTAAAATGTGTCAAAATGGGTCATCGAGACTTCCTAGGGGTCTTAACGTGTGATAAGGCATACTAGGACCCCTAGGATGTGCCCATGACCCCTTTCGACACATTAAAACACTCAAGTGTGTCCTAAGGGGTCAGATGACCCCTTGGAACACACTTGAGTGTCGAAATGTGTCAAAAGGGGTCATGGGGACTTCCTAGGGGTCCTAGTACACCTTATCACATGTTAGGATCCCTAGGAAGTCCCCATAACCCCTTTTGAGATATTAGAATTCTCAAGTATGTCATAAGGGGTCATAAGACCCCTTGGGACACACTTGATTGTTGAAATACGTCAAAAGGGGTCATGAAGACTTCCTAGGGGTCCTAACACGTGATAAGGCATACTACGACCCCTAGGAAGTCCCCACGACCCCTTTTGACACATTAGAACTCTCAAGTGTTTCCTAAGGGGTCATACGACTCCTTGGGACACACTTGAGTGTTGAAATATGTTAAAAGGGATCATCGATACATCCTAGGGGACCTAACACATGATAAGTCATACTAGGACCCCTAGGAAGTCCACATGACCCTTATTGACACATTAAAACACTCAAGTGTGTTGTAAGGGGTCATATGACCCCTTGGGACACACTTGAGTGTTGAAATGTGTTGAAAGGGGTCATGGGGACTTCGTAGGGGTCCTAACACGTGATAAGGCATACTAGGACCCCTAGGAAGTCCTCATGATCTATTTTGACACATAAGAACACTCAAGTATTTCCTAAGGGGTCATATGACCCCTTGTGACACACTTGAGCTTTAGAATGTTTCAAAAGGGGTCATGGCGACTTATGAGGGGTCCTAGTATGCCTTATCATGCGTTAGGACCCCTAGGAAGTCCCCATGACCTTTTTCGACATAATAGATCTATCAAGTTTTTTCTAAGGATTCATCAACCCCTTGGGACACACTTGAGTGTTAAAATGTGTCAAAAGGGGTTATCAGGACTTCCTAGGGGTCCTAACATGTGATAAGGCATACTAGGACCCCTAGGAAGTGCCCATGACCCCTTTCGACACATTAGATCACTCAAGTTTGTCCTAAAGGTTCATATGACCCCTTGGGACACACTGGAGTGTTGAAATGTGTCAAAAGGGGTCATAGGGACTTCCTAGGGGTCCTAATATGCCTTATCATGTGTTAGGACCCCTAGGAAGTCCCCATGACCCCTTTCAGCACATTAGAATTCTCAAGTGTTTCATAAGTGGTCATACAACCCCTTGGGACACACTTGAGTGTTGAAATGTGTCAAAAAGAGTCATTGGGACTTCCTAGGGGTCCTAATGCGTGATATGGCATACTAGGACCCATAGGAAGTCCCGCTAACCCCTTTCGACACGTGAGAGCACTCAAGTGTGTCTGAAGGGGTCATACGGCCCCTTGGGACTAACTTAAGTGTTGAAATGTGTCAAAAGGGGTCATGGAGACTTCCTAGGGGTCCGAATGTGTGATAAGACATACTAGGACCCCTATGAAGTCCCCATAACCCCTTTTGACACATTTCAACACTACAGTGTGTCCCAACAGTCGTACGACCCCTTGGGACACAATTGAGTGCTCTAATGTGTTGTCGGGGGTTACACCGGGACCTAAGGGGTCCTAGTACACTTTCTCAAGCCTTAGGACCCTTAGGAACCTTCTATGACCCCTTTGGAAACCTTTTGGATGCCTTATATTGGTGTAATTAACCTATTTATTAATGTCCTATATAATATATATTATATATATACTATACTTGATTTTATTATATATACAACAATATTTTATAAATAATATATAATACATATCATATGTATGTATATATATATATATTATAATATAAAATATATATTACGTACAATTTAAATATGAAGATATCATGTGATATATTGTAAAATACATATTAATATATAATACATATAAAATAATATATAATATATGATGTATAATGTAACATTTAATATTAATATATATTATATAATATTTAATGTAAAATGTATATTATATAATATTTAATATATAATAGATATTATGTAATATTTAATATATATAATATATAATCTAATATATAATATATTGAAGTATGGAGAAATTGGAGGGAGAAAGGGATTGGAAATAAATTAAGAGGGAGAAAGGGGAGGGAAAATTTAAAATTCTGTCAGGATTTTTGGGTACCCGAAAAAATTGGGTACCCGATTAGGCTCGGTATTGCTTTGTGCACCAAACCTACCTGGTCAACTCTTCAAATGTCACAAAAAAGTGTTTTTCCCCTTTTTCTCTGAGATCCAGACTTAGACCATGTAGCTGACAATTTTTTTTTCACCCGAATTTGATGAAATGAAAAGGGTATTTTAAGGAGATTATCAGCTTTCTATCGATATAATTGCTGTCAAATATTGAATTTGGTAAGTAATTATTAGTTATTTTCTAATTGAGTTACCTCTAAGGTGTTGATTTATATACTGATTGAAAAATGACTATAACTTTCAGATGGTATAACATTTTTGAAATCCAAAAAATGCGTCACATTCTATGCTTTGCCTACTATAAGGAAAAAAAGAAAAATTTGAATTTTGTAAAGTTTTGAATGAGTGAAGGTGGTCAGACATGGGAGTTTTTTTATTTTGAAAATATTGTAGCAGAAAATTCATAATTAATTATTTTTTGGAATAAAATTACAAAAAAATATGCGTCACATCCGGGCATGAGTGTAATACTTATATATAAAATCTTATAAAAAAATATTATCATTTGATCATGATTAAGGTGGTCAGACATACACCTATTTATTTTTTTTCCTAAAATTTTTGTACTGCTACATTGAAATCTATACTTTTCACCCATTATATTAATTTTTTTAAAGAAAAGGCCTAGTATTTTAGAAACTACATTCAATTTCCTACAGATTCTATTGTTACAACTTTTTGGTATTAGGTTGATAACTAGTTCAAATTTTCACATCAAGTTGACTAACCCTGATTTGCTAATTTTTCATTGCCACTTAAGGGCATAGTTTGGCCCCTCATGATCTTGCACATACCCTATTCCTACATGTGATATGGGAATTCCTTTGTCCTGAGACATTATTCATACTCCTATTCCTTAGCAAGTTGATATGCCTCGTCTTGAGAATTACAACAGAAAAGGAGATCCTGTTCATCATGTTAAAACATTCCAAATCCTTTCTAGTGATTATGCTCATGACCATAGGATTATAGCCAAACTCTTTGATAGAACCTTCCGTGACAAGGCCTTACAATGGTATTGTTCTTTGCCTCCTTATTCTATTGATTCCTTTCGACAACTGGCCAATGCCTTTATTCGACAATTTCAAAACAACATTGCCCCGCAAGTGTCTTTGACTGATTTGATGCATTGTAAACAAAGTGCTAAAGAAAAATTGACATAATTTATTGGTAGATTTAAGCATTTGTATGCTCATATTTCCTATCTTTTTCTTGATATTGATATTCAACGTATGTTTATTTCAAATTTGCAAAAGGATATTAGAGATAAGATTTTGCTTACTGAATTTACCTCTTTTCAACAACTTTGTGTAGTGCTTCATCATTATCAATTACAAGTGAGTCAATTTGAGAGCACCACTCCAAGGGCTCTTGTTCCAGTTGATAAAAGTGATGCTGCTCCTAATCCAAACAAATTTAAAAAATTCAACAACTATGTCAAGATAAACAAACAAGAGAATGCAGTTGTTGATTAAGTTGTTGTTGCATCTCACAATGCCACTTCTGCATCCATTGCTTTTCGAGTAAATCATACATTTACTCCTCTCTGAATATTTACATGCTATTATGAATAGGTTGTTAACTGCTAATATGATTACGTTACCTCCAATTCCACCTCTTTTACTTGCTACGATTGCATCTAAATCTTTTGACCCAAAAGCTTTTTGTCAATATCATCGTCAAAATGGTCATGATACTGAGAATTGTTATTCTTTAAAACATAAGGTTCAAGACTTAATTGATTCTAATGCTTTATCTGTGGACAATCTTGATGGTAGTGGGAACAAATCTGTGTCTCCTCCTAATCAAAACCTTGAAATCTATACGAATCCTTTACCTACGCATGATACTAATACCATTGCTTAGCCATTTTCTATGGAAATTATGTATGATTCAAAGATGGATGATCTCAATCATGTTATTAATCAAGTGGAGCACATTGGTCAATCTGTATCTCCACCTCAACCTCAACTGCAACCTCAGATTTAACCTCAAGCTCAATCTCAACTTCAACCAAAACCTAAGCCTAAATTGAAAACTCAACCTAAACCTCAACAACAACCTAAGAATAGAAGACCTTGGGACCTTTTGATTACCTTTGATGATTCTGAGACTATTAAAGCTCTTGATGGTCCCCTTCACATTTATGCTAGGATTTCTCAGAAACCTACTCGTGGTTGTCTTGTTGATCCTACATCCTTAGTCAATGTTATTACTAAAGAAATTTTTTTTATGAAAATATTACAACATGATTCTTATGATACATCAGATGTGTGGATTCAAACTTGTAATGGTTTTCTTTATCCATCATTTGGTTCTATTACTTTATTGGTTGAACTTTGTGGAAAAATTGTGAACACTACCTTTGTTGTTGTTCCTACTTCTGATCAATTTCAAGTTAAGCTAGGTTTACCTTGGTTGAATGCCATGCATGTTGTTGCTTAACCTATCCATAAGTGTCTTAAATTTTTTCATGATGAAGAATTGAAGATAGTTAATAATAGTTTATATCAACCTTCTAGGCCTAGAGATTGTGCTGCTCTTGATTTATTTTGGCCTTCATTACCTAATTCATGTCCTCCTCGACTTGATAATATTTTCCATTCATATCAAGCTTATAAACATCATAAGATTCTTGAATTAAGCATACCTCCTATGGATCTTAATCATGGTCTTTTTCCTACACCTTCTATACCTCCTTTAACTATGGCTTCTAGTTTTGTTAATCAAGTTCCTCCTATTGCTATCGATCTTGCCAAAGAACCTGTGAAGGATCCTATGACTGTTCCTCCTAGTTCTCAACCTATTTCAAGTAAAGAAAAACATAATCAATCTTCTAATGAATGTCGTAAGAAGTGTCATGCTCATGCTAAAGCTTGTAATTCTATTCTTCAAAGATTTATACCTTCTTTGGATGAATCTATGCATGACGTGTTAGAAGAAGTTGTTACTAATAAAGATGTTAAAATGCATGATTATAATGATTCTATTTGTGTCTTAGATTCTATTTTGATTAATTTGGATGAAGAAGATACTCTTGATGATACTGATGATTTTAATGAGGAATATGAGACTATTGACATTGACATTGATTTACCTAATATGCTTTCATCACAATTAACTCTTACACCTAGTATCGAATATTGTGATTCTCAAGAGGATCCTTGTTTGGAACTAGATATCATTCCCACTATGTTGGATATAGTCCCTCTTGTGAGGTACCCACCTTCCCTAAATGATATACAATGAGATGAGGAGAGTAAGTGACATGCTTGATCGGCTGGTCCTTCGTGGTAGCTTTGTTGTGTGTTTGCTAAATGTTGTTAGATTCTTTTATATGATCCTTGTTACTCTATTGGTGCAAGGTGATAAAGGAATTGAAGTTGTTGTTCCATTCCTCTATATGTATCTCTATTCTTCTATGTGTTGTTTCATGTTATGTCGTAAATGTGCTATTGTTTGTAAATGTTTCCTTGTGTAATCTGCTTGGATTTGAGACAAGGTAGCACTGATTCTTTTTGGTCTCCATGTCATGGTTCGAAAAGATTCTTCTTTGTATATCTTATATGATCTTTCCTCTTTTGTGATTGTAGTTCTACTTTCTTTGGGGAATGATGTCAATTCATTTGCAATAATATCATATATATATATTATCTTATGATCATACTGACCCCACAATAGCTAGATCCCTTCTGTGTTCTCTGTATGTTTCTGTGATATTTCCCTTGATTTTTCTTTGTCCGAGGGCATCTTGACGTGGAAACGTAATAAGTGGAGTTGTTTATGTTTCCATTAAAGCCATTGCTCCTATTCAAGTGTTAGCAATGAATTTAACATGGGGGCATACACTCTTCTCACCTGTTTCACACACACACTTTTCAATACACACATATTAATTTTCAAGATACCTTTTCTCCCTTTTTGGATTAGTAACTAATCCTTAAAGCATGGATTTATATTTTAGGATCTCTTGATCCCTCCAGTTCAAATACATATATTTTTGATCCCTTAAGGTTAGAGGTGTCCTTAAGACTAGATCTCTTTTGTTTTTGGTTTTATTCTTATGGAATTGAATATTCCTAAGGATGAATCCTTGATGGGTTGACTAGTGAGTAGCCACATTCACTAGGTGGTTCAATTCCATCTTTCCAGTTGCGTCATTTCCTTGCGTGGTTCACAATGGGACATAAGTTCTCATTGGGCGAAATAATCACACCTTCTCTTTCTCTCTCTAGAGATGTCTCTCTTATTGTGATCTTGGAGTCGACGAAGAATTGAGTCCCTGGGGGCTTGAAGTTTCTCTTTGTACCTTGGATTACAATAAGATTATCTTTTCATTTTGATCTCCTTTACCAAGAGTTTGCATCGAGTCCATACTCTTGCTAAAGTGGGGGCTTAATGTATCCTCTTAAATTGGAAGCACTTACATGATAAGAGAATTTATCCCTCTGAGTAAGTGGTCTAAGGTCATGTTAAGCACCTTAATCGGGTCTTTGCATGAATTTGGCTTTCTCCCCCCGTTCTACTTCTCTCTGCACCCGTTTTCCACTTTATTTCTGCATTTCCTTGTGTTTTGGACTGAGGTCTTGAGGTTTCTGACCTCAAGGTCAAAGTTGACCTTGACCCTGACCTAGGTCAGGGATGACCTCGAACCTAACCTAGGGTGGGGTCTACGTTGTCCTTGACCCAAATTTCAAATTTTAGGATTTTTTGATTTCTGGGTATTGGGTTTCAAAAATATTCTTTTTCCCACCTCCAGGTCGGCCATTTAAGGTTTCAGGATGGTAAATCCTAATTTCATTTAATCTAGGTATATTTATAAAGGTTAGGACCTAATTGGGATTTAATTCTCCAAGGTGGCCCCTCTAGAAGATTGTGCCCTAGTTCACTATAAAAGGAGGCCTTCCTCTCTCATTTTTTCCATCCATTATCAAGAGCAAGATCTCTCAATCTCATCTCAAGCAATTTCATGAGAAAGCTCTCAAGTGCAAGCACGTGAATTCAAGCAAGCCTTCAAGTATTCAAGTGATCAAGCATTCATTCATCAAGGAGATCCATTGTTAGCCATTGAAGGATTCAATCTCTTTGGAGCCCCCTTGAAGATCCATCCTTCCACATTCATCCAAGTCAATTCCTAGGCAAAGATCCATTCAAGATTGGTGTTGAAGATCAAATTCCATTGATTTGAGACATCCTACATTCATTCTACATCTATTGGACCATCTCTACTTGTGGATTTGAGGATTCGAATCCTCTACAAGGACTTCAACATAAGCAAGGTGAATTGTTTCATTTACTTTGTTTATGCACAATACAATTTCAATTCAATTTCAAGGTTAATTCCTAAATTGGTGTTTGACCAAGGCAAACCCCCCATAAAAACAATGAAAACCCTCTTTTTCTTGTAGGTATAGGTGCAGAACTGCAGATTTGAGATTGGATTTGGATACCCTTTTCGATGAACTTTCAAGATCTGCGAATAAAGTCAAAGTTGACCTTCAAAATATTAATGTAGCCTTTGACCTTTTATCGGGGTCAAAGACTACTTGCTGTCAAAAAGATAAAGGTTTTCTGGGTTTTCTTTGTCTCGACATTTCCAGTCTGAAACAGGTTGCAGAATTGCCCGAAACTACACACAGACATCAGAAATCAACATTTTCCAAATTTGCCCTATTTTGAGGTTAGTACTTCCCTTTCAATTATTTTAGATTTCAAGCACATCCCCTTTATAGGGAAATATAAGGTTTTCTTCCTCTTTCATATTCTCCATAGATTGATTCAATTGTCCATTAACCTTTTGGTTGATCAATTTGGATCTCTCCTTTAGGAATTTGGATTTAGAAGTAGATCTCATATTTCCCCCACTTATTTTGACATGCTCCCTATTCCATCCTATTCAAATAATAAATTATATTATTTTACTACAACTTTCTTAGAATATAAAAATCGTATGTCTAACCACAATAACTTGGTCAAAACTTTATAAAATCTAATTTTTAAAATCTTATAGTATGTGTGGATCAAAAATACCTTCGTGAGATTAGTTTTTTAAAGATTCAACTCAAATTATGCAAATTCAAGACTTAATCCTATTAATTGAAAGCAATAACAAGAAGCGTCTCATGGATCTCTATCTAAAGAAGTTAATGGATTGCTCTCAGCTTAAGCATCATTAGAGACAACTTTAGAATGAGAAATCGAAAGTATGCTAAATGAAATTCTACCAATCTAACTCAATTATGCTCAATTAGGCTATGGATCCAAAACTAAATGCCTATAGTAATGATGAAATTAACAAAGGATGCTCATGGATACTTTACTCTTGATTTTACTCAATATTTATAGATTTTTCCAAGGCTTAGGAGTAGAGTGAAGTTAATCATGATCAAAGTTTAGTCAATTTGATGGTTTCAAATGAAGAGACAAAGTTAAGATTTTGGTTTCAAATATTGGAGCAAAGAGATAATTGAAGGGTCAAGATACATCTCCAAGATGAGTGATGTAGAATTGATTTTGACTTGATCCATGTGAGCTCATTCTCATATTCTCATTGGTTCATTTGATTTTATCAACATGTGGTGGGTTAGAATAATAATAATAATTAATAATTGATTTAATTATTATTTTTAGTCATGTCTACCCTTGAATGGGTTGGATTTAAATTTGATTTCAACTTAACAATTAATTAATTAAAATAAATTGCACAATTATTTGATCTTTTTTACTTAATTAATCCAATAGCTTTGATTTCAACTAATTCATGATTGTTTCCTTGATTGCTCACTTTTTTTTTTCTTGACCATTTTTAGGTGTTTACAAATGCCTCTCTTTGAACAATGTGTGAAGCACATTTGTCAATCCCCTGGATATAAGAGCGGTAAGATCTATATGCATATTATGGTGTAAGTCACTATATTTTTTGGTTTTGGTAAAGATTTTGAGGTTTTTTAGTTTTTCTATTTTGACTGCACTAAGATTTCATAGTGTATAACTATTTGATACCGGTCATAACTGTTGGAAGATAACCAATTGATGAATATGCTTTAACCGGTGACATGACACTATTCCTACCATTGGAAATAATACTACTTTATTGTGGATATGCAAGGATTATTTTATCAAGGTTAAATAAGGATAGAGTGAGTTCATTTGTCACTTTACTTTCTTATGCACACTTATGAGTTTAAAGTCATCAATGCTAGTGAACTGATAAATTCTGAGCGGTAAATTGTGATAGTATTCGTGAACTCTAACTAGTGAAGCAAGATATATTTTTGTAGTGTGTGATAAGTTTTTGGTGTGATATCTAAATTGAATAATGGAAATAACTATGAATACCCCTATTCTAGTTAATATTGCTAAAGAACCCAAGTCTGTATTCAAACTTCATTCGATGAAGGAAAGTGGGAATGATATGATGGGTGCCCTATCTTCCATAGTACTTAGAGTTGTACTAGTTGAAGGTGTATGATCATACACTCACTGAAAACTTGATGAACTAGGATTGGATGCTATTAACAATGAATATGAAGGATTATGTGAGAATCATGGTTGAAGGATTAACACAAGAATTTGAAGACAAAGGGATTTACATATGTGGTTGATATACCTAGTGTATTTCATCATGAATGGATTTGATATGTGTTGAGTCATGTACATGATCAATTTATGTGGTTGGATAGACTACACAAGATCACAAAGGAGATGATTCACAAATTCATTGAATTTTGTGCTACTAGTGAGTCAGCTACCCTAAGGATGATTTCTACTAATTTGGTTACTTGGTTAACCAAATCCAAACATAACTAGAAATCTATGAAAATCAATGATATATAAATAAAGAGGTTAGATTCACATCTATCGTCATTGGATATAGAGTCTATCAATCTAGTCATATGAACAATGTGCTCGGTGGAGCAATTCATGCTACCTACCGAATGGTGAAGGAGGATGTGATCTATAATCTATGCAAGATGTTGAGGAGTAAATTAATTGTAAACATGGAAAAAATTAAGGATAAAAAACAATTATTCAAGTATGGAGAAATTTTGGTATTATCTTTTTCTACTTGCAAAATCATTTTCCTCGTAGAGGCGCAGTTCAATGGGCTACAGATAGACTGGTGATAGTACATATAAGTGAGTTCATTAGAGAATTAGTTGGAAACTTTGATAATGTTATATGGGGATACTTCAAGTATTTTCAAACTAGAATGCATAAATGTCAAATAATCACAATTGGTATTGTAGAGGAATATAAGGAACACATATGTTTTCTTATTGATACTAACACTTGTATCTTGCAATTTGTGCAACCAAAAACATCATGGGTTCCTGCAATGGTTTATGAGGTAGATAATGATCTAGTGATACTTCATGAAAATGAACTACTATCTAAACCTATATATGTTACCGTACCTAGGTTTGGTACATATGAAGATGCTATTCCTAATATTAAGAGGGAATTGAAGATACCAAAGATATAGAGAAAAACAAGGAGAATGATAAAGAAACTAGAAAAGGTTGCTAAAAACATAGAGGTTGGTACTTCTACTACTAAAGTAATTGAAGTTGATGAACCAACACAAGATTTACCCTCTACATCTGCTAAGGTAGAGGAGATAGGGGCATTGAAGAATACTTACAAGAGAAAAAGGAAATCTAGTGATACTAGTAAGGTTAGTGAGCAAAAAGACAAAGTAGAAGATGTGGAAGCCAAAATAGATTCATAAAAGGAAGTGAATAATTTGAAAGAGAGCGGTAAGAAGAAAGCCCGTACTATTGATTTCATTGTCAAGGACATAATGGAGAGTGGTATAATGGGTAATGTTGCAAGAAGATACAAATT
The DNA here is from genome assembly GCA_027943335.1 of Chamaecyparis obtusa. Classification (NCBI taxonomy): domain Eukaryota; kingdom Viridiplantae; phylum Streptophyta; class Pinopsida; order Cupressales; family Cupressaceae; genus Chamaecyparis; species Chamaecyparis obtusa. The sequence continues at coordinate 348,550 of BSBK01004570.1, read as the reverse complement.
CTATAGTAATGAAAATAAAAGAAAATTAGAGGAGGTTATCATATGGAGTATACACAAATTTTGTAGAACACCAATTGAAATGTACAATTTCCTACCTAAATAATTGTATAGTTCAATTGATGCAAGATGGAGAGAAGTACTTATACAAGTAAATGCAGAGTTGAATCTTGATGAAGTAAATATAATGGTTGAGCCTTACATGAAATATTTCAAGATCAAGAGAAGAGTTACAATAATACTTATAGGTGACACACAATTAGGTCATGATGAAACAATTGAGATATGAAAGAAAAAGTTACAAGAACAAAACAAAGCATAATAAAAGGAACAAGAAGATACCGATGAACAAAAAGAATGAAGATGAGCCTAATGTTGAGAAAATTGATGACACATTCACTCCTAAAGAGGTAATAGGTGATATTGTTTCTAAGATTCCTAATCAAGTTTATGAATTTGAAACATAAGATGTTGGAAAAACTGGTGGAGAAGAAGTATTGATTGAATTCATTCCTATAAACAAGGATACACCAAAGATATAGGCATAGATTGAAGAACTAATGACATGGCAGAAAGAAGAAAATCTCAATGAAGTTGAGGATTTACTCTCACTGAAAAGGAAATTGAGTTTGGGATAATCAAGCGAACAGAAGACACTCAAACAAGTGATTAAAGAAGAAGAAGAAGAATATATTTAGACACCTATTGATATCACTAAATTGTACCCTAAGGAACCACTTAAGGTTTCTAAAAATTTTATGTTGAAACCACAAAGAGACAAGGCCAAAGAGAAGAAGTAGAAGGCTAGAGTACTGAAGGTAGCTAGAGATATTCTAGCTAGTTTAATTATAGAAGTGGAATATGATACAAAGGTAATAGTGATTGATTAGCTAGATACATTGATAAAGGCCATCGTTGATCAAACACCTGATAGTGAGTCTGTAACAATGAAGTTGGTTGAGTCTAATTATGAGAAGAAAATTAAAGTGAAGTTAGTGGAGAAGATTGTAAGAGATAAGATGACACTTTTAGGTCTATTGGATGACACTAAGGTCACACTAAAGGAGGTTTCGTAAGTTACTAAATAAAGTATCAAAAATTTCATATTTCACCAAGGATTTGGAGAATAGAAGAGAAGAAAAATAAAATTATCTTGATACTTTAGTTGATCAATTTGATCCTATCACAAGATCTTAAACTATTATATTGCCAAAGTGAAAATGATTACATATAAGGTGAAGCATATTTAGGGAGAACAAGACAATAGGGTCATCACATTAATTGAGCTACAATCATACTTATCCCCTACAGTAGAGGTGATGAAGCAAAATGTGAAGAATGTAGAAGCCATAATTGTAATACCTAACATGCATAATTTTGACGCCATGCAGGAATTGGCATATAATCTACATGGATAGATCATTACAATGGACCATTTCAACAAGTCATGGGAGATGTCATTGGAGACAAAAAATAAAAATTTCAAAGATGTATTTTACAGAATGTGAACCTTTGTCATTGTTGACAAAATGTCATGCCAAAATCTATGGGAAAAACACACCAACATTTGTTTTTACAACATGATAAATTTACTAATGCCACACATTGTTGAGGTTAAAGTGTTTACTAAGTTCAATATAGATGGAATGATGTTGTTGAGTATAACAAGTCCCAAAGGGTAACTGGGTAAGGTTAATATAAATATTGATGGGATTCATGACAAGTGAAGGTTGACTTGTTAATGTCCCTCGATTGGGTCTAACATCTCAATTCAACCAGGGTGTCTACTCTTAGTGAGGTTAAAATATTTAAATCTAACAAATTAAACTTAGTCAAAGATGGGTTTATTAGAGTCTTCAGTGATTCAATGATCATTGAATACCTTAATTAATCGTTCTAGGGTACAATCCCATTTTACCCTAAATATACTTTCTTTATTAAAAATTATGCGTTGTGATATAAATAAATACGACATTTAAATTAACCCCTCAACTAGGTTTAATTATTTAAGTTAGATTAATTCAAAATCTAATAATAATTCCTCCTTTACGTTTAGCCAAACAATAAATTAATTAATTTCCCTCAACAATAATTAACCATATTAAGGATTGATTAATTTGAATCGTTATAATATCACATTATTTTACTTATTATTAGAACTTGATATATTTTAAATCATTAAAAATCACATTAAATAATTAAATGAAATGGAGAGTTATTTTATAGCAAAATATTATATATAATTTACAATCATATAAATTTTTAACATTATATTCTAGTTGTGACAATTTAAGTCACCCTTACTTGCAATTATAGTTCAATTCCACTAAATTATTAAATGAAGACTAAATTTAAAGTTATTTAAATTAATTAGACTTTCTAATTGAAAAAGTATAAACCAAAAGCTAAAACAAAAAATAAAATTTAAAGTCCAAGGCTAAAATTGTGAGCACAAGTTAAAAACATATTAAAATACTCGATTATCCAATTTAACCCTAACTAGGGTTTCTCCCTTTTACATGAGAGGGAAAACTTCATTTTGAATTTTTATTCTCTCCTATTTTCTTTTTCCTTAAAACTCTTTCTAGTTTTAATTCCAAACCCTAACCCAAAATTAGGGTTAGGGCATCAGTTTCTTCCTCTACCCTCATATCTCTTCTTTTTTTTTTTGTGTATGTGCAAGTTGAAGAAAAGGATGAAGCAATAGAGGAAGATCATCACACAAGAGTGGCCGATATAAATATTTTTTTATTGGTCTTTGGTTTGTTTGTGTTTTTTTAAAATTTAAATAAATTAATTTTTTTTGTTAAAAATCCATATGGGGTTCGCGACCATGGCCGGTCATGCACACTGGTCCCAGAAACTTTGGATCTCTATTTGAGATAATAGACAAGGGAAAACCATGAAGTCTAATAACTTCCTAGAAAAAAAAACCTCCAATATGAGAAGCATCATGAATGGTCTTACAAGGGATGAAGTGAGCCATTTTTAAAAATCTGTCAACAACTACATACACACTGTCATAACTAGTCTTGGTTCTAGGAAGTCCTAAAATAAAATCCATGCTAATAGAATCCCAAGGTTTAGAAGGGATGGGAAGTTGTGTATACAATCCTACATTTGAGGTATGTCCTTTTGCCTTCTAATAGATCAAACAACTCTCCACAAACCTCCTTACATCTGACTTCATTTTAGGCTAGAAATAGAACCTCTTTACTAGATCAAGAGTCTTGTCTATCCCAAAGTGTCCTAATAAACTTTCACGGTACTTTTCTTTAATAATATTCTCCCTCATTGAACATATAGGTATACAAAGCTAACTACCATTAAAAAGTAACCCTTCTTGAATGATAAAATCTACAAATTCAGTGTGATACCTATCCCCTAACTCCTTACAAACATGATAGGCTTCTTTAAAGTCTTCATCCACTAAGTACATATCCTTCAAAGAAGAGATACCCACACTCTCCAACTGAATTGCTTGAATGGTTAAAATCCTCCTACTAAGGGAATCAACAACTTTATTACTCACCCCTTTCTTATGTTTGATGGTGAAAGTGAAAGGTTGGAGATATTCCATCCATTTCAAGTGCCTATGGTTCAATTTCTCCATTCTATCTAGAAAATTCAAGGCATGATTGTCAATATAAACAACAAACTCCTATGGTAATAAGTAATGTTTCCATTTTCTTAGATATTGAACCATAGAATATAATTATAAATCATAAGTAGAGTACTTTTTATTTGCCCCATTGAGTTTCTAACTAAAGAATGTCAAAAACATACCCTAGTGGCACAAAACACCACCAATGGCTCTCTTACTTGCATCACATTCTATGGTAAAAATCTTATGGAAATCAGGAAAGACTAGTATAGGTTGTTATACATCCCTTGTTTTAAAATAATCAAAGGATTTATGTGAATCATAATTCCAAACAAAGTGACATTTTCTACCTCCCTTTATGGTATCAATCATTGGTGCACTTACCCCATTGAAATTCTTAATGAACTTTCTATAAAAACTAGCAAGTCCATGAAAAATCTTTACCTCACTGGTAGATTTAGGAGTTGGGCAATTTAAAATGGATTCTACTTTGAGGGATTCATCTTCAAGTTACCTTTTGAGATGACAAAGCCAAGAAACACATGCTCTTCTTGCAGGAATACACATTTCTCCAAGTTGATCCTCTATTGTTCTTCATGAAACCTTTGTAACACCATATCCAAATGCATTATATGTTCATGTTCATTCTTACTGAAAATTAAGATGTCATCTAGATGTACAACAACAAAATTATTAATGAAAGGTTTACGAACTTAATTCATGAGCCTCAAGAATGTACTTGGTGCATTGGAAAGACCAAAAGGAATAACAACCCATTCAAATAAGCCCTCATTAGTCTTAAAAGCTATCTTCCACTCATTCGCCTCTCTGATTTGAATCTAGTGGTAGCCACATTTCAAATCAATCTTAGAATAACACCTTGCCCCTCCCAAACAGTCCATTAAGTCTTCCATCATTGGTATTGGGAACCTATATCAGAGAGTGATCCTATTGATGGCTCTAGAGTCTATGCATAATATCCATGTGTCTCCTTTCTTGGGTGCTAGGACTGCTAGAACTACACAAGGACTGATACTCTTCCTAATGAAGCCCTTCTCCAACAATCCTTGGATCTGTCTTTCTACCTCTGCATTTTGTAAGGGTTTTACTTATAGGAATCCTTATTAGGCAATGTAGCATGAGGGATGAGGTCAATACAATAGATAATCTCCCTCTTTGGTGGCAAAGACTTTGTACTACTGTCTGCAACTATCCCCTTATACTTATCCAACAATTCTTGTACCTCCCTAGGACCAAAACCTCTCCTCATTATCTCACCCTTTGGCTTCTTTTGGGACTCCTCTTTAGGATTTACAATGATGACAAAACAAGGTGTCTCTTTCTCCTTAAGAACTTTCATAAACTCCTTTTCACCCACCAATATTACACTACTAGTCAAAGTCCTATCTTTGTTATCATCTGGTAAAGTTGTCATGTCAAAACTTATGCCATTATTGGCTAGGCTATATACATTTCTCCTTCCATCATGTTGAGAATTGGTGTCATATTTCTAAGATCTTCCTAATAGGAGATGACATGCATCCATGGTCACAACTTCACACAAAACCTTGTTAGGTTATTGTACAGTTTCACAATAGATGAAGATAATCATGCTATTGTTTCTCCTTCAAAGATAGTATATCTATTCTAAGGATTACCTATTCCATCATGAAATACACTTGAATTGTCAACCCAGGGACGTAGGACTTGAAACGGGCCAGCACAGTTTGTGCACTAAGTTCCTTTAGGAGTCACAACACCTATGCTGTAGGAAAGTAAAAATGCATTGGAAGAATCTATGCTACTACTACAAAATAGTAAACACACCTTGGCTAACAACAGATAATTGCAGGAAGCTTAGAAAATGAACCTAAACTAATTAACAACTCAGAACATCCACTATGATCATTTTTTGCAAGTGCTGCAGGAACTTCACAATAACAATGCTGCAGGACTAATATAGTAAATCTATCTGAAAATAGGAAATTGCAGGAAATGAATCTATTCTACCTAAATCTATTCCACCTCCCAAGTGGGCCCCCTTGGTCAGTTTCAATTAACTATTAACACAACAAGTGCTTCAAAATATTTCTTCCATTAAAATCCTTCTTTGATTACATAGGAACTAAATAATCCATGAAGAATAGAAAAAGTAACTTCTGAGTCTAAATCAACACTATCTATTTTCTCATTAGCTTCCTAGGACAATCCAAGATCCAATATATATAGGATTGGATTCTTATTAAAAACATACATAAAAGTCTTAAGCAAACATCACCAGAAAAGAAGGCAGAAGATCAACCATGACATAACACATTTAATGCCAAGCAACAGAATAACAACTTGCAAGAAATATAGCAAGTTGTATCCCCTATATTCTCTAGAACTCCTTTGCAGGCACGACTTATTCAACAAAACTGAACTACACTTTCTTTGCCATGACCGGTCTTCATTGTCTTCCTCCTTAAATGTAGTAATCACCACTCCTTGTGTCGCTCCTCATTCTCCTAAAAAGTTAGCAACATCTGGAATATACATGCAAGATAACATTCCTACTTTTATTCAGATATTAGAGCATAGCTTAAAATAGCTATATGAAATATTGCATTCTATTTATAGTATTAAGCAAAACATGTCATACACACTACCCATAGGTTTAGTAGGTTCTAGCTGTTTCTGGCATAAGTTCACAAGATAATTACAACAAGTGTTCAGGAATGTTTTATCAAAGCACAAAGAGTGTGTCCACATTATAAAAACTTATATCAAAATTAAGACATTAATATGCCTCATCATCTGCCCCCCACTATCCAAATGCTTGTCCTCAAGAATTATACTTCTTTGCCATAGCTCTGAAGTCTCCAACTAAGGTTCTCCCCTTTTTCCCACTTCTGAAGGTGTAGTAGAATCCTCTGATGCGCTCCCAGTGATCACCTCTATGCTCCTCAACCAACAGGTGTAATTTAGTAGCATTATTATCATAAAGAGGCCAAAGAAGAGTAGGAGGCTGAAAGGATAAGGGCATCCATAGTTCCTTTCTGATCTATCATCCCAGTTGTATGTATTTGGTCACCCTATGAACATCTACCTCATAATTGATAGGGCTATGTGGTTCTGCCTTTCTGAAGGCATCTGGCAGTCGGTTCCACCTATTCCTAATCCCTGAAAAAGCTCTTTGCTATGTGAAATTTGGGAGTGTTTGGTAATCTCTATAAACCTTTTCTCTTTCTGCAAACAATTTAGCCCTGATCTCTGGTTTTGGTTTTCCATAAGTTAATTTGAACCAATCTCTTAAAAGATCATCAGGCTTATGTGATTTAGCCCGTAGTGGCAAAGGTTTAGATTTTTTAAGATCTCTGTAGGCATTTAGCTACTAGTCATAGTTTGTCTCATTGTGCATCCAAGACATTAAAGCCCTAAGGTGAACATCTCTTATGTAAAGTAGAGGATTCCACTCTGTTTCATGTGGAATTATGAAATTATGCAGATATAGTTCACACAATAAATTCTTCTGCCATGTGGGCAGAGCCTGATACACATTGTAGAAATCTTGAGCAGTTTTAAATTCACAATCAATATCCTTGATTATCATCATTAATTGAAATAACTGAAATTGTTCCTTCAGACAAACAGAATACACCCTTGGTGGTGATCTACAAGTCATGACTTGGTTAGTTATCTTCAAAACCTTATTCATCTTTTGTTTCTGTTTCTCAAGTTGTTCCTTGAGGGATTCAATTTCCTCATCTTTATCAAATATTATTTTCTGCATTTGGTCTCTTTCTTGTTTCCACAAGGTCTTTTGAAAGATGAAGTGATTGTACAAACCAAATAATACAGATTGAATTGTAGACGGAGGAAATTCTTGAGCCATAGCTTTCTTCTTTCGCTCCTTAGCAACTTGCTGGAAATAATGCATGTACCAGGAGGATTTATAAGGTATGATAGAAATATTAGTGTATACTAGGACTGGTGGAGAAGTAGGTTGAACACTTTCAGGGGCATTTTCTTGAACTATAGCAGGATTTGGCTCACACATTTCTTGATCACCCTATGGCATTTCACTGTCAGGCTTATTTTCACATGTTTCCACATTTTGGGGTTCCAACTGTACAGGAGAGTCATCTGGAATATTCTCGACCTATTGTTCTGTATGAGGTTTTGATACTTGACCTTGCATGTGAGGGCTTCGACATACAGGAACCTCTTTAACCTCTATTGTTTTGCGGGTCCATTTTGGTCTAGATGGTACTGGGGTAGACGCTGTAGGATTAGTTGCTGCAGGAATAGACCTCTTTCTCTTTGTCACTTGAACAGGGTTTTGGGCCTCCCTTTTAAAACTAGGGCTTTCTTTATCAATCTTATGTTTTCCTTTATCTATGGTAGAGCTAGGTATATCACCTTCTAAAATAGGCTCAACAATTTTATCAGTAGGAGGCAATGCTAGTTCTTTCTTTGTTTCAGCTGGATTCTGACTAGGCCCCTCAATTTCTTCCTCATTCCCTAAATTTTTTTGGACAGGGTTGGCTTGAGGCTGCAAGGTTTTAAATTCAATAAATTCTTCCCATGATACAGGGGAAGAATCCTGAAGAGACCTTTCAACTAAAAGTTTAACTAGGGCATGATGAGAAATAAAATTTTCATTTCCTTTTTGAGTTTTCTCAGCACTTATACACAACATATTGTAAAGGAAATTGGGGACATTAACTTGAATGTTATACCTTACAAAACTGAGCAGCTTAAAATGATGAGTGTGTAAGTTTGAAAATCTGCCTTTGTAGGTCAAATACTTGATGATATGGTTTGCCAATTCTGGATACAACACTGGGAGAGAGAGTCTCTTACACCCTTGCTTTGAGATTTCCAATTGAGGGTCACCCGACTAAGAAAACTGTGCCTGCGACGACCTGACGTCATGTTCATTTGGGTAATGCTCTCCACTAATTGGTAGCCCTATGACTTCTGCTATCCGTTCCTTAGTAGCAACCACTTTCAATCCCCATATTGTGGCTTCTCCTTCATCAAATGTCCTCATAAACTCCATTGCTACTTCTTCATTGTACTCTGTTAACTGCAAGAAGTAGCCAAGCCATCCACAAGCATTGAAAGTACAAACTATTTCCACATCTGCTAGTAGAATACCATGGACAACAGACTCATGTCTCTGCAATTGACCTCCCATCCTCAAAATGCCTAGTTTTAAATTTCTCTATTTTCACCACCCTGATAACTGTTTGCAAATACCTTCTTCTCAGAATTCAAAATGATTTTTCTGAGAAATGTCGATACCACATTCTCTTAACATAGCTCTGTTATGTTTGGCATGTAAAATGATGATGCCATTAATTATGAAGGACATCAATGTTTTAACTGGGAGTGTTCTTTGTATAAATGATAGTCCTTTTAAGTCATGTCAAACTGAGGAGATCTTTCCCAAAATCGGAATGAAAAGGTACGACAGATACAATAAAGATTTAAAAATTAAAATAGACCACAACCAAAGTACAACATCTAACGTGGACATGACTAGGGTGACGTGGAGATGACACTTGGAAATAAATACACTTTCCATGCCCCCCATGAAATTTTGACAAGTGTCCACACTTAAAAAATTTCATACAAGAATGGGAAATTGGCTTTAGGCTTATACCATACATTTAATGCAGTATTATATATAATTATTGAAACCTATGCGCTAAAAATGAGAAGAAAGTAAAAATGTGTACCTGAAACTTTTAGATCATGCATCCATATGCAAGTTGATGAGTTGGTGAAGTCTGGTGATCGCTGAAAAGGTGCTAACAGCATGTTTTATTGAAAGCATTAAAAACATAATTTGTGGGTGACGTGGATGGTGAGTGGATGGTAGACAAAGAAATGAAATGAATTGATAAGAAGAAAATGAAAAGTGATTGAAAGAACGAACCTCATATAGAATGAGGTTTTATTATGTGTTTCTCATCGAAGGCTTGCTATGGTATGACTGCAGGAAGAAGGCTTGCACCCTCTGCTATAGGAACTATGTCCAGAGGAGTTGGTAAATTTCTTGGGTGGAACTGATGTAGGAACTCATCCTTGGTCTGAGGTTTATGATAGAGGTGCAATTGGTGGCCATTTACAAGCAGTTTGAACTGGACTGGATCAATGGTTGTCAGTTGAACGGTTCGAATACATACTAAATTTTGTAAGGCCCTAGCCACCAAGTCTGCAATTTTCCTGGTATCTCCTTATAGCGAGAATCATATAGAAGAGCCCAATCTCCTACTTGGAATTGTTTATTCCTGATATGTGCATCATGCCACTTTTTTCGTTGTTTCTGAATGATCTATGTTCTTTCCAAAGCTGTCTTTCTCATCTCATCCAGTGAGTTCAAGTGGAGAAGTCTCTCTTCTTGTGCTGCAGGAAGACTGATGTTTAATTCCAGAGCAGTGCATAATGTTTTATGTTCAAATTCAATGGGTAACATTGCTGCTTTGCCATACACAAGTTCAAATGGGGTAAATCCAGTTGTTGTCTTCCATGTTGTTCTGTAAGCCCAAACGGCTTCAATTAATTAGTTGCTCCAATCCCTTCTTTGTATTTGCACTGTCTTGGTTAGGATGGACTCAATTTCTCTATTGGTGACTTCTGCTTGTCCATTTTCCTGAGGGTGATAAGGGTTGGATTTCTGATGCCTTATGTTGTATTCTTTCATAAGTTCACTGATCAAATTTGATGTGAACTGGGCTCCTTGATCTGTGACAAGTTCTCTGGGAACTCCATAGCGTGTGAATATTTCCTCATATAATAATTTAGCTACTTTCTCATCTCTTACATTTTTCATCACCCTGACTTCCACCCATTTTGTTAAATAATCCGTACATACTAAGATGTAGGATTTACCGTTTGATGGTGGGTCAATTGGTCCTATGAAGTCCATACCCCACTTGTCAAAGGGTGTCACAAAAACTTGTGGATTGAGTGGCATCTCATCTGATCTTGTTGGCCGGCCCATTCTCTGGCATTTGTCACACTTAGTGGTATAAGTTGCTGCATCCTTGTGTAGTGTTGGCCAGTAATATCCAGTTGTAAGTATCTTTAATGCTATCCTTTTTCCTGCAAAATGGCCTCCACATGGTTCATCATGACAGGCATGTAGTATGTCATATATTTCATCTTCCCTGACACATCTCCTCATGATTTGATCTGGTCCAATATAGAAAATATTGTTATCAATCCATGAATAATGAAAATTTTTCTCTACAAGCTTCTTCCTGTCTTTTTGGGAGAAGTGTGGTGGCATTTTATTTGCAGCAAGATAGTTTTCTATATCTACATACCATGGTGTATGGGTTGCTATATGGAATAAATGCTCATTTGAAAATGTATCTTTAATTGGAGTTGGATCTTCATCGGCAAGTTGAAGTCTGGAAAAATAGTCATCAACTACATTAGCCTTTCCTGGCTTATCAATAATGGTAATATTAAACTCCTGCAATAACAGTAGCCATCTTGCCAATCGGCCAGTTACAGCAGGTTTGTTCATCAAGTACTTTATAGCTGAGTGGTCAGTATGAACAAAAATAGGATAGCTAGTTACATAGTGTCTAAATTTATTCAATGCATAAATTACAGCTAAAAGTTCCTTCTCAGTTACTGTGTAGTTTAGTTCAGGGCCATGGAGACTTTTACTAATATAGTAGATTGCATTTTCAAGGTTAGTAGGCTTTTGGCCTAATACAACACCTACAATATAGTCTAATGCATCAATATGGATATGGAATGGAATAGACCAATCTGGTCCCTTAAGAACTGGTCCTATGGTGAGGAGTTTCTTAAGCTGCAAGAAGGATTCATTACATGCTGGTGTCCAAATGAATTCAGCTTCTTTAGTCAACAACGTATACAAAGGACTAGCTATTTGACTAAAATTTTGAATGAAATGCCTATAATAGCTAGCATGACCTAAAAAAGATCTTACATCCTTTGGTTTAGTAGGTATGGGAAATGTTAGGATTACCTCTATCTTGGCTGGGTCCACTTGTATCCTGTTGCTGATATAAAATGACCAAGCACTACTCCTTCCTGCATGAGCATGAAACATTTCTCACTATTAAGTGATAGATTATGTTCTTTGCATCAGACAAGAACCTTTTCAAGATTCTTCAAGGCCTCCTCCAAGGTTACTCCAAATGCTGTAAAATCATCCATGTATATTTCCATATAGTCATGTGAGATGTCAGCAAAAATACTTATTACAGCTCTTTGAAATGTTGCTGGAGCATTGCACAGGCCAAATGGCAACATAAAGTATGCAAAATTACCCCATGGGCATGTAAATGTTGTTTTATCACGATCCTCTGGAGCTATACTTATTTGATTATAACCACTATATCCATCAAGAAAAGAAAAATATTTCTTATCAGCCAGAGTATCCAGAACTTGATCAATAAATGGTAAAGGAAAATGATCCTTCTTTGTTGCCTTATTCAATTCTCTGTAATCTACACATATCTACCATTTCCCTCCCTTTTTAGGTACTATAACCAGAGGTGAGACCCACCAGCTATCAGATATAGGGTATATGAAACCAACATCAAGCAATTTTTGTAGTTCAGTTTTAACTATTTCCCTGAGTGCTAGATTAATCTGCCTCTGGGGTTGATGGAGTGGCAGGCACCCTTCATTGATATATATTCTATGAGTGCATAATGTGGAGCTTAATCCTTTCATATCTCCATAATCCCATGCAAAAGCCTTTTCATGTTTTTGGAGAAGCTCTGTTAACTGTTTCAGCTGTTTGGGAGGTAGTTTGTTATTGACATGGAGATTATGACCTTTTGACAACTCAATAGTAGTTGTGAGATTAACCATAGAAACTTAAAAGATGGGACTTGTATCTAGTTCACATGGTAAAAGTTGATGGATAATATCGGGTTCCTTAGGTAGAAAACAATTCTCAATATGTTCCTCATATGTAGTTAATTCCAACATAGAGCTGTTAGATACATCCTTTTCTACCACACAAGTATTATTAAGAATACTCTGAATTACTGAATCTTCCTCCTGCAGCTTTAGGAAAGATCGTCTATGTAACATCATAAGTTGTACTACAAAGTTTAACTCTTCCTCTCCATCTCCTAAATCTGGCCATACAGGTGTGCTTAAATCTGGTTGGGGTTGTGCTGGAGGATACAAGACAAATTTCTTTGTTGCCTATCCATCTGATATGGTCATATTTCTTGACCTACAACTTATATTTGCATCAGTTGTAGCTAACCATGGTCATCCTAAAATGACAGGGTAACCAACTAAGTTGACTTTTGGAGATAGAATCATAAAATCTGTAGGGTACTCTAGAGAATCTAGGGCTACTACTATGTCTTCTATCATTCCATTAGGAGTGATAGTAGAACTATCGGCAAGTTGCAGAATTATTGGGGTAGCCCGTATTCCTTCTATGTTCATCTTTTTCATAGTATCCTTGGTCATTACATTTATAGCAGCACCAAGATCAATCAAGGCATTTTTGACTGATTTACCATTTATAATCACATTCACAACTGCGCTTCTTGGATCAGAATATTTAGAAATAACCAATTTTCCTAACATAATGTCAGCCAATTGTCCTATAACATGGACTGTAGTTGGGTCCTTTTTCTTCCTCCCAGGCTTTTTAAGACAGGCTTCTCTGATTGCTTTTCCATAGAGAGGAACATCTTTAATAGCTTGGAACAAAGGAATCTGGACATGCATGTTCTTCAACTGGTCAATAATGTCAAAGGATTGCTCCTCTGTTTGTGTAGGTTCACTTTGTATAAGCTTTTGTGGAAAAGGAGGTTCAACTATAGTTTGAGTTTGAACTGTACTAGTTACATTTGCTAGGTTAACCGCTTGTGGTAGAGAAGTTGTTGGTGCTGATGCTACAGGAGGATCTGGTATTTTAGTTATTAAAGGTGGTTCAGGTACTGGTAAGGTTGTACCAAATCTCAAATGTATATCTGCAACATTTAGAGCATAAGCAGGATACTGCTGAGCATCAGCAACATACATTGGTTGTTGTAGCTATTGGTTATTTGGATTTGGCTGAGGTTGTGCAGGCAACTGAGTCTATTTTTGAGGTCCAAAAATTGCAGGAGGTGGCATTAGTGTAGGTGTATCTGCTAGAGGTGGTAAAGGTGGGTATCTAGTATTGTTAGACCATTGCTGAGGTCCTCTCCATTGGTTTGTAGACTGCCAATTCCCTTGGGGTGGTTGCCATTGGTTTTGGAATTGTGGAGGATACCATTGACTTTGTGGATTATTTTTCCAAGCATTGTTCCAACTAGGTTGATTATATTGTGGAGGACCTTGGACACTACGGTTTTTCCATTGATTACTATATGGATTTGAATTTTGTAAAGGGTCTTGGGGCATACCTTGACATGGGGCCCATGGCTGACATTGAGCATTGAAGAATACTTGCTCATCTTCTCCTTCTAACTTTAGGTACTCAGTTGGAAGATGTTGGTTTTCCACATTAGCGATCAATTTGCAATGACAATCTTTCTTCTGTTTTCGGCAGTGTGGACAGTACTCAGCTAACTGCTCCTCAGCTTTTGCATGTTTCTTCTTAGCAGCCATTGTATCCAAATGTGTGGTGACATCATTGATGATGTCTGGCTTGAAATCAGACAACAAATTTGAAATTTCCATCTTTGAAATACTAGAGCCACTTCCTTTGGCTATTGTTGAGCGAAATCCCCTTCCTTTCTTTACTGCTGACCTAGAGTAGTTCTAGCAAATCTTCTGAAGGTCATCCCATGAAGATTGGGATATATCTCGTCCTACCATCAAATACAATGCTTCAAGACAGTTCTCATTTACTCCTCTAAGAAAAATCAGCTTCTGGGACTCCTCCTGCAGGGTGTGTTGTGGGTTCTTTTGTAAGTTGAACAGGAAGCGAGATATATAATCTTCTAACGTTTCATCTTCCCATTGTGACATTCTAAAAATTTCATCACCTTTTGAATCATTTCCCCTGCAATATTCCTTATACTTGTTAAGAAACATGCATCTCATATCATCCCAGTTTGCTACTGCATTTGCCCCCAAGCCCATAAACCATTTTAAAGCTGACTCTTTTAGTGTGGCTAGGAATAATTTTAGCTTGTGACTGTCATTATTATAGTCAAAGCTCCGGTACAGGATATCAAATTCAAACAGGAAAGTATCAGGATCCTCTGTGATGAGACCATAAAACTTTGGTAATGTTGATGTAGGTATATTTTTGAGATTGGGATTATTGACAAGACTTGGTATTGGAAATGGAAATGTGGGAGCTGCCATAGCTGGAGTTATGGGATATTGAAATTGTGGCTGGAAATTGGTAATTGTTGGAGGATTCTGAACAGTAGGTGGTCCTGAAGTGGATTTAGTATGGAAGCTGGCCAATATTTCCTCAAATGGATGGAGGTCAAATGTTTTTTGGATGTCTTCTTCTATTGAAGATGATGATGTAGTAAACTCTGGATTTGCATCTAGAAATGGCATTTCGGGTTCTTTGAATTCTTCTTTTGCTTTCACAAGCTCCTTAGGAAGGAATCTACCATGGACATCTCTCCTTCTTTGATGCATGCAAGAAATTGGTGACTTGTTAATCAAGCTCACAACTTTGCAGTTCCTAACTAACAAACTAATCTAAAAATAAATGACTCATGAAGGTTCCTAGCTTGACACCATCCTCGGCAGCGGTGCCAAAAATGTACGGTTTCACAATAGATGAAGATAATCATGCCATTGTTTCTTCTTCAAAGATAGTATATCTATTCTAAGGATTACCTATTCCATCATGAAATACACTTGAATTGTCAACCCAAGGACGTAGGACTTGAAATGGGCCAGCACAATTTGTGCACTAAGTTCCTTTAGGAGTCATAACACCTATGTTGTAGGAAAGTAAAAACGCATTAGAAGAATCTATGTTGCTGCTAAAAAATAGTAAACACACCTTGGCTAACAACAGATAATTGCAGGAAGCTTAAAAAATGAACCTAAACTAATTAACAACTCAGAACATCCACTATGATCATTTTTTGCAAGTGCTGCAGGAACTTCACAGTAACAATGCTGCAGGACTAATACAGTAAATCCATCTGAAAATAGGAAACTGTAGGAAATGAATCTATTCTACCTAAATCTATTCCACCTCCCAAGTGGGCCCCCTTGGTCAGTTTCAATTAACTATTAACACAACAAGTGCTTCAAAATCTTTCTTCTATTAAAATCTTTCTTTGATTACATAGGAACTGAATAATCCATGAAGAACAAAAAAAGTAATTTCTGAGTCTAAATCAACATTATCTATTTTCTCATTAGCTTCCTAGGACAATCCAAGATCCAATATATATAGGATTGGATTCTTATTAAAAACATACATAAAAGTCTTAAGCAAACATCGCCAGAAAAGAAGGTGGAAGATCAACCATGACATAACACATTTATTACCAAGCAACAGAATAACAACTTGCAAGAAATATAGGAAATTGTATCCCCTATATTCTTTGGAACTCCTTTGTAGGCACGGCTTATTCAACGGAACTGAACTATGCTTTCTTTGCCATGACGGGTCTTCATTGTCTTCCTCCTTAAATACAGTAATCACCACTCCTTGCATCGCTCCTCATTCTCCTGAAAAGTTAGCAACATCCGGAATATACATGCAAGATAACATTCCTACTTTTACTCAGATATTAGAGCATAGCTTAAAATAGCTATATGAAATACTGCATTCTATGTATAGTATTAAGCAAAACATGTCATACACACTACCCATAGGTTTAGTAGGTTCTAGTTGTTTCTGGCATAAGTTCACAAGATAATTACAACAAGTGTTCAGGAATGTTTTATCAAAGCACAAAGAGTGTGTCCACATTATAAAAAATTATATCAAAATTAAGACATTAATATGCCTCATCAGTTATACTCCCCAATCTAAAAATCTACCCAACATTGTTCATCAACTAGGGTCTGTTGATCCTTTCTTAACCATGATACCTTATAGGGGTTTGGATGTGGTATTCTATTTAACCCAAAATTTTATATCATTTCAATAGAAACCAAATTTTCAATGGAACTAGAATCAACAATGACTTTACACACCTTGCCGTCATTTACCTTACAAGAGGTCTTGAAGAGGGATATTCTTTGTGGTGGCTCCTTATTGATATGCATCTTCAAGAGGGTTTTGTTGAACATGATACACTCTCCTTGTTCAGTTGTTGCAGGCCTTTAAGAGGTGGTGTGGTATGATGTCATGTTTTGACAATCTTCTTCTTGAGAAAGTTGCACTCTTCTTTCTCCTCCTTGACTACTTATACTAGTGCTTGCCTTTTCTGGACACCTAAAGGATTGGTGACCAATCTGATTGCAAGTGTTTATCTACCCATGAGCACATGTGAGATTTTCCCTCTAAACCTTCTTCTACCATGTCCTCTACCACCTCTTAAATTACTTCTAGGATTGGGGTCTCTTTCTGGTTCTTGAGGGCTTACTTCCCCTTGAGGTCTTGGTGATGAACCTCTACATTGGAATCTACCCCTTCTTATAAAGTTATTTCCTCTTCCTTCTCTATTGTGTTGATCTCCCTTCCTTCTTTGTTTTTCCTCAATTCTAAGTGTCATTTGGAAACACTTGCACACACTAATTTAGGATTGAACAAATTCAATTCATCTTGTATACTATACTTAAGTCCATTGAGACGTCTTGAAAGTTTCTATTTTTTATTCTCAGAGACTTTATCTTTTAGGGTCATCCTATGAAATTCTTTATTGTAGCTACTCACATCAAGGTCTTTTTGGTTTAGATCGTGCAACTGTTTGTGGAGTATGACTTCATAGTCCTCTGGTACAAATTGCTTCTTTATCTCCATCATCTTCTCTTTCAAAGTGCTGATTGGATTCCTCCCTTATTCTACTCTTTCATTCTGCAAGAAGTTCCACCAACTAAGGGCTAGACCCTTCATCTTAGACTTAGCCTATCTCACCTTTTGGCTCTTAGACACTTCCTCACATTCAAAGTAGTTTTCTACTACTTCAATCCACTCCTTTCAATCCTCTGGATTCATCTTGCCAAGGAACATGGGAATGTCACGTTTGTCTTTCCTTCCTACCCTTTCTAGGGCTTCTGAGAGGGGTCTTTAGTCATAATTTACCTCTCCTCTTTTAGGTATGGGAGCCTCTTATTCATCTAACTCCTCAAAAACACTCCTCCATTGGTTGCTCTTTAACCTTTCCAATTATGCTTCAAGCCTTCTACTCCTAGCGGCTTGCTCTCTCACAATCTTAGCCAATTCAACATTGGTCACTCTTGAGAGGATTTCTTCATCACCCTACTCCTCCATGGTTCAATTTCCTTCCCAAGAATAATACTAGGGCTTTGATACCATCTGATGCAGAAAGCACATCAAGAAGACTAGGAAATGGTCTATTTCCTACACAACTCCTCCAAATTGATTTTGGCACCAACCAATCCCACTAATATTGAGATATGAATTATATAAACCAAGTAGGGATGTCTATAAACTTCTCCAACTTTGTTTCAAAACCCTAAGGTCTTTCACCAATTCCTCCAAATTGAAGACTTAGGGACACTTTCCCCATTTAAGGCAAATTATAAAAATATTCACCATTGAAGGTCTCTATCCAAATTAAGAGTTTGAACACCTTATTTGGTCAATATGAAGAGAGAATCAACCACCAATTTGATTCCCCAACACCCACAATGCTCCAAACACAAATTGACCTATAGATTCTAGTAGGTCTCTTCAACTGGTTTTCAGTGTGCAATATTCTACTCCAGATGAATCTAGACAAAAAAAGGGAGGATTTGAGTAACCTTTTGGATTTTCAAGGATCCCCAAAATCCCAAGAACTGACTCTACTCCCGCAACACTCAACCCACACAAGGTACACAGACCTAATTCGCCAGATTATGCTTGGTTTACACTATGAGTGGTTAAGGATGGGTGCATAGAGCTAGTGTAGGGTCTTATAAATCTTAAACTAAATCCAAATGCTTCAAATCCACCTTCAAACTTCTCTTATCAACCAAATCAATTGATTGCTCACCCCTACACACAACCGACTGGTTGAATACATATAGATATTCAGGCTAGGGCTTGGTGAAAAACCCTTTACACCTCCAGATCCTACCTTGAGCCTTAGGAATCATGTATAATACATTCCTAACTTGTATTTCCCAAGTGGCTTTGGGATTCCATAGGTGAAATTGCAAATTAGGCCTCCATTTGTATGACAGGCCTGAATTAGGCTCTTTTCCTGATTGCTTCCACAAAATGGATTATAGATTTAACCACACAATCTCAAATGAAATCAATCCAATTGTATCATAACATATATTCACAAGGATTTCCAATCATATCATTTATTGTGTCATATCTCTCTGTACATGTCTTTTTTTCTCAAGAAACCTGATGATTTTTCATTCAATTTACATCAAAATGTCAAGTTACAATCTCTAACCTCTTGGAGAGGTCTTAGCATATTTAAATATGTTCAAATATAAGTTCCAACCAGTCCATGAACAATTGTGACTATTGGCAACTTATTTTGAACTTCTAGAGCAACTTTTCGAAAGTTGCTCGAGCAAGTTTTACAACTTTTGTAACTTTTTTGTAAGTTTTGCATTCTTGCACTCCTAAGGACTTAGATCATGACCTTAACCTATAGACTCAAAAAAATATGCTCTAAATGATTTAAAATCATTGAAATCATAACTAAAGTACCTAAAACACCCAAAATACCTATCCCACCTATTACTTAAAGACCTAGAATCCAAGTGGACTAAGGCATCCCAAGGCTTATAGGTGTACCTTAGGGATCCTTGACCACACAAATTGGATCCAAAAAAAAGAAGGATGATCTCAAGGATCCATCCAATTTATTACAAAGAAAAACAAAACCAAAACATGTGGAACATCAAGGATGTTGCCTTGGGTGCCCTGCACCAATAATGGTAAGTAATAACAAATGTATAGGAATTAGTGTAACTAGAACCAAATAGAAAAAAGTAATAATGTAGTCATAAACCAAAATTAAGATAAAAGTATCACATTTATTAATATGTTATTGCATTAAAATGTTTTCATCAAAATAACCACAAAACTTAATGGAAAATGATATAGTTTAACTATATAAATTTTACAATCACAACAATATAAAAAAGAAAAAAATAATCTCTTTTGACATTTCTTTATATAACATTTTCAATATATTACAAGCAAAAGTTGATTTACTTACATAGTTGTTATATGAATGTGCTTACTCTAGTTTACTATTAAAAAATTAGTAGTATAAGTGGTTTCTTGTATATCTTGAGCTGAATATAAAGAATATTTTGACATCTTCTCTTATTAAGAGAGAGGTATTACAAGAAACTAAAAGTTATCTTTGTAAAAAATAAAAAGACTAAAATTATTAGTCACTACATAATGATAATATACTAGACATGATCACTTTAATTTCTTCTCCCCTTCATATTTCATTGAAACTTCTACCATCATCAAACAAATTAATTAACACAAAATCATGCACATATCTATAATTTATTATTAACTAAAAACAAAATTCCATAAATACTAAACTTTCACATGTAATTTTAAACCTCCCTTAACATTCCACTATCTTAAAGCAAAATAAAAATTCCTTGCTTTTGAAATTGTGACCTCTGTAATCAATTCTACTCAGTACCTGTTTATTTATCATCTCGTTACCGTACAATTTTGATTTTAAAAATTCTAATTAATAAAAAAATGAAATTGAATATTTGAACAAATGTAAATTTAAAAAAAAAGTCAAATGTTTTAGAATGCATTTATCCTTTTTAACTAAACCGATCTCTTATGGATTCTCATACGACAAAATTGTAAACAGGAGTCAGGTTTGGAAGAGTTGCAACCCAATGTAAAATGGGCGCCTCTTTATACATTGTATATAGGCGGTCTCACAAGACAATGAATGCTCAGAAATTGTCACTTCCAATAGTAAAGATTTCGGAAATTAGAAATCTACAAAACTAAGTCATGAAAATTCCTCATTGTTCAAATCTAGAGAAAATTGACAATGTTTCTAACCCTTCTCCAGATCTTGATGATGTTGAGCACACATTTGGCAACTTGGATGAATCAGCAATTTATAACTGTATTGAATCTGATAACAGTCCAGTAAGGATCGACTTTGACGAATCCAATCTGCAATTTCCACAAAGCAATATTTCGATTGATCCCACTTTTGAATCGATTTTTTCACAATCCAGACATATTTCCAATAGTGATGAATACACGAGGTATATTCAAATGGATTTGGATGATCAAGACAATGCCCAACAGGCCCAAGCTCAAATGTCTTTGGATGATGAGTTTTTTTCAGATTTGGATGATCTTCCTCTTCTTACAGCAGATGATTTGAGTGTAGACCCAATTTCTACAGATTCTGAATGCTTTGTAACAGATGACTACACTGATAATAATTCATCGAGGATAAATATTCCTTCCCAATGTAATGGCCCTCAGTTAATTGAGATGGATTCCAATCAAAATGGATTATTGCAGAACCAGTTTTGTACTGCAAATGGTAATGGAGTTTTACAAGGTGTGGAAGAGCAGACTTCTTATCAGCAGCAGCAGCAGCAGCAGGAAGCTGCAATCAGAGCTTATCAGATGTTTGCCAACAGTTTTCAGGAGTGGGTAATGCAGCAACCTAATCTAGAATGCCTGTCTCCATGTGAACTTGTGAGAAGGATTGTCCATTCAAATGGTATTTCTTCCCTTGAATTTTACTAGCAGAAAATCTTGAAAGAAACAGTGAACATAAACTATGCTGATAAATCTATGGCATTGAACTAAAATGCAACAGATGTCAAAGATCACTCATGCTGCAAATTGCTGAATAATTTTAATCCACCAATGAATTTGCAAATGTTTTCACTCAGCTTTCCCAAACAACAAAATGATTACCCAACTGCTTAACTTGAAATCTCATGCTGATAACCAAAGCTGAGATGGCTAGAATTTTACTAACCAAAATTTTGGTAACTTTTCTTGGTCCAACAGTCTATGTAGAGATCAGTCTTGGTAATTTTTCTGGGTCCAACAGTCTATGTAGAGATCAGTCTTTTGTAAATTTTCTTGGTCCAACAGCCTATGCCTATAACTAAAGCTGAGATAGAAGGGTTGTTTCTGTTCTTGATCTCTTTTGTATTCTGATGATCGATCATGGAATATGATCTGAAATGTTGAATATTGTTCCTGTTCTTGATCTCTCTTACATTCTGATGATCAATCAAAGATTATGATCTGAAATGTTGAATTGGCACACAGTCTTAATTTTACTTGGTCCAACTCAGAATGCTTAAAATCAAATGAAAAATATAGTCAAAGCTGCATTCTAGATGATGCCTTTCTTTGTAGTAGTGTGATTGATCTTTCTAAATTTTTTTTCCAAATTATTTTTTGGAGTCTAGATGGCTTGTCTGAAATTCCAGTAGGTTTCCTAATATAACCTATCTATAAATGTGATAAGAAACTCAAAACCTGATTTTGAAATTGAGGTGATTTGATTTCATCCTACTGTCATCCTGGGTGTCTCACCAACTCAACTTACAAAGGAAATGAAAAAAATTAAAAGTTGGATTTTTTATAAGATTCAAATTCTTCTTCACAAAACCTGAAAAATAGGATGATAAACTCCAGTCACACAAGGAATGAGCAGCAGTAGGACTGCAATTATAGCCAGTCAAGGGTTATTGCTCAGTTCTGATAAATGAGTTATTCAGTTGGGCTTTTACTATTGTACTGTATTTTATTCTCTTTCTTTTTCATCTTCTTATCCATTACTTGTTGAATTTGTCTTCTTCACATTCTTCCGGATTCAAAGAAATCTCACAACAGTTCAACAAACATTTATGTTGCAGATTTGCATTCATTGAGCCATATCTACATCCCATTTGTTGCATTTTAGTCCATGCATAATCATTGCAACTAAAAAGTAGATAAATATTCTTGGGTTTTCTTATATGGTTAATCTGTTTGTGATTCCCAAGGTTTCCAAGACATAAAACTTGATGTCCACTGCCATGAAGATCAGAACGTTCTTGCAGTGATGCAGAAAAGAACTTTTGGTAACGAAAGACAGAGCTTTGCATTACCAGAAACAATTCAGTTAATTCATCTACCTATCTCTGGGCATTTTTGTTTCACTTTATTAAAACATCTATTCTCTTCTTTTTGATATTTTGCTAGTGTTTGCTCCTCCCATCTTACAGACTTCAAAAAGGGAATGGTGTACTGCGCTTCCTAAAGCAGTACGGTGTGGTGAGAGCTAAAGAAGGATATACCCTCAGATATGATTCTCTCAAGATTAACACTGAACCAGAAACTAAGATGAACACTATCTCAGACCCATTCTTTCCAGGAATTCTTCCAAATTTGCAAACAGGTCTTACATTCAAAAACACCTACTAGCTACATTCAAATGTGTATTTCTTTTTTATATTGTTTTCGGATTAGATTGTATTTGAGTTTTTCCATGGAATCAAGTTCTTTAATTTATCATCAGAATGTAGTGAGTGCTATGAAATGGAGACTTAGTAAATTGTATATTCAATTTTGCAATTTATATTTCACATCTCCTGACATCCATTACATCTTGATGGTGGATCACTGAGTGTGATAGGAAAAATAATGAAAAACTCAAACAAAATCTAATCCAAAAACAATATAAAAAATTTAATCATAAATTGTAGAAATCTTATATCATTGTATATTTCTTATTAATGTCAATAGATTTCCACAATTCCTAAAATATAATCACTGTGTTTCCAAATTTGATTGTGTATGAAATTTTTCACATCAATATTTGAGACCATTTTTGTGATGGTTCATTGTAGTATAATCTTAAATATTGATATTAAAAATTCATACACAACCAAATTCAAAAGCACAATACTAAAATATATATATATATATATATATATATATATATATTTCTAGATAATAATTACAAACTCACAGGAACATATGGGTTGATCTCAGATTCCAATTGTGCTCAAGTATGTGGGACTGCTACAAATTCTAGTACTCAACCTTCCGAAGTTTATAAGAGCAGTTATGCAGCACAGGTATCATTACATTTTATATTTTCTGCAGATAAAATCAATATTTGTGCACTATTTAACTTGTATTTTATATAATATATACAAAAATCAAATAGCCCCCAATATCTATTTTTTCCTTCACATAAAATCAATGCCTGGATTTCTAAATACTTATAAGGAATCATGTAGAAATGTAAAATTTATCAGTGAAATGTTATGCTTAATCCATGCAGAGGGAAAGAGTAAAGAATCTTCAATTTTCAGACATCTCACCATATTTTCATATCCCAATTAAAGAAGCGTGTAAAATACTGAAGTTGTCTGAATCAGCTTTGAAAACCACCCGTCGTAAATTTGGGATCTCTCGTTGGCCACATCGCACGGTAAATAATTGGCAATTTAAGCTTTAATATATATTTTCTTGAAATGTACGAGTTGAAAACTAAGAGTGAAAAGTGATCAGATTAAAAAATTAAGGGGCGAAATTGCAGCGCTCGAAAGAACGAAGGCAGATGAAAATCAGCTTGAAATGAAAAGGAACGAACTTGCTGAGATCTACCGTAAATCTTAATTTGTTCATCTTGAAATTCTTGATCAGCATTTGGGATTGTATTCCACGTTTTATCATTAAGATAAAAATAAATTAATAGAAAATTCTTCTTATCTAATACTTTCAGAATGGCTTCAAAAATATATATTCATAATATTAAATCAAATTAATGCATAAACAATTTTTTTGTTGGAGATATTTAAATAATATTAAATTTAATTTTTTTCAATACAAAATAAAATATAAACATTTAATTTATCTATTATAAAAAATATGTTTTTTTATTTTCATTTATACAATTATTAAAATAATATAATTTATAAAATTATTAAAACATATATTAAATTATATTAAACATTCTTATAATTTATCAAATCAATTGTTCAATCTTCATTCTAATGAAAATGTAATTAATAAAAATAAAATATTTTGATTCTTAAACTAAAGTAAGTACAAAATTTGCATAATTTATAAAATCTAAAGTCTAATAAAATAATAAATTTTGGAAATTAAATTTTAAAAAATAGAACCAAATAGCTATGAAAGAACACATGAGAGTGCCCTTGAAATGGGTTATAGAATATTTTATATATACTTAATAGTACATCATTATAACTTTTTGGTTATATTTTCATGTAAACATTTTTTTTCATTTATATCAAGTCTACTTCATATAAAAAAAGTTTTAAATGATTTTCTATAAATGAAAATATACTAGCAATTGCAGTTTGGTGTGTAATAGGTACCTCGAATATATTTTTTGATAAATATATAATTATAAATTATCTTGGGACGCTAGCTCAAACGGTGGGGAGTAGAGGCTTGAGGTTGTGGGTTACCCCCATGGTCTCGGGTTCGAAACTGCCTCCGAATCTAACCTAATCTCTAAAGCTCAAATCTATTACTTATTTCACAGATTTGCAAAAGCCCATGCATTCACACAAAAATTCGGATCACAGTGATACGAATCAAGCCACATATATAACCTAGTCAAGGCGCATAATAAATAAGGGTAGCTGAAGATCCTAGGCAGCTCTACCAAAACAATTACGTTGATTATATTGGTAAACAAACCAGGGCAAAGGGGGCTTGGCATCAAGTGATTCTGCAACACACAAACAAGAGCTAAACAATACACAGATGTAGCCTACAGAATTATTTGGTATATGAGCAGAATAATTAATAATGAAAAAGAAAGAGGGATTACATCTTGGAGTGAGATTTTCTCCAAGCTCGAAGATATAGTGGCCATCTTTTTCATCTTGACACCAAGGAGGAGAGGCGGCATGGTGAGAAGCCTTGACAAAAGGAGTGAGGGGAGGAGCGCACTCTATATCATCTTGTACCTATGGTTGGGTGGCACCATTACACAGTGTTCGCTGAGCCTACACAGTACACACAGTATCCAACATACCTATTTATCACAGTCAAATATGACCTAGACCACTTACCAATCATCCAAACACATTAAGACCAACATCAACAAGTCCTTGTTACTCCTAAATGGATCAATTGTTGCCATTAGTATTCATTTGTACAATCGGTAAATAGAGCAAGATAGTTCAGTCTGTTATAACTACGTAGTAGTCACCGAGCAGAGAGGAAATACCAAGTACACAAGATTATCGAGTACCAGAATATATTGAGACTGAGAGACAACATTTACCGAGTAATCCAGAGTTCATATAAAAGTTTGGAATGACACATAGTTCAAGGTGAATTGAGGTGAAAATTTATTATGGATGTAATCATTTAATGAATGATGATTCCTATGTAATGATGATCTAGGTTAATCATGTGAACTGTTGATCTTAGGTTTTCTAAGATAATGTAAAACCCTAATTAGGTCAAATCAATTTGATATATAAGTATTGTTAAGATGTCATTTTGATATGTATCATCAAGAAGTAGCCACACTCAAGGACATCTGAAGATCAGATAGGGTTTTGATTAAAGAATTTTGACAGAGCATTCCGTTTATCAGAAATTGACATAAGACTACCGAGTAGTACAGAAGGACATATTCATCACAACAATATGATATCATTATTGTACTTAATGGATATGATATCAACAATGTAAGTTGTAATTCATACAGATCATACATCACTGTTACTCTCTAACAATTGTAGCAGACTCAAAAATCTCCTGACATAGTGGACTTAAGAGTTCTTTATAACATCTTCTAACTGAGTGCACACTTGCATAGTGTTGCTAAAATCCTCTAACCAGGTAGATCTAGCTAATCTTATTGTTACTCCTAACAAGGTAAGATCACCAGAAGTGATCAATCTTTATAAGCCTTAACTGAAAACTTTATTTCTGCGGAAGTGAAGCTTTGTGGGTTCCATCCCCACCATAGTTTTTACCTTCTAAAAAGGGTTTATGTGATACCAAAATACATGTGTCATGTGTATTGAAGTTTCATGTATGTTTTATTGATTTATTTACATGCATTTACATTTCAGTTATGTAATTAAGTGTATGGTGAATGAAATTGACACAGTCGGTTATTGAAGTACATGTTTATAAGGATTCAGTTTGAAAGTTTTAAG
Source organism: Chamaecyparis obtusa (assembly GCA_027943335.1). Classification (NCBI taxonomy): domain Eukaryota; kingdom Viridiplantae; phylum Streptophyta; class Pinopsida; order Cupressales; family Cupressaceae; genus Chamaecyparis; species Chamaecyparis obtusa. The sequence goes on along the minus strand of BSBK01004570.1, from coordinate 321,714 downwards.
GGTATTGATTCACCCCTCCCTTCTTAGTACACACCTTTCCATAATTCTAACAATTGGTATCAGAGGTAGTTCTCTTGTTGAGGAGGTTTAAACACTGAAGAGAAAAGATCTTAAGGATGGAAAGGTATAAGCTTGACAAGACTATTGAGAATTAGAAATTGCAGAAGTAGATACATTGAACAATTCAAGGAAGCCAAAGAAAAACTGAGAGAGTTACTGGTCAAAAGGAAGGATATGGCATTTTGGTATAATGAGACTGATTATCATGAAGATGAGATAGAGGATCCATTTGAAGCATCTGGATTTGGATCTGGTAGTATATCTGATGCATCTGAAGGAACCATACTAGATCTATTTAAAAAAAATCAACATCTTACCGAATAAGTGAAAGCACTGCAGATCGGTCAAGAGACACAAATGGTTAGAATGATTGATGTCATGAACAATGCAAGACAGGATGAACAAGAAAGGAATCTAGCTATTGAAGATGGAAGACACATGACTGATAAGCTGCAAGAAAAGGAATCTGAAATACTGAGACTTACTTAACATCATTTTGAAATCTCCAGTCAGATGGTTGTCACGAGTCAGGAAGTCAATTGAGTGAACAATGAACTTACTAATAAATTGGAAGGCATTGGTGAATTGAGAGAAGAGAATGAAAGATTGAAGAATAAAGTGAAGATTCAAGAACATAATGAGATGATAAAGAAAGATGAAGAAAGTACTAAAAGAATGGATGAATTTCTAAACGGGTAAAAGCACAAAGTTGTGTCACATTTCAGGACAACTTATCAACATAGCTGAATTTGAGTATTTCTAACTAAAATTATTTTTTGTCAAACATATGGTCTAGCTAGATTCATTCTAGCTAAGTTAGATAAGTGCTTCAACTTTTCCAATTGGAAATATCTATTAAATGCATGTTTCATACCAATTACTAAAGAAATAAAATTATTTCAGAAAAATGATGTTTCAATAACTCCTACTCTTTTTAATGATATTTTTTACAAATATAAAAATACCCTTTTTTAGAGAACAAAGTCAAGATTATCATCATATAATTTTTATAGTATTTTAATTAGATCTAATATATTATTATTTCAAAATATTGCAAGTAGGTATTTTAACATTCGAGAACAAGCTGCTTCAAAATTAGAAAAAAATAGTAAAGTTATAAAAAATATTAAAATTTTATATTTAACACTAGAGGAGAGAGTTCTCTTCAAGAATGTGTAATTTTTTTCTGAATGGTGTAGAGTTGATAAGGAAAATTTTGTGGGAGATGAAAACTATCGATTTCAGGTATGTTCAACTTTGAGTAGTTATAACGGAGAAAATATACATTGAAAACTATTTTTTCTTCTTTTCTGCACTAGCTATACATTTCATTTATAACATATTTTGAAATCAAAGGAAAAAAAGATTATTTGTATATACTTTTTTGGTGGGAACAAGATCCTCATTTTTCAGCATTTTTCAACAAGTAAAAAATGGACTTCAAAAATTAAAAAACAATGTGAATTCTTGTTCAAATTTTTTTAAAAAAATTATAGGCATAAACTTCATCCACTTTTACACATTTCATTAGTTTACATCATCTCCAAATTCTAAACATAAATGCCATTTTTATGTCATTAAAGTTAAAATATTTGTGTATTGTTGACCTTTTCCATTATAAAAGTGTGGCACAACTTTGTACTTTTACCCAAACAGTCAAAGAAGACTTGACAACACTACTGGCTTAGGCTATACCGAGTAGGGAGAATCATCAAAACAAGCTGAACAAAAGAGTGCCTATGAAAATCCAAGGCCAAAGAAGCTCTCATGATATCATTATGGAAAACCGGGCTACACATCAAATGTTTGTAGAAGCAAAGCAAAAAGTATTCCTAAATCCACTCATAAACTTGATGGTTATTGTTATAATTGCAATAAGTATGGACATCAAGCACATGAGTATAGATCAAAGCTGAATAAGTCACCTAAGAAGCACTCTATGGAAAAGCATTGTCACACTTGTAACATTCATGGACACATATCACAAGAATGTAGGACAAAGATGAAACAAGTTTAGAAACCGAAAGGACAGAACATGACATATCAACCAAGAAGACAAGGTAATGCATATAATTGGGATTACAACACTTGGGTTCATTGCACAACATGTGGTAGTTATGGACATATAGAAGCTAATTGCATGAGAAAGCACTAGAGAGGAAAATCTCAGAATTGGACAAATTTTGAAATGACATGTTTGCACTGTCGTAAGGTCTGTCATTTAAGTAAAGATTAAAAAAACCAAGTCTCAGAACCGAGCACTAATGCAAATGGAAACACAATTGAAGAAATCATGAGGATAAGGAATCAAATTTGGAGAATACCATCAAATAACAATGTTGGATCAAGCACAACAGTCGGTGACACCTCATCCATTGGATTAGGTGATCTCACCACCTCCACCTAAGAAAAATCAAGTAAGTATGGAATTGAATTTTAATTGGTTATATCTTACAACAATTCCTTATATCTATTGTGTAAATACCAAATCAACATGAATTAGGATGCACTAGGGTATTATATGATGTTAACTTGAAATAAGTTTAGTCGGTCAAACTGGACCAAGTAAGAAATTTGATTTGGTGAAAGTGTTAGAGACAACCGAGTTGTGTAGTCAACCGAGTATTGATAGTATTCACAGAGATGGGGTATCTATTGTATTAACCAAGTGATTTGATTGTCAATCGAGTGGTAGTTGACGAGTCATTTAATGCATCGATCAAGGTTTTGATTATAAATACATGGGAGATGAACTCATTTATTTTTTGGTGGACACCGACACCACCCTAATCAAGGAAAAATAGCCAAGTACAGCTTGGCTACCACCCAAGAATTATGAGATAGACATTGACATAGATAAAAAATAAATCAAGGCTTTACTTGCAGAGCCTAAGGACAAAAATGCTACAAGGTTTGGAACCTATGATGAAGCCAAGTCCAGAATCAAGATGAGACTTGTAGTTGAAAAGATGGGCAAGAAAAAGGAGAAAATGGTGAAAACTCTGAAGAAACAATTTGGTGTCATTGATGAAGACATTGAGAAATCGGTTGAAGAAGAAATTGAGGAAAAAGTACTAGTTAGTGAGAATGTAGATGAAGAGGCCACCGAGTCTAAGGAACATGCACAGGAAGATACCCCTAAGGATGAAAAAGGTAAAGGAAAACATGTTGATACTTCAACCAGGACTAGGACAAGGTTGGAAACAACAAGTTCACCACCTTTGAAGAAAGGCATTACAAAGATATCAAGGCCTACACTGACATACACTTATCAAATGAGAAAAAAAAAGGCCACCATCGAGCTCCCATAATTGAAGAGGATGAGGAAACTTATTAGAGAAAAGAATGATAATGATTCAGAAGACGAAGAAACTGAATGTTTTTATGTTGTGGTAAATAAAGGACCTTAGACAATTGATGAATTAGCAGAGGGAATGAAGAACAATGGAAGGCTTGCTACTTTGAAGCTTAAGAGGTACTCCACTATGAACACCGAGGATCGAGACAAGCTAAAGGAAGCTATAATAGGCATGATAATTACTTTCAAAAGAGTTCCAGTTGAATTTTCAAGCAACATACCGAAAAAATTATTTGATAAAGTTTATGCTAGATGGACCTATGCACTTACAACTGAGAAAAGGATGAGAGAAAGGTCACTCATTTTGGTAAGATCTGAGTTCTCTGTTGCATAAATTGATGAAGCTTTAAAACAATATGCAAATAAATTTCTAATTAAGGCTAGAGCATTCAAGAATCTACAAGGGAGACTGCAAGAGGTATATGATGAAAGTAGGAATATATGGACTAAACTCCTAAGTCCAGCAGAGCAGATTAAGGCAATTGCATCGGTAGTTAATACTGAGGAACCTCAACCAAGCATACAAGAAGAGGAACCTATAAATGTTGAGGATGGGACCATTCACATCTCAGATACTAAGCAACTCGAGGAAGAAAATAATGCAGAAGATTTCATAACTGCTGATGATAATGTAATGGAAGGAATCCTGAAGATGTTGACTAGTCTAGGGGATGAACAAATATTGATTGAAGACATTACAAAAGGCGATCCTAATGATGAGGCTAAAGGAGATGAAATAATTATCGATGCTACTGAGAACCTTGATGAAGAAGAAGCAATTGAGGTAGCCCAAGAAATGGTACCAAGTAATCTGCCTATACTGGTACAAGCTATTGAGATATCTACCAAGACACAAAATGAAAAAGCTCCACTCAAGAAAGGAACATAAACAAATGAAGATAAGGGTGAGGAAACTGGTAAAGAGATCGAGTGCAATAGAGGAGATACATAAGGTGAAGCACCCATCGAGACCACTGATGCTATAGAAAATGTATAAGGAACACAATTAGAGACAATGGTAGACACTTCTACTACTGACAAAGGTCACAAGCCTCTGCACCACAGATTGTAGAATCGGTTTCCAGGCAACATAAGGAAGAAGAACACTCCACCGATCCACCAAAGGAAAATCTTGAGCACAAGGATCAACTTTCTATTGCACAATAACCATCATCTAGTGTGCAAGAGAAGAGGAAGAAGAGGAAGCAAGGAAGTAAGGGTCCGGTCACACTCGATGAAATCATAGAAATACCAACATGTGAATTGAGGACACTTGACCTTGAAGCTCTCAAGAATCATTATGCACTAGAAAAGAAGCACAAGAAAAGTTGAGGCAAGAACATAAGAATACAAAGGTGCTAGAGGATGTCAAGGAAATCTTCATGCAAGTTGCTCGAGATGTCAATGTTGATGAATCCGCCCCAAAATTGAGCAACTTGCACTACTCACAAAGACTATCAATGGCCCAACTACCGACACCGAGCAGATGATTGAAGAAAGAGTCAAAAAAATATTTATTATAAGTTAACTAAAAAGATCATCCAAGCAGTGGCAGTGAATAAGGTAAAGCTTTCAGAAGTTGTAATAGAATTGGAAAGCATCATTGATAAAATTATTACAATTTTGAAACAGTTATGCACTCTAGATGACTTTAGTATCGAGGTTAGTGAAAAGATAAGAAAAATAGATTCAAAGATCTAAAAGATAGTGCCACTCATCTCACAACCAAGCAACATGAATTTTAAGTACATTATTCAAAGGTTAAAAACATACAACGGTTAATAACTGAGTTGAGAAAGGAAGAATACTGAATCAGAGAACAGGTAACCGAGTTACAAGCCGAGTTACTATCGCATTTGGAAGTGATGCAAAAACATGTGACAAAGGAAAAGAAACTAATTTCCACCCCTGAGATCTCCATCACATAAAATATTTTTGATATGCATGCACAAGTAGGCTTAGAGAATATTGCTCTAGAAAATCTTAATGAGGAATGGGAGAAACTTATGGACAGTACTCTCAAGAAAACCCATCCTAACATTTTTGACAAATTGTAAGTATATTATTTTTCATTATTTTCAAAAAAGGGGGAAACATATATATATACCGAGAGCATGTTCAAAGGGGGAGTCACTGAGTGAGTCACCAAGTTTACATATTTTTGGTTTTGTAAAATTTTCAAGTTCAAACTTTTATAGTCAGCATACATATAAGTTTTTGATACTAATGCCAAAGGGGGAGAATATTACTCCTAAGTGGATCAATTGTTGTCATTAGAATTCATTTTTACAGTCGGTAAATAGAGCAAGATAGTTCAGTTAGTTATAACTATGTAGTAGTCACCGAGCATAGAGGTTACCGAGTACACGGGATTACCGAGCACCAGAATATACCAAGACCGAGAGACAACATTTATTGAGTAATTTAGAGTTCACTAAAATTTTGGAATGGCACATAGTTCAATGTGAAATTTTTTTTACCAAGAAAGAAAATGGTTTACCAAGCTTGAGGTGAAAATTTATTATGGATCTGTAATCATTTAATGATTGATGATTCCTATGTAATGATGATCTAGGTTAATCATGTGAACCGTTGATCTTAGGTTTTCTAAGATAATGTAAAACCCTAATTAGGTCAAATCAGTTTGATATAAGTATTGTTAAGATGTCATTTTGACATGTATCATCAAGAAGTAGGTGTACTCAAGGACATCTGAAGATCAGACAGGGTTTTGATTAAAGAATTTTGACAGAGCATTCAATTTACCAGAAAAAGACATAAGGCTATCAAGCAATACAGAAGGACATATTCATCACAAAAAGGTGATATCATTATTGTACTTAAAGGATATGATATCAGCAATGTAATTTGTATTTCATACAGATCATACATCATTGTTACTCTCTAACAATTATAGCAAACTCAAAAATCTCCTAACAGAGTGGACTTAACAGTTCTTTATAAAGTCTCCTAACTGAGTGCACACTTGCATAGTGTTGCTAAAATCCTCTAACCAAGTAGATCTAGTTGATCTTATTGTTACTCCTAACAGGGTAAGATCACCAAAAGTGATCAATCTTTGTAAGCCTTAATCGACAACTTTACTTCTGTAGAAGTGAAGCTTTGTGGGTTCCATCCCCACCACAGTTTTTACATTCTAACAAAGGTTTTTGTGATACCAAAATACATGTATCATGTGTATTGAATTTTCATGTATGTTTTATTGATTTGTTTACATGCATTTACATTTCAATTATGTTATTAAGTGTATGGTGAATGAAATTGACATAGTCGGTTATTGAAGTACATGTTTACAAGGATTCAGTTTGAAAGTTTTAAGGGAACTGATTTACCCCTCCCCTCTCAGTACACACCTTTCCATAATTCCAACAATCCTCTCTCTGTCTCATGAGGGGCTCGAACCCATGACTACATCTGATCTAGGGTTCGTAAAACCACACACAAACCTCTTTAGCAAGTGGCAATCTCACGTGTTTCCTCAATCATTTCTCTATCACGCAGTCCATGGCATCCATTAATCTACACAATCACAAAAACAACAATAGTAGAAGCTAACTAAGATCTCACATCCTATAACCCTTTCCAAGCACGTAAAAAACACATCACATCACCAAAAAAATTGTGCCTTGCATAATCAAGTGGCATCTACTAGGTCTGCTTATAACAGGTGAATTAGGTGTCGAATGGAGTAAGTAGTTGATGAAATAAATCTACCTGAAAAAAGGCATGACAGGTGCTGCATTTGATGGTGGATGTGTGCATTGCTTCTCCCCTTAACCTTCTTTTTTCGGTTCTCATTCCTAAAATATTTAATTTTTACTGCTTCAACATTTGAGAAACATGGTGGGGATAAACACGATCATTTATTTTAAATTAAATTTCCTCCAAATGAAATAAAACCAAATGCAATGAAATCACATGAAATCCAGCAAAAGGACGCGTACTGAAACCCCACAACGCCACGAAACAAAATGAAATGCAGCGAAATTGAATGCGAATTGGAAATGTGGACCAACAAACCCGGTGGAAATCACATCCCGTGCATTTATTTTGGATCCCTAGTCCACCTGTTGCCTCGGTTCTAGTTGTCCTCTATTAATAACGCAAAATAAGAACTGACAAATATCCAATGACGGAAGGTGGTGAATGCATGATTCAAATCATTTTGATCGTCTTGCATGCCTATTATTATCTTTGAACCGTTGATGTTATTTTATAAGCTCTTTGTTTTCGTATATGAAAGAAACCCCTTCCGGGTAATAATTAGAATTATTGTATATAATATAATACTTTTAATAGTTTTTATTAAAGAAATATATTATTAGAAAACTAAGAGTAACTAGTTACTATAATGTAGGACACGTTTGACTTATTTTATACATTAAATTTACTAAAGTAAATTGATACTTATGCATGGAGGATAAGACACAGGTAATATAATTAATTATTCACTTATTTCACATTTACCTATTAAAACATTAAAAAAATTAGCATTGTAATAATTCAAATGAGGCAAATATAATTAAGCATATATATTTCTAGTAATAAATATAGTATATGTTGAGAGATATCATTTTCAAGGCACTTATTTTTAAATATATATTTTTTATATATTATCCTCAATTTCATATCATGGTATATAACTTATATTAATCAAATAGCTTGTATTCAATTAATGTTTCTCCTTGACCAATTTTATGTTTATACATTTTGCCCTCTTGGAATCAATGTGTGAGCAGTGCGTTGGTTAAAAAAAATTGATTTTGCCCCAGGTCAATATGTTAGTTCAAAAAAGATTTGATTGATGTCCTAGCTTCAAAAATATTGTGGTAGCTACCTACATGCCTCCTCGGGAGGTAAATCGGGAAAACAAATTATTTTTAGGTATTTTAGAAAAAATTATGATTGTTATAATTTTTTTGAAAAGTTTCCAAATTTCTAGGAATTTTTAAAGTTTTCTGATTGAGCTCTTGATAAAATGATTAGAAATGTATTCCCCTAGTTGATTATGTCTCATGTGTGTAAAAGTTGATTGGGCCCACTTAAACACCCTTAGGGTAAAAAAAGGGTTAAATTATAGGGTAAAACTGTCTTTTTGTCATCATTTGCATAAGCCACTTTTACATTTCCATCTTTGGAGAGAGAGACTATCTACTGCAACCATGGCAATCCCCCACTCTCAATACTAATTCAACCAATTTTGTTCGACATGAGTGGCCACAAAAAGATGAACCTCCAATATGTACTCCATATCTTTCTTTGTTTCATTAATTTTTTCAAAAATTTCACACATTTTTCCCTATTCACATTTTTAGTTTCTAGTTTAGCACATTTTCATAATGTTTTAGCACATATTCTTAAAAATTTAGCACATATCACATATAGAGAATAGTTTAGCGCATACAACTAGGTTATTTTAGCATGAATAAAGCCCAATTTAGTGCATGCAAGTGTTTAATTAGCAAATCCACATATTAGCGCATAAAATGAAAACTTTAGCACATACACCTTGTAGTTTAGCACATATGATAATGCTTTTTCTTATGACTAATGTTTTAGCACATATGTAGAAAAAAATGTCAAATACACTGTTTTAGCACATACAAAACACATATGAACCAGAGACTAGATTGTAGGCCTTTTTATTGTTATTCAACATTTTATGAGGTTTGATTTGATTTTGATGAAGGATTAGATGTTTTGACCTCGTGATTGATGAAGGTTGATGATAGGTTCTTAATGAGATTGGTCAAAATCTCACTTGAGAGAACTCGTAGATAGATATGTTGTTTGATCAATATGATGATTGATTGTTTGATAGATTAGGTTGATAGATAGATTGATTAATAGGTTGACTTATTGATTTTATTGGTTTATAGGCTTAGTTGGATGTTTTGGTGATGCAAGGTCAATACTCTAGAGACCTTTCATGCAATCCCATAGTTGATTCTTCCCAATCACACTATGGTTACTACTTGTGGTTTATCTCCCCCTTAGATATGCCCCACTATAGGGTAAACAAGGCTCTATCGACAACTCTAGTCGAGCAATGGGATAGAAACCACAACACATTCCACTTACCCACTAGAGAGATGACAATGACATCTAAGGATGTCTACCATATTTTGAGGATTCCTATCATGGGTGATGTTGTATTCTATGTTGTTGAGGATCATGAGGGGATCAGTGCACTCAGGAGATTATTTGCAGATACTATCATGAAAGGATATGATGTGTCATGGAAGACTATGGTAGATTTATATGCACCCTTACCATCAGTTCTAACAAAATTGGTTGGAGGATTTCTAAGTCTGGATAGGAGGGCACATGGATTTTTTGTTGTGTGGGGTCAAATTTTGGAGACCATGATTGTACATAGGACGTGATATGCGTAGGGTTCCTATATGTTAGCTCATTTATATCACAATTTATACCAGGTTATTTATGATGGTGTCACAATTTTTTTAACAAGTGTTATCTTACTACATATATGGGTATGGGAGAAGATTTTCATGACATAGCCACTGGACGACTGAGACCGTCAGGTTACCCTTCCTTATATTTGTAGTTATAGGGTTATTGTTGTGCACCCCAAGATGGGAAAGCTGGAGTATTGGCGATGAGTCATTGATGATATTGATACAATGTGTTAGAGGCCCTACCTAGGTTACGAGGCCTAGATGGAGGATCCCATGGAGATGCCTTATGTTTTTATTTCTCGGTACCTTATTAGTCATAATTTTTATTTATTGAGGTGTTCTTTGCTACCCATATCTTGAGAGATTATGGTAAGATATAGGGGGTACCACAAGGGAAAATTATGTACACCCATACATAGAAGGATAGAATAGATTTGGGTCCTTCCATTTATTTTGAGATAGCTTTGGGAAAGTGCCAGACCTTAGCACCTCTTACTTGGGACTTGATGGAATATATTGTTGATGTGAAGATATCTCAACAATATTCATAGATGATGGGGGAGCACCCATTTTTTAGACTAACATCACTTAATGAGTCGATGCCATCATTCAATGATGATGATCAACCGCAGCCTTGAAGGAAATGGAGGGGGGGTGTAGGTGGGAGAGGGGGGTAGTGATGGAGGGGGAGGTGACAATGGAAGAGGTGATGGTGGAGGAGGTGATAGTGGGTGAGGTGATAGTGGGGGAGGTGATGGTGGAGGGAAAGATATTGACTATGGATGGCTTATTTACAAGAGGAGATCAGGTCCTACTATTCCTCATTATCCAACATAGGTAGCTCCAATTTAGCTAAGTGACCCAAATTATCCCAGTCCTTGTTGTGTACATATCAAGGTTCCCTCTCATTAGCATGATGCATACATTAAGGGTCTAGATGACACAGTGAAGAGGTTATAGGGTGAGTTGGCCACCACTCATACTAGGATCCAATAGCTACAGTCAGGTCTTGTTATACATACTAGAGTGTGTGATGTTATCACAGAGAGATGTGGGTAGGCTGAGGAGATAGCACAAATATTAGAGCATACTGCTACACAAGATCTCACTGTAGATACTATGATGGATTTCATCTATTAGACAGATCATGAAGATTATTATCACGATGTACACTTTCAGGTTGTGTCCCCTAGAGATGGGTACCCTCATATGCACAAAGTTATAGATAAGCGCCTAAAAAGAGACATTTAGAGTTTCGAGGCATGACATATCCACCTCCTAGGCCTCCGTGTGATATGGATGTAATTGTAGGAGTAGGAGTTGGGGTTGGGGGTGGGATAGGCCCATCCATAAGTGGTATTCAAATTGGTATGAGTGCAAGGAATACAACCTCTGGTGGTATTAGGGCATAGCTCCATCTGATGCTCATGATTTTTTGATGTGCACACATGTATTCTTTAGGCCCATGATGATTATTTTGATGTATATTGATCCCTAATAGTTTGATACATCTCTCATTTTTTATGTCATTGTACACAAACACTAAATATTTTTGAGTATATGAGATGCAACGACTGATTGGATGGATGCATTCTACTTGTGTTTTGATGATTTTGATTATGTATGATTGATGGATGATTTATGCTTTATAATGATCCTCTTGATGATGATGCATATTATTTGCATGATTCTTGATATTCTATATGCATTTATGTTTGTGATGATGTGTATGATTATTTATGATGATGGCCTATTTTCTTTGATGCTATCTTATGTTACATGTATGTATGAATGAATATGCAATGTGATGATTTCATTTACATGTAAGTTTATGAGATGTCTTAACATAAGTATGCAATAATTTTTGAAATACATTTTTTACTATGATTATGATGTGTAATTGGTTCATGCAAAATGGTATGCAAATGTTAAATGATTGTTGAAGTGATTATGAGATGTAATGAAATGAAACACGATGTAATGAATGGTTATTAATGTAATGTAATGTAATGCAATGATGATGTAATATTTAATGAAATTTGATTAATGGTTAATGATGAAAATAATATAATATGCAATGTGAAATGAATTTGAATGAAATGAAATTGATAATGATTAATGAAATGACTAATGAATAATGCAATGATGTGATGTGGATACTAAATAAATGTAATGAATTGAATGGTTAATGATGATGCAATAAAATGTAAAAATGAATGCAATTAATTTTCAAATGACTTTGATACATATGAATGAAATGAATTAAATGGACAATGACAATGAGATGCAATATGATGAAATAAATTTGATTAATATGAAATGATATGAGACAAATGCAACGAATGCAAATTGATATTGAATTTGGTGAATATGCCTAAAATGAATGAAAGGAATTAAATGGACAATTATAATGAGATGTCATATGCAACTTACCATGCCACTATGGGTGTCTGAATACAATGATAATTTTTTAGGAAAAAGATAAGTAGGTGTATGTATGACCACCTTAACCTCAATTAAATGATAATATTTTTTTATAAGATTCTATATATAAATAGAAGACTCATGTCCAAATGTGCCACACATTTTTTTTGTGATTTTTTCAATTAAATAATAAATTATATTATTTTACTACAACTTTCTTAGAATATAAAAACTAGTATGTCTAACCACCATAACTTGGTCAAAACTTTATAAAATCCATTTTTAAAAATCCTATAGTATGTGTGTATCAAAAATACCTTCATGAGATTAGTTTGTTAAAGAATCAACTCAGATTATGCAAATTCAACACTTAATCCTATTAATTGAAAGCAATAACAAGAAGCATCTTGTGGCTCTCTCTCTAAAGAAGCTAATGGATTTCTCTCAGCTTAAGCATCATTAGAGACAACTCTAGAATGAAAAATTGAAACTATGCTAAATGCAATTCTACCAATCTAACTCTATTATGCTCAATTAGGCTATAAATTCAAAACTAAATGCCTATAGTAATGATGCAATTAACAAAGGATTCTCATGTATACTTTACTCCTGATTTTGTTCATTATTTATAGATTTTCCCAAGGCTTAGGAGTAGAGTGAAGTTAATCATGATCAAAGTTTAGTCAGTTTGATGGTTTCAAATGATGAGACAAAGTTAAGATTTTGGTGTCAAATATTGGAGCAAAGAGACAAAATAAAGGGTCAAAATGCATATCCAAGATGAGTAGTGTAGAATCAATTTTTATATGTGAGCTCATTCTCTTATTCTCATTGGTCCAGCTACTAAAATTATCTCTTTGGATTCTTCTCCCAAGTCTGGCCAAATGGGTTGAGCTAAATCTTGTTGAGGCTGAGTAGGGGGATACAGAGCTAAATTTTTCATGGTAAGACCATCCGAAATGGTCATATCTCTTGATCAAAAACCTATTCATGCATCAGTAGTGGAAAACCATGGCCGACCCAGGATTCTTGGATAGCCTCCAAGTGTTACCTTAGGGGATAAAATCATGAAGTCTGTTGGATATTCCCAAGAGTCTAAAGTTACAACTACATCCTCAACCATCCCGTCAAGTTTCACAGTTGATTTTTCTGCAAGCTACATGAAAGTGGGAGTAGACCTAAGACCCGGGATATTAAGCTATTGCATGGTGTGTTTGGTCATAACATTAATAGTTTCACCTAGATCAATTAGGGTTCTTTTCACAGACTGGCCATGATAATTTCCACTACTGGGCTACCTAGATCAGAATATTTGGGTACTATCACCTTGCCTAACATGATATCTCCTAACTAGCCAAGAACATGGACAGTCTGAGGATCTTTCTTCTTTCTTCCAAGTTTCTTTAGACAAGCTTCCTTAATAGATTGTCCATACAAGGGAATATCTTTGATGGCTTGGAAGAGTGGAATTTGAACACATATCTACTTAAGCTGGTCAACGATATCAAAGGTTGTTTCTTCTTGAGGTTGGGTTCCTTTAGCTTGTAGTCTTTTGGGAAAAGGTGGAAAAAATTCCTTTGGGATACCAGTTTCTTTTGGTGGACTAGATATAGAAGGAACAATAGGGGTATCCATTTTTTAAGGCTCTTTAACCGATACTTCTATAATTATTAGGGGCTCTGGTGTATGTAATGTAGTCCCATACCTTAAATGAATGTCATTGATATTGAGGGAATAAGTTGGGTACTAATCTACAGAGTACATAGGTTGTTGTTGTTGTTTCTTAATATTTGGATTTGGCAAAGGCTGGGTAGGAAACTAAGTTGTCTTGGGTGTGCCTGAATTGGTTGCAGGAAGAAGCATAATTGTTGGTGGAGGAGTTTGAGAAGGTGGCTAAAAGAACCCAGAGTTTTGGTTTTTCCATTTCTGGCCTCCTTTCCATTGTGGGTTTTGCTGCTAGTTACCTTGAGGTGGCTTTCATCCTCCTTGGTTTTACTGCCACCCTCCTTGAGGATTTTTCCAATTTCCTTGTGGAATTTTCCATTGAGGAATTTGATAATTGGGTCATTGAGGTGGAGGTGTATTCCAAGGCTGGGATTTATTATTAAATGCAAGGGTCCATTGAGTTCCATATGAATTAGAGAATGGACTAGAGAAAATCAAAGGATCTTGTGGAATACCTTTCCTTGGAGCCCACAGTTGTCTTTGAGCAATATAAAAGACTTGGTCATCATCTCCTACAACTTGGTTGAGCTTGGTGGGAATTTGTTTGGCTTCCAAATTGGCTACTATCTTGCATTTGCAATCCCTTTTCTTGTGTCTACAGTGAGGAAAGAATTTAGGTAGCACAACTTCAGCCTCATCATGCTTCTTCTTTTCTTGCATAATGTCTAGCTGAGTTGCCATATTATTGATAATGCCCTACTTAAAATTTGACAATAGATGAGTTATCTTTATCCTTGAAACTCGAGCACCATTGGATTTTCCCATAGTAGAATTGTATCCTAGTTCTTTCTTACCAACAAATCTAGAATAATTGAGGCAGATTTTATGTATATCCTCCCATGGAACTTGGGTGATATCTCCCCCTTCCATTAAGTCTAAGGCATCTGTGCATCCCTCATTTACTCCTCGCAGAAAGAGTATATTTTGAGATTCTTCATTAAGCTCGTGTTGAGTATTCTTTTGTAGGATGAAAAGAAATTGAGATATAAAGTCTTCCAAGCTTTCATCCTCTTTTTGGGACATCTTGAAGATTTCATCTCCTTTGAAATCATTCCCTCTACAATACTCATTGTATTTTTCCAAGAATTTAGTCTTCATCTTATCCCAGTTATGAACAACATCATTTCCTAGACCCATGAACCATCTCAATGCTAACTCCTTTAAAGTTGAAGGAAAGAGTTTAAGCCTATGGAAATCAGTAGCGTAGTCAAAACTTTTGTAAAGGATGTCAAAATCAAAGAGACAGGTATCAAGGTCTTCTATTATTACGTTGATTATAGATTGGGACTGGAAAGGTAACATTTGTAGTTTCCATTGTTGGACCTCTTTGTTGTCTTCCTGGATGATAAACCACTAAAGGAAGATAGTTGTCAAGCTCTTGATTCATATTGAAAAGGTCTTTAGGCAGTTGAAGATGTAAATTGGCCACAATTTTTGCAAAAGGATTGAGGTCTATAGGTTCTTCTTCTGAAGAGGATGAGGATGTGGGAAAATACTCAATAGAATCAGTAAAGGGGTTTAAGTCTTCTTCTTCAAAACCTTCCAATTGCATAAAATGTTATGCAATCTGATTATAAGGGTGATTATGAAGGAATCTTCCTAGAGCATCTCTCCTTCTTCTATACATGTAGTTGATCTTTGAGGTTTCATGGGAATTCTTGACAAAGCAACTAGAAAAGCTTGAAAGTGCTAAACTAATTCTAAGAATGGATGGACTTGGTTCTTAGTTGACACGATCCCTAACAATGTCGCCAAAAATGGGTGGATCCATAAAGAGTACTTAATAACTAGGTCCTTGACTCTCCTTGGGGATTGGATATCCTATCCAAGTAGATATATTTTCTTATTATGGAGACACATTTAAATATCAATCCAGGGACATATACTTGAAATGATGTGGCACGAGATGTGCACTAAGTACCCATTAAATCCATCTACTAAGAAGTTGTAGGAAATGGAATACATAAAGAAAATATTATTCTACAACTGCAAGAAGTTAAATGCTTGAAGTAACTTAACTAAAACATCTTGAAAAATGGAATATTAATTTGACTTACTTGATTAAAGAAAATAAATCTTAGTTCACACCAAACAAGGACTACTTTGTATGTTATTGTTGCAGGAATAGACACACATAATGGACTCTAGTGGCTGTAGGAATAGTCAATGTGGGAACTTCATAAACTATGGATGCAGAAAAGGAAAACTATACTAATGGATTAATATCTCACTCAGAATATACTCAACTTTATTATCTATTCATAAACATGGATTATTACATGCATAAACTCTTAGAAACCAAAAAAAAATCTTTATCCAACCTTTATCTCTCTATCATCTTACTACCTATGAAGAGGAGTAGCATTTATTTATACTAAAAAGAAAACTATAACTTAACTAAATGCACACACAACAAGGAAGGTGGATCATCAATTATTCCATAGAAAGAGGAACACATTAACTGATTCATTCAATGAAAAAAAACTCACTCATTAAGACAAGAACAAACATAGTGTCCACTATCGATTTCCTCGACAATGATAATCTTGCCCTGTGACTCAAGCAACTTAACTTTGAACTAACATCAACTATAGATTTTCTTTGAATGCTTTAGCTCGCCTGGACCAGGTCTTTGAGAAACCACCAACTACCTTCGCTGCATGACAGGTTCCTTGCAACCATCCATCACTCTAGTCTTCGACACGATGCCCCTATTTCATTAATGCAAACAGAGAAAAGAAATACATTCCACAAAATATGCAACATGTCCATTCATCACATACCAAACATTTATCAAAACAAATAGTAAAGTATCACATTAAAATCATGTTTCATAATAAAGGTTTTATGGGTTCAAATTGTGAATTCTTAATACTCAAAGGTCATAGGAAAGTCTTTTCAACTATGGAAAAGAAACCAGAGTTTAAAAAGATAGACTATACAAAGTAATTTTAAAACAACAAGGATGTGATCAAAATAGGATGTAAGATATGGGCAACTTTGTGGCTCATCAATAATTAATCCTAACTTCAATCAAAAAATTTGCAGAATAATCATATACCCCATTATATTTCATGATTATAAACCGGGGATTCTAAATAAAACCATACAATGCTCCATTTATTTTACATGTCATACAAATAAGTCATAAAAAAAGACAACAAACTACAAATAGGATTGAGTAGAAATTATCTATTGTTGACAACAAACTATAAGGAGGAAGAGGTGCAAGAGTTACTTGAGTGCAAGGAGGCCACAAGCAATAAATACCTTCATAGATCATCGTGGGAGCACAAAAATTTGTGCAAGAAGAAGTCCATGGAGAAAATAATCCCCAAAAATTATCCAAAACATAATTAAAATGAGAAAAACAATGCCCATCATTGTATACTAAGGTGGCCATTACATGGTCATGCATAACCATTCAACATGGTATGACTATTTAACTGTTGCCCCTTCCTAACATGGTGGTCACTAATGTGAGTTGGAACACACTTATGGCTACATATAATTAGGTATTTTATAATTTTTTGTTGGGTTTTTTTTTCAAAATGGTTATATGTTGAATGGGTAATGGTACAAACAACCAAAAAAATCAAAATCCAAATATGTGAATGCACAAAGTTAGCTATAATAGTTACTTGTATGCTCCCATAACTAATGTTTTGGATTAAAAAAAAGAGAAAAGAAGGAAATGATAAAGTATGGAATATAAAAAAAATTCATACCAGTTACTTTATTACAGCTAGCCACCAAATTCTTCAAATATTTCATCTTTTCACTAATATTTTTCATGCTAACCTGTATACAAAACACATGCTGAAAAAATCTAAATTTCAAAAACATCATAAAACATGGTATGGGGAAAAGCTTTGGCAATTATTAGTAGTACATTAGTTTTTGGAAAGAGTTACAAGGCTTCATGAAGGATTATTATGAAAGAAAATTCAAACGCCCTAAATGATATTTTCAAAATTTCAAACTGTTTGAGTTTTACATCATGCATCTTCAAATAAATATGTCATGTACCATGTTAACATCTGTTAAAGTAGTTTTGAAATGGAGGTAATACCAAAGGGAAGTAAAAACCATGCATAATGACTACTTTTAAATTATGTGTCAAATCAATGTGCAAATTGCCAATCAAGATTTTTCTTTAGCATCACTCAAAAAATAAAAATAAATGTATGTATAAAACAAATATGAGAGTTGTTAACTATTCAAAAATTAATAAAGGAACTAATAATTTAATCAAGTAGTAACTATTGCCCAAAATTTCCATGTCATTCTTTTTCGGCCACAATCCTATTTTTTCCAAAATAAATGCTCAAGTGTTGAAAACCCAGTGTGTTTTCGACCCCCTCTCTGCAGGCTCGGGATGTTTCTACCTTTTGGTCCGAAAGTTCGGTGTGTTTTCGATCTCCGCTCTGAAAGTTTGGTGTGTTTTTGACCTTCGCTCGAAGACCCTCTGTGTTTTTGACACCTTCTATGTTTTCGACCCTAAGCACACAACTCCAATAGGTGGGTCCCAGTGCCTAAGGGCGTTCCAGTGCAGTCAAGATCCGATGGCTGTCACATGATCACATGGGATCTTCCGATCCCATGAGATCATACGACAACTGTTGATGCGGTGTCAGCAACGATCGGCAGTCAAGACAAGCGGTAAGCGGTCATTAGTTAGCATCACGCAGTTAGTCGCATGATCGCATGGGCCTTCCTGGCTGCATGCGATCATGCGACAAACGGTAAGCAATCAGGCATACAGTGAGGTGGCAGTTGGTGACTAACACCTTATGGTTGGTCGCATGATCGCATGGGCTCTTCCGAGCCCATGCGACCATGCGACAAACCGTCCAAGGTTTTCGCATGGTCGCTGGATGTGACCCGGGGTTAAGAAAGAAACAAGCGATTTAGCGACTAAAGGAAAATGTGAACCTAGAGTGAACCCGGGGTTAGGATTGCGTGAACATCTAAAGCTTTTCGCATGATCTCATGCAACCTCTTAGCCACATGTGATCATGCGACAAGCCCCTAGCGGTCAACAGGGCTTCGGTGGGCTCGCGGTTTGGTGACGTGTCCAGTCTGCAGTGGCTGGCTAGCGGTCGGTGAAGGTTTGACAAGTGGCAGATCTTGCGAGCCCCAATTGTCTTGCGTGGAAGAGCGATAGTTTTCAAAAAACTTGTCGCATGATTGCATGAAGGCCTTTTATCTCATGCGATCATGCGACCGTTGACATTTTCGAAGGGCGAAGGCAAGTTTTCAAAAAACTTGTCGCATGATCGCATGAAGGCCTTTCAGCTCATGCGATCATGCGACCATTGCTTTGTCAAAGAGATGTAGCCTTTTTTGGCGGACTCTCTTCCAAGGTGAGTGTTGCGAGCGCGGGTAGTTCAAAAAATTTATGTCGCCAGGGTGGTTGCAGTTAGAGGAATGTGCAGAGTTATCTAGACTATCATTTTGGGGTCTTTGCGGGGATCTGAGATCGGATTTGGAGCCTTTATGGCTGAGTGGGGTTGCAAAGAGGTAGATGGATGAGGTCTTTTGTCTGCAGGTTGATCAATTCAGGGATGGACACGCAAAGAAATATCTGATCGGTTGAGATATTTGCACATTTTCATTTATGATCAGAAGTGACTGTTTTAGGGCTAGATTATTTTATGCATACCTATGTAGCCCTAAAAGTTTGACTCCTACCTTCGTGCAGCAGGGGATGTATATATTCTTTTTTGGAGCCTGTAATGCTCAGAATTCACATTTTGTAAAAAGAGAAAGTCTTTTCTTGGAGAACTATCTGTAGCATTTTTGCTCTCTGGTTTTTCACATCTTGTAAGTTCTCATTGATAATACAAATGCTGCAAAGTATTCTGTGACATGTTTATGTCCCTGTACTTTCTTTTTTGGCTTGTCTCTTATTGGATTGAAGTTTGTGAATTCTTTCAGTGATACTTAGCTTTTCCTGATCCCCTTTACTTTCAGCTTATTTGTGCACTACTGTGTTTGATTTGATCTGAGTGAGGTTGTGGGTATCCTTCAGCCCTTGTCATTCTGTCTCATTCCTGTGTCCTTTTGCTAAAGAGAATGTCTGCTTGCAGGTCATAATTTGTGTCTAATTTTTAGGCCCTCTAATGAAATACTCATGCAAGCCTATTCAGTAAGCTGTGATCTCCTAGACCTAAGTCTGTCACTGTTTTCATTCCTCTATACTGAGATCCAAACCCTAGTTTTGGTGCATCACCTAGTAGGTAGATTTGCATTCTGTTATTTCCATTTCATGCACTCCTATCCCTTTCCCTCAAAAGTTTACATTTCCTGTTAAGAAGCAAATCAGGGTGATTATCCAAGAGGAACCAGCCTAGAATCTGGAGGTCTCATCTCGGTTAGCAAAAGGTCCCACAACCTTGAGATGAGTCCCATGTTATACTGGATTATCAAGACTACGAGAGCTTGAGATCAGAGGCGCAAATTCAGTGTATAACAGTAACAAAGTGACGCATAGTGAAAATCTATACAAACTCACATATATAAATCAAATAAGGATTTGACTTAAAATCTTAAACAAATCTCATGTAAATTAGTCCATATGTAAATAAGAACAATCAAGAGAAGTTATCTCCTCTCCTAGGTTTCTACTAGACTAGCTTCTCAATTACATATTTTTTGTGAATCATCACATGACCACATGGTCATCAAATTAAAATGTCCAATTTGATATAATGAGAAAATATGCAAGAGGAAACTTCAAGGAATTTATCCCACACTTGAGCTAGAGCTGGATTCCAATCCTTGTCCTTCAACTTGTAAAAACAACTTGCAACTGTCAAAGAAAGACCTCACTCTTGTATTCAATCTTATGAAATGTGATGCCATGAATGACTCCCTTTTTTGCATTGAAAGTTGTCATAATGTTGCACAAGTCCACCTCAAGTTCCACTAATAAAAAGTAAAATAATTTATTAATGAAAAATCAGATTTTTTCCAAATACCACATCTAAATGAGGAGACTACCATAAAATAATAAATAAAATACAAGATGCTTCATTAGTGTTGTCATAAACCACCTCCTCTAACAACCAATCAAACTGGTCAACTATGACAACTTCATAACTCAACAAAAAATTGTTGTAAGACATGCATTGCCACTTGTCACCAGAATACACACCTATGAAGAGGTGCTCCTTAAACATGGAAAATGCAATATTTAAAATATATAATATTTAGTAACTACCACTATCAATAGCCAAAGTGAAAGATTCCAAGAATATGCTAAGAATATGTTGCTAACATGTGTCAAACTCCTATGCTAGATTTTAGGACATGACAAATGATCTATCAAATATTTTAGGCCTTATTACATCAAATATATTCTCCTAAAATATTTATAATTAGACTAAAGAAAATATTAAACTAAATGTCATTTTGGTCAATGCAATATTTCCCTTAGACCATGGATTCTCTTTCTTTAAATATATAGGGTAAGAATTTTTTTGAATGTGGATTCACAAAATTGAGTTGAGTGCTAGTACCACCCTTTCATATTATAAGAAATTTGTAACAAACTCGATCACTAAAATTGGCATCTCTCACAATTTTTTATTTCTCTTTCAACACCTACTAGGAACATACACTCTTCTCAACAACTTAGCTATACACTCAACCTTCTAAATGTTGGAATTAATTCCACCATAAATTGACCACCTCCTCTAAGTGTAACTCTCAATCTCATCCAATCTTGTGGGTTTCAACACGGACAACTATCCAACCACCTCCACTAAAATTCACCTATATTAAACTCTGCAAAACCATAAAAGTATTTCACTACACATCACACATCACTAGAAAAATCCTCTTGAACTAACTCACTCATTACATGCAAATCATCATCATTCTCAAATTTAATTAAATATGATTCATTGTTCTCTTCTACTACAAACTCATCATACTCACATCCTTCTTTAGAATAATAATCATAAGAATTTAATTTTACCTTAGTTCCACTCATTGTTGCAATTCCAACTTTTTCTTCAACATGATAGGTTGCTATTTTTATGCCTTTTAGGGTGTCGACAAGAAGTTGAGTCCACTTTTTGGCCAAAAAGTGTTTTCCCTATTTTCTCATAGTCATCCTGATTGACCTAAAAATATTAAGCACTTAATGATTGAATCTAAAAAATGTTAGTAATATAAATTGTAGTACTTAAGGTCTACTTTCCAAACATGTAATTTATTTATATACCCAGATGATACAAATTGTTTTTTATTAGGAATTACTAAAAATAACTTTTTAAAAGTCACTTTTCAGAACCATACCATGTATGCGTACGACAAACAAAATTTGACCTATTGATAAGTAGGTCATAATTTGACCTAAATAAAATTATTTTTTTGAACCCTTTTGGGCTTATAACACACTCAAGATTGATGACAATATTTTTTGTAAATATTTATTTTTTTGGGTGCAATTGTTGTATTCGAAAACCTTTCAAAAGTGTAATTTGACCTAAACTTATCATTTTTGTAAAGTGAATATAATTGCCTGAAGTTTGATGCCATATATTATTTTTTCAAAAAATGCAAAAAAGAAAAAGTTATTAAAATAATAAGAAAGCTTTTTATTTCAAGTTTATGGACCTATTTCAATAGAAATTAATTAAAATTTTGAAAAATTAATCCATTTTTTGAGAATTACATTTTCGGAAATAATCTCATCTATAATAGGTTTTGGTTTTGTCAAAAAATTCTTCAAAAAACATCTTTATATATATGTCTAAAGTTCATATCTTGTATGTGTATTGACATGGCCTTTGAATTAAAGGTCAAAACAGATCCAAATCTTTGGTTTGGCCACCCAAGCCTCTTTCCAAACCAAAATCTAACACCAAAAGCATGCTCAAAATTTAAATTAAATTTTGGAAAGATTTTGTAATCTACAATTCATTTATTATCCCTATGGGGATGAGTTATGTGCACGAGTGGGTAGTCATGAAACAAAAAATGATAATTAGGAGCATGCAGATCAATAATTAAACCCATTTCACCAACTTATTTACTGTAATTTACTCCCTTTCTTCTAATAGTGGCAATTTCAAACTTTTTGTGAGATGAAATTCTACTGTTACTAAAAGTGAAATTGTGGGCGGGGATAGAGTGAGGATTGAGCCAAGCAAACCCGATGAATTAAAAAATGATCCTACGATATGGCACATTTTCAAAGAGGTAGGGGTTGTACATTTTATTGGAGTTTGGATGCATATGGTCAAAATATACCCATTCAATTTGCATCTTACATGGGCAGATAGAAGGGTTATACTAGAAAGCATTTCATTTGAGGGTAATGAAGAAGTCACAATAAAAGTGACTAGCCTCCATATGACTAGTAGAAAGTGGAGGAAAATGAGTAGGGTTTCAAATACACATAGCCTCAACCACTTTTTCAATGAATACAAAATCCCTGATAAATTTCAAGGTGGATATGAAAGAGAACAACTTCTCAAACCCTAGGACCAAGTATGCCTAATGGTGATCAAATATTTTACCTTTGAAGGAAGGTTTAGGTTTCATTACTTCTATCATATGCCATTGTTTAATCATTTTTGTAATTGAAACCTTATATATTCCCCCTTTTTCCTCCTAAATTCCTTGGAGAATTCTATGAAATTTATTAATAGTGCTAGGAGCTAGGGGGAAAAACCTACGCCCCCTCACCAAGGGATGATTTTTCATCTCTACCACTTCCATATGGAATTATTCCTGCCTAAACAAATTGTGATCCAAGAAGCCCCCAATTTTGCCACCCCTCCCTCTACAAGTTTGATAGATGCCCCTAGCTCAAGTATGAAGAAATGTATTAATAATTTGAGAGTAAAAATTGCTTTCCATCAAGGTACTCCAGAAACCCCCACCCTCACCACCATTAAGTCATATCTTGTTGAACATAAAAGGAAATCTTTTCCTCTTGTCAAGAAAAAAGGCAAAGCATCTATAAAAAAAAACAAATTCACTATACATTAGATCATTTTTGAAGATGAATCCATGGAATAAACTAGTACCCCTAGGCAATCCAATAGGCTCACTACCCATTCTATTGATAAGATAAAATATAAAAGAAAAGGGTGGACTCTGACAATGATGATGAAGAGGGTTGTGGGAGTGAAGAAATGAAGAACAGAAATGGAGATAAAGAAGATGAAAAAGAGGGATATTTTGAGCATGATGGAACTTTAGAGACTACTAATAGTTCCACACATATTTCTAAAGGCCTCAAGACTGAACCCGTTGATCTTACAAATGACATGATTCCTGAGGAGAAGGATGTGAGTAAACCAAGTATTGATGGGATTCGTAAGGATAAATAGAAATGGAAATGTCCTAAGTGCAACACCATCATAGAGTTGCTGGACAAGACCAAAGCTAGGGTGGTAGATATTGAAAGTAAAATTGCTCGCATCTCCAAGTTCAATTTGTGAGTAATACATAGCTCTTCCACCTTATGTCTACTTTAGAAAAAGATCCTTGGTGCTGATGAGAATGATGAATGAAACTACGAGGAAATTTTCAAGTTCCAAACAAAGGACTGGTCTAATGTGTTACAACAAGGGGGGTGCAAGTGTAGAAGAGCCTGATAGGGATGGGATCCCTTGTATATTTTATTTATCTGGTGTTAATCACCATACCTAACACATGTTAAGACTTTTAAAGTTGTTTATGTTTTTAGTTCTCAAACTCTAAGTAATTTAGTTATGGTTTGGGATGGCCCTAAGTGGCCTTTTTTTAAGACATATGGTAGTATATATGGCTCAATGGATAAGTACTCTATAAAATATGGTTTTTTTAATGATGATGTTGTTAGACATGTCTTGATTGTTTTCAATATTACTAGTGCGATGTTAACTTGCTACTATTGTCTTTTCTTATGAGTGTTCACCTTGTGGACTTTGATGTTAAGGGACAACACACTAGTTTTTTCTAATTTTAATATATAAAAAAATTGGTAGAACATTTACAAGAGTATCTCACTCTAAGAGGAATTTTGGCATTGTTTTGTTTTGTTTAGATTTTTCATATTCGTACAAAATTCAAAGTTTTTCTATATTTAGACAATCAAATAGTATTTTTTGCATGGTGCTAAATAGAGAAACATGTCTTGAGATTAGGACATGGTTTAAGTTGGGGGATGATGTTGCTATAAAAAATATAAGCTGATCCCATTAGATTAATGTAACATCTTAAAATGGACGCACTCATATTTAAAGATCTTTTAGCTCCCATCCCTTTACCAACTTCATGGACCATGGATGGATTCATGCACGACCCCCTTCTTCTCATGTTCTATCCCATTTTTACCCTTTTTGACTATGCAGTCTCTAAGACCCCAGGGTTAGCTCCTTGTGGGCCAACCCTGGAACAGGTTGACCCAGTCGACCTATTCCGGAATAGTTCGACCAGGTCAACTTGTTCCCTGAGGATTTTAAATCTTGAGGTCGTCGATGTTGTCTCGTAGAATTAATTTCCAAATAGGGTTCTCTTATCGGCTTTCTTTGTTTTCCCTCCCAAAAACTAGTATAAAAGGAAGCCTAGGAACCTCATTTTGAGAGAGGAATTTTCACTATAGAAATCACACATGCAAGCTCAAGCATTCAAGTATTCAAGAAAGTAGATATTCATCAAGCATTCAAGGCATCCAAAGATTCAAGGATACTTTGTGAGCATTTCCTCTTCAAGATCTAGCACTTTGTTGACCATTAAGGGAGGAGATTTACATTGAGGCATTCATCATCTTCTGCATTGGTGCACATTTACATCCATGGCTCCATGATGTGTTTATGGTAGATCTATTGCATTTGTGGAGATTTCCTACATCTGTTATTGCAAATTCAACATCTAAAACTTACAAGCCCTACAAAATCCTTATTGACAAGGGTTTCTACAAGCAAGGTGAATACTTACATTTGTCTTGTTTTCATTACATATTTACATTTCAATTTCAAGGTCGATTCCTCAATCTAGGGCTTGATCAAGGAAAGCCCTAATCCACCCAAACCAAAAAACAAACTTTTTGTGTGCAGGAACAAGTTATCATAATTACAACCATAGATCTGGAAACTACTTGCCGAGAAATTTCTGAAGAAGTTGGGTCAACTTTTCTATGGTATCCTGGGAACACGGTGACCTAGTCGACTGTTCTGGAACATGGTGATCTGGTCTACCTATTCTTGGAGGTTTGGGAAAAATAGCATTTTCTAAGTTTTCTATCATGAACGTGAATCTGCAATCAAAAGTTTTGTCACAGGTTCAGATATGCATTTTTAGAGAAAAAAGGCACATTCCTCTACACATTTTTAGATGAGTACTTTATCATTCATTTCATTTCTTAATCTAGACCAATTTTCACATCTTAATTGGGTTGATTTCTTACATTTAGCATCTAGATCTATCTTATTTTCCTCATTAAATCAATTGGTTCAATTGTACTTTTACATTTACACATCCTTAATCAAATCCTACATTGCATGAAAGAGGACTTGCTTGCGTACTTCCTTAATATAATTTGGGTTTAGCATTGGCATCCCTTTATTTCCCAAGGTTTTTCTAATCTAACTTGGGTTATATTGAGAGTTATGTTTGGAAGCCCCTCTTTCTCTTATATTTTGAATGTTAGTGTGGAACTAGTTAGTTAATGAATTCTTCTCACATAGTTTATATTGTTAAATTGCTCCATTTTCCCCCTAAACATTTTGGCGAATCCGATCTTTGGTTTTTTATTTTGGAGTTAGATCCCTTGATCTTCATTTTTGCATTGGTTGTTTACCTTAGTTTTGTGAACCCAACACATTTCCTCTTTCCTTATTTTTGGAGTTAGATTTAGCTATACTTGTGTGGTTAGATCTTTCCAAACTATATGTAGTGATTTTTCATGAATGACTATAGGCTCATGGCTAAGTTGTTCACATGTACTTTTAGGGATAAAGATTTTCAATGGTATTTCTCTTTACCTCCTTATTCTATTAATTCCTTTCAAATTATTGTTAATGCTTTCATTCAACAATTTCAAAATAATACTGGTCCTCAAATTTCTTTGACTTATTTAATGTATTGTAAGAAAAGTGTTAAAGAAAAAGTTAGTGACTTTATTGGTAGATTCAAACACTTGTATGCTCAAATTTCTTATCCTGTACCTAATCATGATGTTCAATGTAGTTTTGTTTCTTATTTGCAAAAATATATTAGAGATAAGATTCTCCTTACTAAGTATACTTCATTTTCACATCTTTGCATAGTGCCTCACCATTATCAGTTACAAGTGAGCCATCTTGAGAGCTCTACTCCAATGGCTCCTGTTACTATTGATAAGAGTGACATTGCAGTTCATCAAAACAAATTCTCTAAGCCTAACAATTACATCAAGATTCAAAATTCAACCAACACAGTTGATGATCATGTGGATACTACATCCAAAGGTACGACTACTTTTTCCTCTATGTATCATCCTAATCATAAGTACACTTCTTTATTTGAACCTTTACATGTGGTGATGATGAAGTTGATTAATGCTAACATTCTTAAACTTCCTCCTATTCATCCTATTGAAACTAGGAAACCAATACCTAATTTTTTTGATCAAAATGCTTTTTGTCAATATCATCGTCAACCAGGTCATGATACTCAAAGGTGCTATGCTTTAAAGAATGTTATTCAAGATCTTATTGATTCCAAGGCTATATCTGTTGATGCTGAGGTTAATAGTACGAACAAATCCATAGCACCTCCTAATCATAATTTACAAATTTACACCAACCCCTTACCTTCACATTCAACAAATGTCATTAATCAACCTTCTTCTCCTTTTACTAACATTAGCTATGTTGATAAGGTAGAAGAATCTAATCATGTGGTTAATCATGTTGAGTCTCAACCATAACCTTTGATTTTACCTTTACATGAACCTAAACCTACACCTCTTATCACCTTTGATCATTCTAATATTTTTAAACACCTAATGGCCCTACTAGGGTAGCTCATATCCCTTCTTGTAGTGTTTTGATTGATTCCTCTTCCTCTGTGAATGTTATCACTGAAGAACATCTTTTTAATAAAGAATTGCATAAGGATACCTATGATACATCTAGTGTTTGGATTCAAACTTGTAATAATTTTCTTAATCGTCCTCCAGGTTCTATAAATCTTTGTGTGACCCTTTTTGCTAAGGTTGTTCATACTACATTTTTTTGTTATTCCTACTTCCGATCAATTTCAAGTTAAGCTTGGTATTTTTTGTCTCTCTTCCATGCAAGTTGTAGCCTCTCCTATTCATAAGTGCATAAAATTTCCTCATAAAGGAGAATTTTTCACCATTAATCATTCTCTTATAAACCTTCGCATCCTTGATTGTGCCGAGATAAATTTCTTTTGGCCATCTCTCCCTCAAAAACTACCTAACCGTCTTGATCATCTTTATCAATCTTATCAATAATACAAGGTTGAAAAGATTTTTGAGCTTAGCCTTCCTAAGGTTGATACTCCTATAGCTATCTTACCTACCCCACCTATTCCTCTTCTTATCATTCCTCAACCTGTAGTCATTCCCTCCTCAAAACCTATGATTGTTGAACCTAATCCTTCAAGTTTATCTCATAAACCATTTGTAACTAACATGCTCATCAACATCGCAAGAACCATCAAGATAAGGCTAAGGCCTGCAATCTTGCTTCTCAAATTGCTTCTTCATCTCAATCCTTGTCTTCCTTGGATCAACCCATGCTTGAGCCTTTAAAGGAAGGGAATCAAAATAACAATACACAAATGGATAAACATGATGATTTTATTCACATTTTAGATTCTATTAATCTTGATATGGAAGATACTCTTGATGATGATGTTTCTAATGCACATGTTAGTGATGATGGATATGAAAATATTGATATGGATTATGATTGCCTAACATGCTTTCTACGTAGCTAACACTCACTCCTAGTGAAGAGCACAGTGATTCCCCCCAAAGTCCTATCTTGGATATGGTGGTGGTTCCTACTGTGTTGGATGTTGTTCCTCTTGTGATTTTCTCACCTTTCCTTGATATTTCAAACCAAGACGGGGAAGGCATGTGGCACGCTTGAAGTGTACTTCTCTAGCATGGTGGTCTTTGTGTGTTCATTTTGTGTTTCTCTCATGTTTTGTTCTTTGTTATATGTTTGTCTAGATTTCTTTAGATGACTCTTGTTGCTATGTTGGCACAAGATGATAAAGTAATCGAACATGTTGTACATCTTCTATTTGTACCTCTCTTCTTCTATTTGTTGTTACATGCTATGTTGTCTATGTGTTATTGTTCGTTTATGTTCCCTTGTGTAGTCTACTTGGATGCTCACAACATAGTAGCACCGATTCTTTTTGGTCTCTGTGTCATCGACCTGAAAAGACTCTTCTTTGTACCTCTTATGTGTTTTTTCCTCCATTGTGTTGTAGTTCTACTTCCTTTGGGGAATGATGACATTTTATACTTGATATAATATTACATATTATCATATGATCATACTGGCCCCAAAGTTAGTGGATCCCTTGGTGTTCTCTCTTTTTCGATGTGTTTATTTCCCTTGAAGTGCTCTCTCTAGGGGGCATTTCATAGTGGAAACATTCTTTGTAGATGCATGTACACTTCTGCTAAAGAAATTACTCCCGTTGAGGCATTTTGCAATCGCTTTAACATGGGGGCATACACTTCATTCACTTTTGCACACACACACACACACATTGACAATTTAGTTTCCTCTATTGAACTATTGAAAGTTCATGCGGGCTTGGTCTTTGTTCTTATGGATCTATCTTTGGATTACTGATAATCTGGGAGGTCTAATCCTTTCTTTTTTTATCCCTCATTGGATTACTAATAGTCTGGGAGGCCTAATCATTGTTTGATCCTTCTTTGGACTATTGACAATCTGTGAAGCCTAATCATGTTTCCAATCCCTTAAGGACACACACATCCTTATGCCTGGTTCATATTTTGATTCTTCTTTTTGGGACATGGAGTTCCCTTGAGGTTGAATCCTTTTGGTGAATTGACTAGCATTCCAAACACACTTGCTAGACCATTCAATTCATCTTTGATGGGTTGACTAGCCTGCCACACACACTTTCTAGACCATTCAATGCCATCTCTTATTGCAACACACCTTTTTATTTTTCCTGCGCAGTTCACAATAAGGGACACAAACCTTATTGGGTGAGTTGGCTACACTTTCTTGTTAGTGACATCTCCCTTACTTTGGCTCTGGATATGATGAAGACTCAGTTCCATTGGGGGCTTGATGGTTTCTTCATCTCCTTAGTCATGATAAGACCAACTCTTTCTCTTTGATCTACTTTACTATGAGTTTGAGGCAACTCATACTCCCGCTAAAGTTAGGGCTAAATGTATCATCTTAAGATGGATGCACTCGTTATTTAAGATCTTTTAGCTCCTGTCCCTTTACTGACTTTATGGACCATGGATGGGTTCATGCACAACCTCCTTCTTCTCTTATTTTGTCCCATTTTTACCCTTTTCAACTATGCAGTCTCTGAGACCCTAGGGTTAGTTCCTTATGGGCCAACCCTAGAACAGGTTAACCTAGTCGACCTATTCAAGAATAGGTCAACCAAGTCGACCTGTTCCAAAATAGGTTGACCAGGTTGACTTGTTCCTCGAGGATTTTAAATCTTGGGGTGGATGTTGTCTCAGGGAATTAAATTGCCAAATAGGGTGCCCCTATCAGCTTGCTTTGTTTTCCCACCCAGAAACTAGTATAAAAAGAAGCCTAGGCACCTCATTTTGAGAGAGGAATTTTCACTATAGAAATCACATGTGCAAGCTCAAGAATTCAAGCATTCAAGAAAGTAGATTTTCATCAAGCATTCAAGGTATTCAAAGATTCAAGGATCCTTTGTGAGCATTTCCTCTTCAAGATCTAGCACTTTGTTAGCCATCAAGGGAGGAGATTTTCACTGAGGAATTCATCATCTTATTCATTAGTGCACATTTACATCCATGTATCCATGATGTGGTTTTGGTATATCTATTGCATTTGTGGAGATTTCCTACATCCGTTATTGCAAATTGAACAGCTACAACATACAAGCCCTACAAAATCCTTATTGACAAGGGTTTCTACAAGCAAGGTGAATACTTACATTTGTCTTGTTTCCTTTACATGTTTACATTTAAATTTCAAGGTTGATTCATCAATCTAGGGATTGACCAAGGCAAGCCCTCATCCACCCAAACCTAAAAATAAGCTTTTCAGTGTGCAAAAATAAGATATCATAATTACAACCACAGATCTAGAAATTACTTGCTAAGACATTTTCGAAGAAGTTGGGTTGATTTTCTACGATATCCTAGGAACACGGTGATCTGGTCAACCTGTTCCAGAACACAGTGACATAGTTGACCTGATCTTGGAGGTCTAGGAAAAACAACATTTTTTGGGTTTTTCATTGTGATCACAAATCCACTGTCGAAAGTTTTGTCATAGGTTCAGAGCTACGATTTTTAGAACAAAAAGGCACATTCCTCTACACATTTTAAGGTGATTACTTTATCATTCATTTCATTTCTTAATCTAGACCTATTTTTCACATCTTAATTGGGCTGATTGCTTACATTTAACATCTAGATCTATCTTATTCTCCTCATTAAATCAATCGGTTCAATTGAAATTTTACATTTACACATCCTTAATCAAATCCTACATTGCATGAAAGAGGACTCGCTTGCGTACTTCCTTAATATAATTTGGGTTTAGCATTGGCATCCCTTTATCTCCTTAGGTTTTGCTAATCTAACTTGGGTTATACTGAGAGTTATGTTTGGAAGCCCCTCTTTCTCTTGTATTTTGAATGTTATTGTGGAAGTGGTTAGTTAATGGAATTCATCTCACATAGTTTATATTGTTAAATTCATTAGTACCTGTTTTCCCCCTAAACAGTTAAAAACTCAAGAGAGTGGCTTAATGGAGGCTAATGGTGAAAACCCACAACAATTTTATTTTTTTGGTATCAATATAACACACCCATGTTAAATGTAATCAATTGAAGCTACCACACATCATATATGGAAATGACTTGTGACAATTGTAGAAGGACATAGACGTGAAGGAATGTGGATAGGGACATGTGCCTATATGTAATGATGAACACATTATAATATCACACCTCAATATTTATAGGCTAAAAGCGTTATGAATAGAGATGAGTGAGATTATTAGATAAGTCATATAGTAGTAAAAGAAGAAAGAAGATATCAAAGTAAACTATGGTATGCAATAGATGCATGATAATATGTTGAACAGTGATGTACTGAATATATAAAAAGCCTATAGAGATTATATATTTATGAAAGGTGTATAAGTGTATATTTATTTTTCTTTACACATAAATGTTGCAATGTTCTTCCTTATCCATCACATTAGGGTAAAACAAAGCACAAACATGGAAATCACATAGATTTATTGTCAAAAATTATAATTAATGCAATAGTGAAGAAAAAATAGTCCATACTAGAAATTGAATAGATACACAAAGGAGGCTCCAAATTTGAAACATTCTTTTGACTTTGTTATGTTTTCCTATTACAAAAGTAAATTTGACATGTGGTAGTATGTCTATTAAATAAAGGAATGCAACAAGAACTTATAACTACAAATGTAGTAGTATTTTTAATTCTTATCCAAATGTGGAAGAGATTATTCCATTTATGTCTTCTTATGTATTGTGAGGCATTCCTATCTAGAATGTATGTGTTTCAACATAGTTTCTTTATTTCAAACCTAGAATAATATTTATTTATTTTTAATTTTAGAGGCGAGTAGAAGGCTATTGTGTGATGTAAATATAATTCATGATATGCATGATCAATAAAGTAAGGTGGAAGAAAAGGGTCATATTGGCATGATAAGGCTTTTAGTTTAGTTTGGCAAAATTGATGGAAAAGTGTGAACATGGATGTATTGAAGATGTTCATTTAGTTAATAACCTCATACCATAGCTAGCTCATTTAGTTTCATGTCATGGAGATTTCATTTGAATGTAGATGGATGGTTGTGGGTTTCTCATGGCTCAAATCTATGGTGCATTTGATCCTAACCATGGGGATAAGTGATCCTATCCACCTCAAGTAGATGTGACCCACTAAAAGAGATTATTATTACCAATCATTTAATGAGAAAAGTAGTCACCTACTAGAAACTTTCCCTTAATCGGATATGTTATACTACTTTCGAACAAATTCATGTAAGAATAGAGATACTAAAGTTTACACACAAGGAGCATCCTACTCCCTTAATTATTTATTCATCCTTTTTGTGTCTTTTTCTCACAATCCATGAGATTGCTAAGAAATAGAAAATGGAATTCATTTCTTGCATGCCACTTTTTGGCCTACATGTTATAAGTGAAAGTCATCCAAGCCTCACAATTAGCTCCTCGTATCTATTACCCACATGCCTAGGTGATGGTTAATTCTAGAATACAACCAAATCACTCCACTTGCAAAGAACACTCTCTAGTATTGTCAAGTTGACCAGTGACAAAATTAACTTTATTTGAGTCATAGCATTTAATTTTTTGATGATCACCTTGTAAGGAGAGAAGTAGGCTACATCTTAGGGGTACATAACCCTCTACCAATAGTAGAGTCCTTCACTCCAACTATTGTGTATTATTGTTGAAGTTGGCTCCTTAATCTAGCTTGGTTCTACAAGTGGAAAAAATCTTTGTTATAATAAGAGAAAAACTAAAGTCTTATAGCTTGCTTCAACTAGGTTTGTCCTATTTCTTACGAAGTTGGTTAAATGAAATGGACATGATACTTATTTTAACTATAGAGTCCCCCCTTCAATATGGTACAAGATCCCTCATAGACCATACTAGAGGGTAGAATTATCATCTAATTTTCAACTAGGCTAAGAGGTAGAGATGTTTGAGACCTAGCTAACATGGCATTAATTTAAGTAGAACATACATTTGCTAAGGTTTATGTGTGTATCTCATTTGAATGTTAGGTAGTTTATAACAACTAATACATATGGAGCATAATTATCAAGATAGATAGGGTTTTAAGTATAAGATAAAATTTCCTACAACAACACACCCTCAAATAGTCATCATCCCCACAACATTAAGATAAGTATTTATTAAAAGGGTTACATTGAATCCCAATACATTACAACCATCCATAATAATACAATTGATACTAAAAATGGTGTTGTTAAGGTTACATACTTGCCTCTTCCCATACTATGGTCTATACAAAGTGTACCTTTAGTACTTAGAAAAAAATAAGAGAATGTTAATTATGAGATGTAACAATTATGGTTAATTTTGGTCATAAATGGTGATAGAAAAGGGATAATTCAGTTCTAAACAATTGAACCATAACTTTGTTTCAATATTACAATAGCCTTACTACGCTAATTATAGCAACTACAAACCATAGATTAGAGGCTTGAAACTCTAGATTTAAACTCAAAATCAAGAATCAAGACTGGTTTAAACTAATTGAAGCATTCTCCCCTTCTAGACTACCCTTTCTCTTTACCTAATAGACCCAAGACTCACAATTTACATGAACTAAGGATCATCATGATTTGCAACTACTTAGTGACACCTCAAATGGTACAAATGTATGCTACTATTGACATTCCTTCAAAATAAGCATTGAATGGAGTCACTAGACTAAAAGTTTGAACAAGTACAAACCTAGCCTTTTAATTATAGAGAAGGTTATAAAAACTATAGAAAACCTATAATATTTTAAGCCTCAACAATTAAGTGGGTGTTATATCCGAACAATAATTCTAACTTCAAATAACAAGGATATGAATAAAAAAACATTTGTATGAATATAAAAAGAACGAAAATACACTAAAACCCCAATTAAAACCATTCATGAATTTAGCCTCACACACTTTTAAGAGAAAAAAATCTTGAACCACATTAACAACCATTACACTATAAATTTTAATACATATTTACAATAAAAAAGGAAAATACTATGTTGAAGTCTTAGTTTGGGGGAAAAACTAAAATAAATTGAACCATAGTCGTAAGGATCAAGCAAAATCATCTGAGAGTAGTAAACATTAATTAAAAAGGAAGGGTTATTTCAGGTATGATATCCAAGGTTAATATAAGCAATTAACAATGCTTAAATTTGGAGGCCATAACTATAGGAAAACAATATAACTTATTGGAATTACTCTACTATAACTAAATCCACAACCTCATGGACTGCACAACATCAAGAGAGGAAATGAACTAATGTGGTATCCAATTATCCTGGCACCTAAAAAATTGTTGTGACTTACTCAATCATGCCCTTATTTCTTCTCTTTTGCTTGAGTGGAATTAAAAAAGTTCATGTCTCCTAGGTAAGACGTTCTATTTGCAAGGATTTACAACCAAGTAAAATGCAAAAGCATGGTCTTCTTTTGGACCATGTTGTAGATCAACTCACCCATTAATTTAGCCACTCCATTATTTCTATCGTGGTTTCTTAATTCTCATGCCCTCCTCTTTTTTCCTTTTTTTTCGTTGAAATTTTTCTTTGATGATTTTCAAAAGGGGTCAATGTGTAGGCTAGGTGAGGTAATTCTTTCCTATGGTATGTAATAATATTTATTATATCATGATTTTTTAAAAATGTAATATTAATTATTTATTATTTAAGATTGATTAAAAATTAATTTGGACTTATTAGCGGCATTACGATTAAGCACATGTATAAATGGATGTGAATTCAAAATATAATATATAAATATGTTGCTAATATCATACATAAAAATTCAAGTAAGATTTACGAACTCAACTAATCAATCCTTGAAAAGTTTTAAATACCATAAATGTATATCAAGTACTTTTTTAGACAAACTCAAACCTATAATTTAAATAGAATATATACTTCAAGGTCTTTGACACTAAGTTGCTATTAGGATCTCTCCCCCTCCCCTCCCCTCATAGAAACACATGAAATTAAATAAAACCTATAATTTAAAAATGATATATTTCAAGGTCTTTGACACTAAGTTACTATTAGAATCCCTCTCCCTCTCTCTCTCTTCACAGAAATACATATGAAGTTAAATAAAATATAACAAATACAAGTTCTCACTCCTAGTCCAAATTACAACAAGGTGATTTTGATAGGAATCTTACAAGATTCAATTATCTTGTAAAGAAAAATAATTTTTTACATGTACATTTTGATAGAACATTGATGTGCACATGGTAGATCAAAGGTAAACACTTCGGTAAAAAAAATTTAGAAGTGAAGAATTTAATCTAGACCACCATCCATGTCATTTTTCCAATATTAATTCCAGAGTTACATACACATCTATTTATTTAATTTATGTGAATTACTACAATTACATACTCTTTTTTTGATCGGAACTACAATTACATACTCTTATTGTAATTAATCTTAAGCTAATTTACATAACGTAAAAAGGCTTCAGTACCTTATAAAAAACTTAAACAATCCCGCCTTCCTTAAACTTGTGGAAAACTGTTGAAATTCGTAGAACTAAAATAAATTAGGCTTCAGTACCTTTTAAAAAAACTTAAAAAATCCCGCCTGCCTTAAACTTGTGGAAACCTCTTGAAATTCGTTGAACTAAACTAACATTCAAACGTTCATCTAACAATCAACTCTCGCAAAATTGAGAACATTTCTTCCACCTAACAAAACATCTGCTCTCGGATGCCTCTTTCTGCAAGAAAATCTGTGTTTCCAAGGCAAAGTCGATTTAGAAAGGGGTGATCTGCAATAGTGCTCAAATTGAAAATACAAATCTGTGTTCTAAACTGGATAGCAACTAATGGGTATTGGAAACTAAGAATCTTGTACAGAGTATCTAATCTAAAATCATTGTTACTATGAATCACATAGATTGGCCGAATTGTTGATTCGCTTCATGGGTACAAGTTAATTTGCAATACATCAATCTTGTGAGTGTTGGCAGCCATTGTTCTGATGTTCTAAGCTGTTTACAGGCAATGAATTTACGTTGGGCTAAATTGGAAAAATGATGACAGAAAAATGGAAAAATGTGGGGATTAAAAACAAGAGAGTGCCTGACTGGCTTAATAGCCCAACACTGTGGTCAGCAAAACCCATTTCGATTCTTGACGATAATGAAGAACAAGAGATGGAAGAAAACGTTTGTGCAATTGGTGGAGATGAGTCGCCCACCTGCACATCAGCAGCAGTTAACGATCCAGATCATAGAGGCATTCAATCTGAAAAAGAGAAAATTGGGGAAGTAGCGATTCAGGGAGAAGCAAGTAATAAGAGATCTAAGAGTCACGAGTATGTGGGACAATCTTCAAATTCGGACTTGCCTTATGTTTACCATCGTTCTTATCTCAGAGACTTATTATCCGATACGAAGGTTGAGAGATTCACTGAGGAGGTAAAGTATAACAACAATGGTTTTGCTTTTCTTTATAAATTTTATTCAAGACTCTAGATACTAGTTTTCCGTGTTTTATGTCAACCAGCTATCGAAGAAGGTAATAGACTTGACTGAGTTGCAGTTGCTGGCTAGTCAAGGAATACCCGATTACAGAGGTCTTCGGGCAACTGTTTGGAAGGTATCCATTCTCGAATTTGTACAGATTGTTTTGAGAAAAATGTGTAAAAAGAAAATTACAATAACATTTTCCTGCCATTATTACACTTATAACAAACATGAGCAACAGAAAAAAAATATTACATTACGAAGAGATAATCTCCAATTGCCGCCTTTGAGCCTGAGGTAGCACAACTGTTTTATGTACATTGTGCGAGGAAGAATCCACTAACATAGAGATGAATTACATCCTAGAAAATTGATGGCCAAAGATGATAAATAATAATAAGAGGCCCGTTGGATGACCCTTCACAACTTTTGAAGTTGGCTTATTATATAACTCAAATACTATGACTTTAATATCAAAGAGATGGGCTTGGAATATAATTGTGACATGATATATGTTTTGGCCAAATTTATGTCCCTGATATTATAGTCTTAGATGAAGATTGGTGCAACCTAATTAAACGGAAGTTTGCTTGAAGTAGGACAGTAAAACTGGTATACTTCATATAATTGAAGATTTTGAATATCCAAAAGATAAATATTGTTATCTAGTTTTACAACCAATGCACTTTGACCTTAGCTAGCATTTAATTAATTACCATGCACCAACATAACGGTATAACAAATTGCTCGCCTGACATGCACATAAGTTCAAGAATCTTCGTGTAGAACAAAATTGATATATGCAAACAATAATAAGCTCATAACAGGACGCAACCCTTAAGGATGAAAAAATATGCCTTGTGCCAATACCTATCGTCACATACTGATCAAAGAAGTCATAAGAATGTCTATGCCAAGTTGCAGCATAGTCCCAATACAATCCCAGACCAAAACCTACTTCATAAAGACGATGCAAACAGAAACACGGGAAAGATCCCATGTTCCATTCATAGCCTTCTCAATCCGTTACATTCATGATCCTTATATAGGGCACTGATGGGTGCAATGTCAACAGTTACACTTGTTGCATGCTCTGGTCTGTTTCTATCTTTGACTGGTGTAATGACATAGAGAAAGGTAAGTGCTCCTCGGTGACACATTCTCTTTTACAATTTATAATTGCACCACGAACTAACTTGGAAGATATTAGCGCAAACTCAAGCCTATGAAAAAGGTACAATAATGCATCCTCTTTCACCTAGTCTGTATTTCCGATCACTACTAACCTACACTTGGTTGAATTTCTCATGGAACAACTAAAAATTAAACCTACGACCCCCCATTTACTGCTAGAGTGCTCCAACATTGAGCTACTGGCCCTCTTGGTGACTGATCCATCTCTAATTGAGTTGCGATCATTTTCCAACAACCCCTTTTTAGCCACACTGCAAGTGCTTAGAGATCCTAGCTTGGCCTAGCTCTGCTGACCTGGGCTTCAATACCATGTTAACATTTTCATGGACCAGCTAGAAATAGAATGTGGAGCTCCCATTTACTGTTGGGGTGCTCTAATACTGAACTGCGGGCCCTCTTGGGTACCAATCGATCTCTAATTCAACTGTTGGCCCATTTCCCAACACACTTTGGCAAATTTCTTCTTTAGCAATAAGCAAGTCTACCTTGGACTGAAGATGAGCTAATGTTTCATTTAGCATGACCCTTATTTTGTATATACCCCAGAATGAATTATAGTAAACCAATGAGCATATGTGTAATAGAATCATAAACATAAAATGTGCTTTAGAGTTATAAATGAATCCTTTCAATTTAGCTTGAAAACCCAAAATGCACTTAGAACTACAAATGAACTCCTTACTAGCCTTGTAATAAAATGTCGTATGTGCTCAACTAGAGTTGCATATCACATAAACCTATTCTGTAATAGATGGTGTGGACTGCAAAAAGAAAATTCAAAAATTGTTTCTGTCAATGAACTATTTCTGAGCACTGGTAGGAACAATGTTCCAAACTTACACAACAAAAAACTATTATAAGATCAGATGTAATAATTATAAAATTGTATGGAGTTTGTATATGCTTTTTCTCATTGCTTTCAATTTTCGACATCTCTAAA
Source organism: Chamaecyparis obtusa (assembly GCA_027943335.1). NCBI lineage: Eukaryota > Viridiplantae > Streptophyta > Pinopsida > Cupressales > Cupressaceae > Chamaecyparis > Chamaecyparis obtusa. Next base: position 282,081 of record BSBK01004570.1, on the reverse strand, counting down.
TTTTTCCTTGCAAATAAAAATCTTCAAACTCAAGGTTTTGCATCCGTAAGAATTATATGGCTTCTCTAAGTTGACTGATTTCTTTCCCATTTATCTTTGTAGTAAAATATCGTATGTGTTGGACTAGAGTTGCATAGCACAAAACCTTTTCTGGAATGGATAGTGTGAGGTATGGACTGTAAAACAGACAAACATTGTTTATGTTAATGAACTAATTGCAAAATTATCTCTAACACTACAAGGAACAATGTTCTAACTTAAACAACTAAAACTTTTATAAGCTGTAATAATTATGAAATTGTATGGAGTTTGTATATGTTTTTACTCATTGCTTTCAACTTGACATCTCTACATTTGTCCTTGCAATTAAAAATTCTTCACATTTAAGCTGTTGCATCTGTCAGAATTCTATGGCTTCTCCAAATTGACTGAACTATTTTCCCAATTGATATTGGCGAGGCTAGTTGCTTTTATGTTACTTACCAAAGAATCGAGATGCATGGGAGAGAGAATTGGCTAAGAAGAGATCAAAGTACACTGTCCTGAAACAAGAGCTTCTTGTGAATCCGGTAGGTAATTGAAAAAGTCCGATTATGCAGAAATGATTATCCTATTTGAGAAGTGTTATTTATTAAATTACTTTTCACATTTTTGATGAATTTGATGATTTGGAAGCTAATGAAATCTTTCTTTTGGTCAGTCAGAATTGACAAGAAAGTTGGAGACTACTAAACATTTAAAACAACTGGATAGTAATGACGAAAAGGGGGTGCTCAGGAGACATGAAATTAGTCATGGAGATCATCCACTTAGCCTTGTTGAAAGTAGCGTCTGGAATCAGTTCTTTCAGGTTCCTTGGACATTGCCTTGTAATAAATGCTCTTGATTTGTTCATTAAACAGCTAAATGATGCTTGACTAATTTGTTTTTTAGCTGGACACCCATACCCATATTTTGAACAATTATAAGAATAAGTAGATACACTTTGATGTTCAATATATTCTGTATACCAATTAGGCCTAAAGAAACATAAATGTTGTCTCTTTTCTCATTGCTATTTTGAATTGTATGTCCACTCAGGACACAGAGATAGCAGATCAAATTGAACGTGATATTAAACGCACACATCCAGATATGCCTTTCTTCTCTGGAAATTCTGCGTCGTCATTAGAGAATCAGGTATTGCAATTGTCATGTATTGCTTTTATTTAGAAGGAAGGATTTTGCACATAATGTAGAAGGAAATTAAAATTCCTGGAACTTCCTTGATTGTTTGTGGAACAGGAGGCCATGAAGCGTATTCTGTTCATATTTGCCAAGATGAACCGTTCAATTCAATATGTCCAAGGAATGAATGAGGTCCTTGCTCTACTCTATTATGTGTTCAAAACAGACCCAGATGAAGGAAATGCAGTAAGAAACGTATCCATGGTGAACTTCATATGCCTGAATTTGTCAGTGGAAAGCAATAGTCTGCATTGTGATAGCATGTAATTTTTGATATTTTATGTGTTACTCAAAAAGATGAATGACTGGATATCATTGTTGCTATGAAATATTGGATCTTTTCCTGTGGCAAATTGCACCTTATGAAACATGTTTTTTTCATTATCGGAAGTACATCAACCAGAAGTCTGGATCTGTCTGTGGGTGTGCTTTGTGGAGTTCTTGCATGCTCCCCAAATTTAGGAAGGGAACTCAATAATACATAGGTTTTTCAAAGATTTACCTACAGAACTACCACAGTTGAAAAAATACATCGAAATGGGAACCTAATTTGTTGAAAATTGTAATACGCGGATGGTGAATTGCAAAAATATGAAGAGAAAATATTCAAATAGAATGGCTAAATCTAGTCTGGGATAGCCATATAAAGTTATGTAAAAGCCAACTTTGCATGAACATTTCTGTATCATTTAATAGCATTATATCTTCTTCAAGGTCTCTTAATGCCATTACAAAGAGGCCTTCTGACAACTCAACAATCTCATTTGAACGCTGACCAAATTGAATAGAACATGTCACCAAATAATGATCCCCAGCAGTAATATTTGATATTGATATCACAAGTCATCTTTCAATACATTTTAGATTTAGGGAAATCCTTTCTTTATCTTGGTCTGAACTGGTACCCTCAAAGTATTTAATATTTACTTCTCATTACGGGATGATTGTCAATGGCTTGTTCCATGTTCTTTCTTGTATTGCTTTTTCCCCTTGTGAATGGCATCCATAATTGTCTGAATTTCAGTATATATATATACTCTGGATCTTATTCATCTCAACTTTCAAAGGATGCATGCAACCTGTTGATGGTCTAAATATCTGTTGAGGATGAATGTGCTGCACATGACTATCAAACATGGAAAGCCTCACAGATGTGGGACAGGTCTGTCAGTCAATCTCCGAGAATACAAGGCCAGCTCTTTACCTATTATAAAATAAGTTAATTCTAAAGGAAAAGGAAAGAGAAGCAAGAGAGAAAATAAGACAAATGAAAAAGCTCGCACCAAATAGATTTCCTCTTACAACTGAGAGAGAGCTTTGCAACTCCTTGTACAAACTAACAAAAATAATAGCAATAAACACATATTCATCAAAAAAATTCATATATAGAATCAAGAGTTAGAGTTTGAAGAAAATCAAACCCTTAGTTTGATATTATGATAGTATTGAATAGTCATACAATGCAATATAACTGATTTTGGACATATCCACAAAAGATCCTCTATTTGATTACAAAAAGAAGTAAAAAACGTCTTCTATACAAGACTCAATAGCTCATTTACATAAATTAGGCTCTCCACTACAAATGGGCACAAGGCTGCATATTTATAGGAAAAACACCTAAACCTACAATAAGAATTCCTCCCCAAAAGCAAGGAATCTAAATTTTGAAATCCACTAAAGCATAAATTTTCATTTAATGTTGGGTCGCAAAAGGAGTGAACTGATAAGAATTATAGACATAAATGCCCCTCATTGGTAATTGGAGCATCTTTGGGATGGGTTACAAGGTACTCAACTTTGAATTTCAACTCTCCTTTGCATATGCAACTGCTAAGTTGGTTGTATGTCATGATGGTGCTTGAAGAGGAGCTGCTAGGGTTTGAATGCTTCTCAATACCCATGCATAGAGTGATTGAGATTTGAAAAGAAAAGCATCTCAATTCTTGCTTACTGCATCTCTTCAATCGAAATGACTTTGAAAATTTCTATTAAATACCAAGGCTTTAAAAATTCAATCTCAAGGTTCGCCACTATCAAAATTGGTTAAGGAATGTGTTGCATTCCTTGCAGGTTGTTGAATTAGATATATTATGGAATATCAAATGGCTCTCTATACTTCAAGAGGGAGAAATGTTACCTTTTAAGTTGAAATCCCAAGAGCACACCATATGGCAATTAAACAAACTAATGGCACTGTCAAGGATCAACACTTCCCAAAATACCAACACAAAGCCCTAGGATTCACATGAACATTCACCTAATATAAAAAGATCAAAAGAACTTGCATAGTTATGCACACCACCAATGGGAGAAGATTGCTAAACAAGAACATGCACACATGATCGACAAAAGAATGGAGGTCCACCATAGGATGACCTAGCCATAATGATCCAATGGCACACCCACCTACTAACAATTCCATAAAAGCCTCCATAAAATTGCATGATTCCTAGGATTGAAAAGGATGGTTGTTTCAAAACCCAAGAGCACAAAACTTTGACATCTCTATATGGTAAAACCCACTATATAGTATTAGTGATATCATAAAAACTGCCAAGCTTTGAACTTAAAAAGGAAAAATCAATTAGCTAGGGTAAACATCCAAGAATTGATCTGATGGCTCACAAGACCTAGGTAATATTACCATTGACACATTTACGAACCCCCATGAACCATGAAATCAAAGAAATCCACTTGTTACTTTAGGACAAGACCTTGAATAAACAAAGAGCTCCCGTAGGCCACCATGAATAAGAACTTGGAGCTCAGACATAGTAAGGAAAATATGATTATTAATGTAACAAGGGACCAAAGCATGTAAGCATGGAAAAACGTCATGAAATAATCTCTTGGATGACATATCGATGCTAAGAGTAGTGTTCAATGGCACTTGGCAGAGGCACAAAAAATGGAGCTTTAGCTAAATTATCTCAAGTCAATTATCAATGGCAAGGAATGAAACATCAAGGAATGCTAGGAAAAAAGGGAGATAACAAGGATAAAAGGCAGCACAAAGGAAAGTTTGCAAGTAGAGTGCAAAATTTGCACAACAATTTTTGGCACATCCAATGGCACTCAAACCCACAACTATGAATTGGTGAGGTCACACATGGAGGACTTCATCCCCATTTAGACATTCAACAATAGCACCCAAGGGGTTTGAACCTTGATAACAAGAACAACACCCCAAATTAACCATCGCAATATGCCAATGCGGGCAACAATTGTTCAAATGTTGATATAATCTTAATCTTCTAATCTTTAATACTTCCCATTTTCACCTAGAAACTCTACTCAATCTTGAGCCTAAAAGTTTTTAACTATGGTTTTTTGAGGAACCACAATTAACTACTCTGCTAGAGCTTTTCTTATTCACCTAGAGGCTCCATATTGTGATCTAGGAATTTTTAAGGGAGTCCTTGCCCTTGATTTATAATGTTTTTTCGGCCTATATTGCAATAATGATTGATTCCATGTGCAAGTTCCCTACTAAAATGGCCACATACAACAACCTCACACCCAGTCACAATGTTTCTATGTTTGCTACCATGTTTGTCGAAAGCAGCACCCAACTATTTCTTGCCCACAAGCTTTTTGGGAGAAATGGAATCAATGGCATTCCAAGGAGAAAAACATCGAGAAAGCTAAGCTTGAAATGCTCTCACTACAGTACGATGTTAAAAGAGACTATGGATAAGATAATAAGAAATAAAAACTTCCAAGCCGTCCTTGTGAAGAACCAAGGATGGAGGACACTTTGGAAGAAGAACGAGGTCACACTTTTTGAGAGAGATACCTTATAACAAAGCAATGTGGCTATGATAGTTGCATGGGAAAAAACATGCCTTGGAAGAAAATAAGAAAAAGCGATCATAGGTGGCATGTCTCTAGCAACAGAGACAAAGACGAAATGGAAAGAATATTGTCGTGCATTGAAGATTTGTGCTCCCAGTGATCTGCACCTATTCAAGAATGATTCTTTGTAGCCTAGTTGGTTATTTCTTAACCATATACATACAGAAGGGTGTCTGCTTATGGAAGAGAGATCTCTGGTGCACCAATCGCTATGTTATCAATTGATGATAGAGATCCTCTCTCTTTCCTAGACACAATGAATGACAATGATGGCATGTATCCCCCTTTCAAGGAGTTTACCTAGCACAATATGTTTGAAGAGGATGATGTTGTGAATATCTTTGTTGAAGAAAAAGACAAATTCCCTCCATGAAAATTTTAGCTCAAAAAATTGCACCTATACCTATTGCTTCCCTATTCTCTTCATCTTGTATCAGCTTCCAAGTTGTCCAACGTGAGCCAACACAAATCATGAACCCACTCGCTCTCCTAAAAATCTTCACCTAAAGGAGGCTATAGAGATGAAAAGGCTAACTTCGGAAAATTCTACTAAGTGGATGGCTTTTACTAGACAATTTGCAACTTAGTGTGCCATAAATTTCAAGATATGCACCTTTTGGTGCAAGATGTGGTGTTCTTGGTAAATGATGAATGTGAATGTTTCCCTCAATACTCGAGGCTTTGATTCATTCGAGAGTTTTCCTCATGCCTTCAATGAAGAAAAGAAGAAGAAAAGGAAACTCTTTTGTGTTGTGGATGCCACATTACATGAAAATGAAGTTATTTCATGCATTCTAGATAAGAATTCAACTGTTGAATAGCTTGTTGAAGCTAAATTATTGAAGACTTCTTGGCCATAATAAAGATGAAGGAATGCAAAAAGATAATGAAGAGGTGTCCTCTCTTATAGATAAGTTCCTATGGTGAGAAATTCTACAAGATTAGGAGTAATGGCATGGTTGACTTTTTTGAATAATTCCCACTTAGTGTGCCATAAATTTCAAGATATGCACCTTTTGGTGCAAGATGGGGTGTTCTTGGTAAATGATGAATGTGAATGTTTCCCTCAATACTCGAGGCTTTGATTCATTAGAGAGTTTTCCTCATGCCTTCAATGAATAAGAGAAGAAGAAAAGGAAACTCTTTTGTGTTGTGGATGCCACATTACATGAAAATGAAGTTATTTCATGCATTCTAGATAAGAATTCAACTCTTGAATAGCATGTTGAAGCTAAATTATTGAAGACTTCTTGGCCATAATAAAGATGAAGGAATGCAAAAAGATAATGAAGATGTGTCCTCTCTTATAGACAAGTTCCTATGGTGAGAAATTCTACAAGATTAGGAGAAATGGCATGGTTGACTTTTTTGAATAATTCCCATGTTTCATTGGTTGGGGTTGATTCTACAAGCACAAATGTGATGCACTCGTCTATTGCCGACACACGATGCCCATTGAAATTCTAGTCAACTTTGGAGAGCAGGATCTAATTTAAACCTATCATCAACATTCTCCAAAGCAACATATAGATGACAAGCAACATGATGAGACATCTAGTGCTATGGAGTCTGTAGATGTGCTTATTTTCAAGCATACAAGAGAGCTTTGATTCTTCAATTTTCTTCTTAAGCCCCTCTCTATTGTAAATCAACATCTAGATCATTCAAAGAGGCAAGGTGATTCAAATGTTCAACTAGTAGAATACTACATGGAGATAATGAAGACGAGTCCTCTCTTATAGATAAGTTTCTATTGTGAGAAATTGTACAAGATCTAGGAGTAATGGCATGGTTGACTTTTTTGAATAATTCACATTTCATTGGTTGGGGTTGATTCTACAAGCACAAATGTGATGCACCCGACTACTGTCAACACACAAAGCCCATTGAAATTCTAGTCAGCTTTGGAGAGCAGAATATAATTCAAACCTATCATCAACATTCTCCAAAGAAACATATAGATGACAAGCAACATGATGAGATACCTAATGCTATGGAGTCCATAGATGTGCTTATTTTCAAGCATACAAGAGAGCTTTGATTCTTCAATTTTCTTCTTAAGCCCCTATCTATTGTAAATCAACATCTAGATCATGCAAAGAGGCAAGGCGATTCAAATGTTCAACTAGTAGAATACTGCAAGATGAAGAAAAATAAATTTATGTTGTTCCTTTTCATGCAAGTTATCTAATTGATTGTTGCCTCAAATTTAGTTTCATGAAGCCCAGTCATAAGGAGAGGTGATTATTTCTCCCTGCTTATGAACAAGTCTATTCTTGGCAAAGTTTTGTTCCTTTGGTCTTCATGTGAGAAGGCAAATGTGTTGTGTAATGATGTTCTGCTCTAGATGAGGGATGTTATTTCTTTTGATGTCTAACTCCATTGCCTAATGGATTATGGTTGGTATTCTTTTCTTTTGGGTTTATTCTTTCCTAGAAGAAAAAAAAACCTATGAGTTGCCAAAACTACAGTGCAATTTTATGCACTCCATTTTCAAATTTTCCTTCATACTACCTTTCATCCTTGTCTTCCCCCTTTTCACCAACTTTCCTTGATGTTTTGTGTGTTAACATAAATAAATGATTTGAGATAATTTAATTTAGGCTCCACCTCTGTGCCATTGTTCCTTTGTTCTTGTTCATAGCCTTTTGTGTTGATATCTAGTATGAAAGATCTTTCCATGGCCTTGTTTCATGTCTACATGCTCTGGTCCCTTCCTTGCTACATTAATAATCATATTTTCCTTGCTATGGTTGAATCTCAAGTTCTTATTCTTGGCAACTCTATTCTAAGTTGGTATGGAAGATCTCTATTTATTCAAGGTCCCGACCTCCACTAGCTGTTGGATATGTTTTATTCAAAGGTCCAAAAGAGTTTAGACTATTTTTTGTACTTTTGACTCCTTAGGCTCCCGCCATTGGTTGATTGGTGTTGGCATGGAAGTTTGATTGGTTCACAAGAGTTCCCAATTGAGTTAGTGGTATATATAATTCCGAAGCTTTGTAGGTTGTTGGTTCATTTTTTGGGTGTTTATGCTTGTTGTTCAATCTTCTTCGAGTTATACTCTTGACAATTTATGATGGCATCAGCATTACATGGGGGGCTCCCACTATTCGAAGGTTTTCTCAAAATTTTGTACAGTGTCTGATTCATTTTGATCCAATGACTCGTGATCTCATGGAGGCTTTTTCTGAATTGTCAACTAGTGGGTTTGCAATTGATCCATTATTTCCAGGTCATCCTATAGTGCCCCTTTCTTTTGTCTGTTTGTGTGTGCATGTTCACATCAGCAACATTCTTTGACAAGTTGTGTGCACAATCATGGGGGCACCACCGATTGTCGTGCCCCCACCAAAATGCCACATATTCTAGCATGTGAAAATCATTAACTATGCGATTGAAGTTTAAATAGTGCCCATATCATAAAAGCCAATGCAGTTAATAATATGATTAAGGTAGCACTAGCAATATTCAAGAGGTGGTGCTAACAAAATAATAAAATTTTGATTTCCAAGGGCAAGGATGGTATAAAAGGAGGTGACTCTTTCACCAATAAGTATAAAAGAGAAATCAAGTCATTCAGAAAAAGGGCATCAATTGGGAATGAATATTATGTGACTTTGCAAGTAATTGTTAGAGCCAAAGTGAACGAAACCCCTCCAAGGAAATTAAGAGACTTAAAGATGAAAACCCTTCCTTCTCCTATCAAGTTATTGGACAAAAACCCATAACTTGTCTAGGTATCAAGGACAAACATTCAAGGAAAAATAGCTGCAAATAGAGAGGAGAATCATAGTAGAAAATCAAGATGAGTCTATTTTCAGAGTTATGTCAAAGTGATAAAACCGAATAATATAATAAAATTCATAATTTTTTATTAAATTATATTTATAAATAAAAATACCAAGTATCATTTTTGAGTTAGAATTTTTGTTTGAAGGCAAAATAGACAATGTTCTAGAAAGTGACATTACATTGATCTTCTATATGAAGTGGATGATTAGGTATCACACAAGATATTGCATTGGTATTTTGGGAATGTCAAGACTGAGTGACACCATTGGTCTATTTGGGATGCCATCTGATATGCCACAGAAAATCTAATATAATAGCCCATGTAGAATGAAGCCCATTCCTCAATGAATTTTGATAGCAATGAATCCTAGCAACCAATGTTTATAGCTAGGGAATTCTATAGAAGCTTAGTTACCGGTTCAAATGTGGTATGAGAACCCGGTACGTGGATGCATGGAAATGTTTTTGGGGTTTTCGATGCATTTGGGTACGTGTGTGTGTGTACACATGCACACAAAAAAAATTAAAATATACAGATTTGTAAAACAAAATCATTTGATAGTACAATACTTCATCATTGATCAATGCCAAATGCCAAATATACAAAAAAAAAAGAAATATATAGTATAGAAATATACAATCCAAGATGTGCATCCTGGGTGCATCCACACGCATCCGAACTGGATGCATAGGGGCAGTGGATGCATCTTGCAACTAAGTATAGAAGTTTTCAGAGGCATTTCAATCCAAGAGACGCATACTACGAAAGAGTTGAGTTGTTTCCTCTTCAAATCTTGACCATTCCATGGATGGCTTTTGAAAAGGATTCAAAGCTCAATGGCCTTGCTCTAAGCATTGTCAAGACATGCAACCACCCATCAGTTGCATATGTGAAACAAAGAGTTGAAGTTCAAAGTTAAATACTTTGCACCCATCCCGTAGGTGCTCCAACAATCAACAAAGGATATTTATGCCACCCAACCTTCAGCATGACTTCTACCTCCATGGATTTCAAAATTCAAACTCGTTTTTGGGGGGCCTGCTATGTGAGGCTTTCCATGATTGGCAGTCAAGCAGGGCACATTTATTCTAAACAAATATTTAGACCAACAACACAACCCTTGATCCATTAGGAACGACCTCATTGATCTTGGTTTACCACATTTAATTGCAAAATCCAGCACATAAAAATGTAATTAAATGACACAATCACTACACAATTGTTAGACTCATATTGCTAGATGTTATTTCCATTTTACATTTATATACCATCAGAAGAAGCTTTGTGGAAATATTTGTTGAATGCCTTCTAATCCATGGCCTAGCACAATATGCAAGAAGCAGATGATGTTGGCCTTTTGCAGTCTCGTTTCATTTGAATGAGAGGTTGTTGCTTCTATCGCGTGCCTTGCATTGAGAACAAGCAGTGGCAGGTCCCTGAGACACCAGCACATAATTGGTCCCCACATCAGTGGTATTTCCTACAAAGAAATGATGCTGTAGTTGTGTGATTTATGTAATTTTTGGAGGGAAGATGATCCAATCATAAAAGTGGAAACTCGTCTGCAGAATACTGTTTTACCATAAATTTCTGTGTACAGTTGACATTAGCTAAGAAGTAAAATGCTCATCCAATTTTAGTGAGATATGAAAAACATGAAATACAAATCATTGCATATCAATAAATTACAAGGGCAAACAAGTGTAGGGAAACCCCCGTCGCTTGCATTCAAGCAAAGTCCTTTGAATTTTTAGACATAATCTTTCCACAAATTTTTTATTGAAATCGGGAATGCATCTGGATGCAACTATGTGAGAGTTTTCTATATCGACAGTTTGGTCATACTGTATGATGTAAACAACTCAAAACACTTGCATCCAGACACATTCGTAATTCCTCTAGATTTGACATTGTTTCGTGTCAACAAGTGGAAATTTCTTTTTAATATATAAAAACACAGAAATGCAGCAAAAACCTGTATGAAACATCACCATTCAGGAAGAACCAACTGGAAGAAAACACTGCAGATCCAACTAATAGAATCAGATAAGTAGTCTGGTTTTAGAAAGGAGATGTTTTCCATTTCCTCTGCCTGGCAGGACTAAGATGCCTCAAATCAATGAAGACAAACATGGACAGTGTTTATATGGCTATTTATGGATGATGATAGAATGCACTGAAAGAATGTGTACATGTTGCCTTACCTATTGAAAACAGAGTGTACATGTTTACTTCAGGAGGCCAATTTAGACTATTTACTTCAAATCATTATTAATAGTTAATACACAATTAACTGTTTTTGCTCTTGTTAATTTCATGCACAATTGAATATTTTCGAACTTTGTAGGCTATAGGACTTTTAACCACGAAAAAATTGAAATTTTAATTTAAGACTATAAACTAGTCTACAGTAATGTTGCTTGCTTAAAATGCATATTTCAGCCAAAGCATATGTGAACCAGACTTACTTGCATTCAAAACTTTAAATCACTTGATATGTAGATCTCAATTGTAACTCATTGTATCCTAATTACAATCATTTTGGCTATTGCACAGGTCCATGCAGAAGCAGATGCTTTTTCTTGTTTTGTGGAGTTGCTGAGTAATTTTTTGGACCATTTTTCCCAGAAACTAGACAATACTGCTGTAGGCATCCGTTCTACAATGGTACGAATGACAGAAATTTTGAAAAAACATGATGAAGAGTTGTGGCGCCATCTTGATGCTACAACCAAGGTATGGAATTAACGAATCAGAAGAAAAATAAGCCAAATTTAACAAGGTAATGTGAAACTAGGCCTTAATGTGTTCAATAGTACACAAATGTGAGTTGCACATACAAGTCAAAAAGCATTGGAAGGGGCTTACAAACAGCAACTATATGACAGGAGGAAGTTATGCAGTAACTAGGGTAGCTAAAAATTCAATGAACATTTTCCCCTAAATAGAGAGGTCAAACAGAATGAAAAGGGCAGTGTGATTTGTCACAAGAACTAATCCTCTGCTTGATTTCTACTATTAAAACACAATATTTTTTTGTCATAGGAAAACGAATCTTATTTTGATTCACATTACACGTTTGTGCTGTTTGCATTGTATTTGTTCTTCAAATTCTGTTTTCAGAAATTGTCCATTTATCCCAAATCAATGTAGACTGGGACTTGTACAGAGCCTGCTTCCTTCATTTTCAACCAGTCATATGGGAGAGGCTGAAGGTGGGGTGTAATCCTGCTAGCTAGTATGAAACCTTTCCTAACTCACAAGTGAACAATAGCTCTGTTGACAATCGTAGAATTTTTAAAACTGTACAATAACTTGTCTTTGGATGCAAGTCAATGTGTCTTGAAGAGTGTGATCTTTTATCCCACAGCATAAACGTTACTTCTCATCTCTGTTACAATATCCTTTACATGGGAAATCATTTTACATTTATCAAATACTACTTTATGGAAAAGATATAATGGAGTGTGCTTCATCTTGCTTGTAATGTGCAGGTAAACCCTCAGTTTTATGCATTCAGGTGGATTACTCTGCTTTTCACACAAGAGTTTAGATTCCCTGATTGTTTGAGGATTTGGGACTCACTTCTAAGCAATCCTTATGGGCCTATGGTATGTTTCTATCTTCCATCTGAAAGAGAATCTTTTATAAGTTATTTATACAAAGTTTCAATTGTAGTTTTACAAAAGTGAGATATCAAATACCCAAAAAACTAATCAAAATAAATATGTGCTCTATTAATTTTCTTCATACTGAAATAGCAGATACTGGCATATTGTAGAGCTTGAGTTGATGATTCTGAGGCCTATCACATTTTTTGCATGAAGTTTTAGGCTATCTGGTGACTTTACCTACTCTGTGACTGCAGGACATATTACTCCGCATATGCTGTGCTATGCTAATATGCGTAAGAAGCCGCTTGTTGGCTGGTGATTTTACATCAAATCTGAAGTTACTTCAACATTATCCATCGATTGACATCAACCATCTCTTGCGTGTGGCAGATGAACTAAAAACAAAATCTTAGAAGTTTGACGCTTATATTGATATTTGATCATTCAAAATGTAAAGAAAATGCTTGTCAATTTCAAATAGGTCCGAGATTGTCTTTATAGAGAGAATAACCCAATCCAGAACAAAAATATGATAGAATAGAAAAATCATATGATTGTTTTATGAATAAACATGTTTTTTTTTTACCAATTGGCAAACAAATTTCTTTCCTTGAGTTTCATCACTGAAAAGGATCATAATCAGGCATTTTACTCATCAGGGTTCAATTATCCAGTTCCCATGTAACATGATGTATAGAAAATAAACTGATGCGATCAATGTGAAGATAAATCTAGTGCAATCACATTAATTGAATATCTAAGGCATGCAATAGTCATTATTTTATATGAAATTTATCAGAAGTCGCATCCAGTGCAACCTCATAAAAGACGGCAATCTACAAAAGAAATTTTCATAATACTTTTAGTTTTTACCTGATCTAAGAGTCTTAGGTGTATCTTCCTTCAAATTTTGGCTTTTCCTTTGATCCATATTGGGTTGTTTTAACATTTAATATATTACACAAAGAATACCAAAATATTAGCAAAACCTCTTTCTCTACAAATTTGTTTCAGAATGAGACTTCACATATTTGAGAACTCCATAAAACTGAGCAAAGAAGCACATTGTGAACTTGAACTGAATCCACCCCAAGATGGAATTAGGTTTCTGTCCAACCCACCAATATCCAAGGGTTTTTGTCCTAGGGATTTCAACCAGAAGTCAGAAGCTCTCAAAGCTCTCCAAAAGAACATAATAAAACCAAGTATATCTGAAATGGGGCTCAATCAGTCTTTTTATAACACTCTGAGGAAGCTTTCAAAAGACTAATCAAATTTCCTTCTCTTTCTGATTTTGATTTTAGCTTGGGAAATAACAAAGTGTCCTTATACTTTTATGTTGAAATATCAATTGATTAAATATCATTGTTCAGCTCCAAAATAATTAAATACGAATGATTTCAAAGCTTTAGGACTAGATTCGAAAATTAATTAATTAATGTTTATGACCTTATTAAATAATTAAAATAAGTCATCATTGAATTTTTTTATTCTTTGACAACTTAAGTTTTAATCAATTCATTATATTTTAAGGTCAAAATAAAAAGGAGATTACGGTCCTCCCTTTAGAGAGATTGTTTTCCTCAAGCAATACCAACTCAGACACAAATCAACATGTTGGTCCTAGTTGAAACCAAGTAAGATCCCAGTTGAAACCAACTCTCTCAAGCAAGTGCTCCAAACTCTCAGCTCCCCACAGCTACTCATACTCAAAATCCTCTCCTGAAGCAGTTGCTGCTACAAATTTCATGGGAAATATTTTATCATTTTCAGTTTAAGAAAATAACAGGTTGCATATAAGCAACTAGGGCAAACAATTAGCAGCAGTATCCTCCACCAAGGGAACCCTGCCTAAGATTTACGTTTGTGCCCCATTGGAAATCAGCTGGTTATTTAATTGAACTGCTGCTATGAAAAAATGAATCTTTTTACCATTCTTGACCATATTTGAAGCCACCTCGACAAAAGATGACTTAAACTGACAAGGCAATTGGCATGTAGTTGCTTATGTTCAAGGGACTTGCTACTATTTGAGATAAAAGTGTATTATACCTATTGGTGCAGATCCATTCAAACACTTTTTGAATAAATTTAGCCATATGGAGAGGGATAAAGTGTTGTCCTCTTCACATTGATCCAAGTCAAACAAAGCATGTTCAATAGGGATTGATTCCTCCACTAGAATGTTTGTTTGCGAGAAAAAATGACCCATAGTCTAGGGCACAACCTAGCACACAATACCCCAAACTGTAGAAATCCAGATGTGTTATAAGCAGAATCCAGTAATGACTATTGTTAGCCGTAAAGTTTATGTTGCCGTCGGGTGTTAGTTTGCCGACGGGTGTTAGTTATGTTGCCGATGGTTGGGAACGGGTGACGACGTTTGGTCACACCCCTTCGGGTAGATAAATATGTACCACCTACGGGTGAAGGATTATTATGGATTATGATGTAAATGTACTTCCAGTCTGGAATGATTAATGAAAGTATTTATTATTCTTTGATATATTATGTATTTATTATATTTCCTGTACTGTCTATGCAATATTAAGTTCACCCCAGCAGGAAAACATCTGGCGTCGTTGCCAAACGAATTTGGCAAGTGATGGTATGAGTGGACGGATGGGAATACCATTGGACGAGAATATCGATGTGAGGACGAATGAGGACAGAATCATTGAATAGAATTTATGCCTAATCAATTGAATAAAAATCGAAATTTAAAGAAGGAACTCGAAGAAGAACAAGCTGCTAGACAAGCCGTACTCGCACAGTAGCAAGCCAATCGGAGGGAGAGATTCCGAAGACGCGCCGAAGGACTTCCGAAGGGAGTAAGTGAAGGCGAGGGTCTGGAGGAATCTGACTGGGAGGTCGAAAGAAGTGATGAGGACCGCCTAGAGGAGACAAGGAGCTTGTTCGGGTCCTTAACCTTAACCCCACAGACGGAAGGAAGAGAAGCCCGAAGGAAGGAAGAAGAGGAAGCCGCACAGAGGGAGGCTCAGGATACCGTTGCCGCTGAGAGTGTCGAAGTGACAGAGGGGCACGGGGATCACAGTAGCCCACCAGGCTTGGACAGTTCCAGTAGTTCGGGGACATCAAGTGGTACAGTACCGAAAAATTCCGGAGGACCGACACCGACAGTACCATCCGAGCCTGTAACACAACTGGTGCTGCAAACACAGTCGGCACCTAGAAAAGCAAACATGGTGACTAACAAAGAAAGCTGCCAAAATTCCAGGGCGATGGGAAGGAAGATCCAATACGGCATTGTCGTACGTGCGAGACAATCTGGTCGGCGAATGGAGTCGTCGATCACGCAGAATGGGTAAAACAGTTTCCGGCCACACTGAGAGGGCTAGCCATCGACTGGTACTCCGATGTGGACGAAACAAAGGTGACCACAATGAAATTGTTTCCGAGATATACGGTACCAAACAAGGTAAGAAAGAGACTGTGCGGGCTTACAGTCGCCGATTGAAGGAGTTAGTCGGAAAAATGGATAGCCAGCCATCGGATGGCCTGAAGAAAAGATGGTTCGTGGAGGGCCTGAAATCTAACCTATGGAGGAAAATGAAGATAGTGCCCCCCACTTCATACGTAGACGCCTATAACCGGGCAATGGACTTGGAGAGCGAACAAAAGACCTCCAAGAAGAAAAGAAGCAAGTCCTCTTCCGACGAAGATGACACTTCGGATGATGACAGTGGCAGTGATGGCGAGTTGAAGGGAAAAGTCAAGGCACTCCAAAAGAACATGGAGAGAATGATGAAGGAATTCAAGACCATGAAAGGGGGTACCAGCAAGGGGGAAGTTGACATTTGGTGTACGGACTGCAAGGCGAGTGGCCATACAAAGGGGTCGTGTCCCAAAATGGCATTTTGTGACGTTTGTCAGATCATGGGCCATTCCACCAAGGAATGCCCATACAACATGAAGGTGAGGAATCAACAAGTGCTATTTACCCAACAACAACCATCTACATCGGGGGCAGAGACTAACAATAACGCATCCTCCAGCAGGTACGGAGGCAACCAACGCGGTGGCGGAAGGGGCTATAACAACACCAACACGAGTCGAATACAATATGACTCCAAGGGTCGGCCTGATGGAGTCCAAATTTCAGCAAAAATTTGGGACTTCCATTTGAGAAATAGTATTAGAAATTTATGTCGAAAGATTCTCACGAACACAGGAAAAACTATAAGCATCACTAGTGCCCAAGAGACAAACACTTCATAAAGAACGATGTTCTGCTGAAGATGGAAGAAGAATACATTGAAAAGATATATTTAAATATCAGGCTTCAAGCCAGATTTAGTTGTCACTAAGTGAAAGACGAAGGTTGAGGAAAACAGATAACAATAGAATTGCCAAAGCATGTTGAGCAACAGTTGTAAAAGGACCGGAAGAATCTACCTGAAGCAATACATTAAGTGATGAAAGAAAATACTTTTTAGAGGATGTAAGGAGAAGGTTTATTATATGAAAATCTGTGTGGGAACATATTCCTAGGCTTGCGGTTGTGTAACAGTCCCAGCGATTTCATACTTTGCATACACAAGGTCACTCAACACACAAAAGATACATACTATTGAACCCAACGTATTTATCAGCAGAGATAATATACTCAGAAAAATATATGTCAAATCAAATGCTTGAGATATAGAGACGTTAAGCACCAGCATTGAAGACAATCTCATATCCATGCATCCAGTGATCAAATAGAAGAAGAAACATATGTAAATGGCAGTTATAATACTCAATGGACTTTGCACCGGCAAAAATTTCGACACAGTAATTATATTGAAGGCAATATTTTGAAGACTATACAGATCATGATGACAGTATATCAGCGTAAACCTTGAAGCCATAATGAATACATTAATAGTAGACAAATACAAGAAAATGAGTCCAAATGATATGATGAAGGAACACGCAGCACTACCATATAGAATATTATTCAAAGCAACATCCACGTTGCGTAGAATGGAATGCATAGGTTATCGTGAGCTTCAAATATATTTATCGAGATATGGTAAACAGCATTTGTGTCCATAAAAATAGAGATGTATAGATGCCACGATAAACATAGGTATTGTGCCAACATCGATTAAAGGACAATTGAATTATCATTGGGTTGAATAAGTAATTTGACAAATCACCTTATGACTCAGCACAAAGTCGATTCAAATGATATACGACAATCTTTGGAGACCTACGATTATTGAAGTATATTACAATAAGCCTTTCAGATATCGCATGCTATAAATATTATTAAAAGGAAGTTAATTTAAGGATAATTTGTTAAAGACATGAAGCGGTGTGATTGAGAATTATGACTTTTAAATTTTGAAATGTCATATGCTCTTATATGTATAATATAAATAGTGGAAGTCTTATTTTCAAAAAAAAAGACAGAACAAAAAAGAAGCATTATAATTAGAAGAATATTTGTATGGAGGGATAAGGAGTAAAAATATGACTTTGTAATATAAATTCAATTATTTTAATATTATTCAACTATTTTATTTTAATAATAAAATAAAATGTTTTTTGTTTATTATTAAAGGTGTGGAGAATTAAACTGCAGATGATCCGTCCTTTGTAATTATTTTTTTAATATTGTATACAATTTAAATGTCAGATAAGTGGACATGGTCATTTAGCATCTTAAACTTGATCCTCACAGATGTCGTGAAACATTTAATTGTTTCCGAATTTGTGTCCAGTTTGTCTCCGAGGAGTTAAAGTTCAATCTGGACTAATTTAAGATTGCATAAATATTTGATCTGTCGCATCTTGATTATTTAATTGATTGGCAGTATAAGTGCGTAGAACATTATAAAGTTGTATGTAATCTTCATTGAAGTTGACTCTATTGCCCGAATGAGCAGAGGCACTGGTTTTTTTATTTTTGAAGTATTGGGTTTATATGTGAAGTCAGAAAATCTATCAAATCCTTCCTACAAACTTCAAATCTATTATTAAGAATCATTACACAAAACATTTAATTCAAACATTCAACATTCAATTTCATATTGATCGAGTTCGAGGAATTTGCCAGCCGGAAAACTCACAAGCTTAAATTTGCTATAGAAAAACCTTGAAGAAAGCGACCAAGTTAGAGATGAAGGTTTACCCGCCTAGGTGTAGCGAAGCCTAAAGTGCAGGGGAATTTGAATTATTCCCGTTTGTTGGCTAGAACAGATTTGGAATCCTATTGGAGAATTGGTAGGCTCTTGGATTTCCAATCTGTGGTTTTGGGAACCAACAGATTGGCGACTCTATTGGGGAGAGTTGCTCACAATACATATTGTGAAGTTACCTAGAATTTCTAATTTTGCAGACCAGAATCTGAAAGTAGTTCTATCAGTTTGTTTGGAAGCGTACTCTGTTGGAAGTGAGAACCCGGAAGATCAACAAATCAATATATTCCTCGAAAGAGGTGGCGACTCTATTTAATACAATTTTCATTTGGTAGCTCTGCTGAGAGAGAAGACTCAGAAGGAGATGGTGGATAGGTTTTTCAAATGTATCGATCATTTGAAAGAAAGCCTTTTATTCCAGATGGCATTAGACCATTTGATTTTAGCAAGTTTGATTATGAACCTAGCAAGTTATCCCCAAAACTTTCACAACTAGTGCCAAAGTTTCATGGAGAATGGGATGAATCCGCACTTCAACATTTGGATGCATTTTATACATTCATAGAAGACTATGAGGTTGATGCAGAAGATCAAATGGTGAAGTTGTTTGTCAGAACATTGAAGCACAATGCGAGACAGGCTTATGAATCACTACCTACACAATGTATCTCATCTTGGAAAGAGTTTGAAAAATGGTTCCTATATGAATTTCATGATGCAAGCGAGGAAGATGACATGTGTTATGAACGGTGTGAAGACCAAAGTTGCAACATGGAAGAGGATCATAGTATGTCTCTACTTGATGCATTTTTTCAGTTTGGAGAGATTTGAAGGGGAGTCTTCTGCACACTTATTCATGAGGATGGTAAATATATATCAGAAGATACTTGTAACAATTATGCCTTCACAAAAAGAAATTATGAGAAAGGTCAAAAACCTGAGAATCTCGTCAGGTGACCCTGATCTAAAGCTTCTTTTTCAAATATTAGAAGAAGATGATGAAGACAGAGAAGTGGAGTCTTATGATCAGATTGAACAAGGCCTTATGCTTGATGGAAATCGCAGTGATGATGAAGATCCAAATTACATATCCCCTTTGGACGCATTTTTGAACTTAGAGAAACAAGAAGAAGAATCTGCAGTACAATTCTTCTTGAGGATGTTTAATATCTGTCAAGAAGTACCTTTAGAATGTAGACCTCCAGCCTTTGATCTTTTCAACAAAATGCAAGAACTAGGTCTTTTATATGATCATCAGTTCCTTACCTTTCTCAAACTAATGAATAATGAACTGGATGCAGATGAGAATGAATGCAAGATTGAAGTAGCATATGAGTCAAGTGAGGTTTTAGATATGAATGGAGGAGACTCTTTTGGACAGTCTGAAGAAAGATCTTTCCATGATGATACTTGTATGATATCAAATATTAGTGAATGTGAAAATGAGGAAGATGGTTTTCTCGGTGTGGAAGAGATTTCAGCCTTGTTAGACATGGAATACCAAAGACATGTTGAGAAGAATGGTCCATATGTTTTCTCTGTCCTCCACAATAAAGAATTTGAGGATCAACACATATTCAGGAGGTACTAGATGAAAGAGACGATAATTCCCAGGAATCAAATTGTGGAGATGAAATAGAACTGCATGAACACGAAGAAGTTTTAGGAGATAATGTAAATGAAGATATTAGTCTTGTTGATGATCCAAATGAAAATTCTCATGAATGTATGCCTGAATTCTCTATGTTCCTAAATCCATTATTTGAAGAGGAAGCAAATGAAGATATGTCAGAGTTCTCTATATTCTCGAATCCGTTGTTTGAAGAGGATCCTTTATGCAATGGAATCCATCAGCATCATAATGAAGATAGCAGTCCTAATTTTAAAGTTGATGAAACTCATGAAGTGCATTCAGAGGGTGAGATATCTTTCAGTTCATCCTATGAGAACGAAATACATCAAACATATGAAGATGAGATGAAATCAGCCAGACATGATGAAGAGAGTGTGTTGAAGTATGGTTCTGAAAATTTTCGAAATGTCCTAGGTGATCAAACCCTAGGTGAGATAGAGTTTGTACTTCTTGAAGACAAGGTATTCTCCAAGCCTTTTTGTGAAGAGAAAAAACATCTGGAATATAGAGATAGGGCAGATAGTGAACAAGAAGGTATCCAAATAAAGAACATTAATCTAGAGGTTTGTATGATTAACCAAAATCTTATGTTCAGCAAGGACGACAGTGGACTTGATGACTTCTCAAAGGCTGAACATAGATTTGATGTTAACGATCGCATCAATGAAGCGATGAGAATTGTCCATAAGGATGACATGTGCAATACAACAAGATTAAAAGTGTTATGTGATCAAAAACAGGTATTTGATAGAGGAAGGATTAAGTGTTCATTTTAAGGGGGCTTGGGGCTACCCATGATCGCTTTGCAGATTTAATATGGTCTGCTTTACCTAGAGATAGCTGGGATACTCATTATGCCCACAAGGGGCATATGCCCCCAATAAGAGCCACTGATGGAGTCCAAATTTCAGCAAAAATTTGGGACTTCCATTTGAGAAATAGTATTAGAAATTTATGTTGAAAGATTCTCACGAACACAGGAAAAACTATTAGCATCACTACTGCCCAAGAGACAAACATTTCATAAAGAACGATGTTCTGCTGAAGATGGAAGAAGAATACATTGAAAAGATATATTTAAATATTAGGCTTCAAGCCAGATTTAGTTGCCACTAAGTGAAAGATGAAGGTTGAGGAAAACAGATAACAATAGAATTGCCAAAGCATGTTGAGCAACAGTTGTAAAAGGACCGGAAGAATATACTTGAAGCAATACATTAAGTGATGAAAGAAAATATTGTTTAGAGGATATAAGGAGATGGTTTATTATATGAAAATATGTGCGGGAACATATTCCTAGGCTTGCGGTTAAGTAACAATCCCAGCGATTTCATACTTTGCATACACAAGGTCACTCAACACACAAAAGATACATACTATTGAACCCAATGTATTTATCAGCAGAGATAATATACTCAGAAAAATATATGTCAAATCAAATGCTTGAGATATAGAGACATTAAGCACCAGCATTGAAGACAATCTCATATCCATGCATCCAGTGATCAAACAGAAGAAGAAACATATGTAAATGGCAGTTATAATACTCAATGAACTTTGCACCGGCAAAAATTTCGACACAATAATTATATTGAAGGCAATATTTTGAAGACTATACAGATCATGATGACAGTATATCAGCGTAAACCTTGAAGCCATAATGAATACATTAATAGTAGATAAATACAAGAAAACGAGTCCAAATGATATGATGAAGGAACACGCAACACTACCATATAGAATATTATTCAAAGCAACATCCACGTTGCGCAGAATGGAATGCATAGGTTATCGTGGGCTTCAAATATATTTATCGAGATATGGTAAACAACATTTGTGTCCATAAAAATAGAGATGTACAGATGCCACGATAAACATAGGTATTGTGCCAACATCAATATAAAGGACAATTGAATTATCATTGGGTTAATAAGTAATTTGACAAATCACCTTATGACTCAGCACAAAGTCGATTCAAATGATATACGACAATCTTTGGAGACCTACGATTATTGAAGTATATTACAATAAGCCTTTCAGATATCACATGCTATAAATATTATTAAAAGGAAGTTAATTTAAGGATAATTTGTTTAAAGACATGAAGCGGTGTGATTGAGAATTATGACTTTTAAATTTTGAAATGTCATATGCTCTTATATGTATAATATAAATAGTGGAAGTCTTATTTTCAAAAAAAAAGACAGAACAAAAAAGAAGCATTATAATTAGAAGAATATTTGTATGGAGGGATAAGGAGTAAAAATATGACTTTGTAATATAAATTCAATTATTTTATTATTATTCAATTATTTTATTTTAATAATAAAATAAAATGTTTTTTGTTTATTATTAAAGGTGTGGAGAATTAAACTGCAGATGAACCGTCCTTTGTAATTATTTTTTGAATATTGGATACAATTTAAATGTCAGATAAGTGGACATGGTCATTTAGCATCTTAAACTCGATCATCATAGATGTCGTGAAACATTTAATTGTTTCCGAATTTGTGTCCAGTTTGTCTCCAAGGAGTTAAAGTTCAATCTGGACTAATTTAAGATTGCATAAATATTTGATCTGTCGCATCTTGATTATTTAATTGATTGGCAGTATAAGTGCGTAAAACATTATAAAGTTGTATGTAATCTTCATTGAAGTTGACTCTATTGCCCGAATGAGCAGAGGCACTGGTCTTTTTATTTTTGAAGTATTGGGTTTATATGTGAAGTCAGAAAATCTATCAAATCCTTCCTACAAACCTCAAATCTATTATTAAGAATCATTACACAAAACATTTAATTCAAACATTCAACATTCAATTTCATATTGATTGAGTTCGAGGAATTTGCCAGCTGGAAAACTCACAAGCTTAAATTCGCTATAGAAAAACCTTGAAGAAAGCGACCAAGTTTGAGGTGAAGGTTTTCCCGCCTAAGTGTAGCGAAGCCTAAAGTGCAGGGGAATTTGAATTATTCCCGTTTGTTGGCCAGAACTGATTTGGAATCCTATTGGAGAATTGGTAGGCTCTTGGATTTCCAATCTGTGGTTTTGGGAACCAACACGACCGATGATCCAGTGCCGAGCTTGCAATCAGTGGGGCCACTTTGCAAGGGACTGTGACAAGGGCGACACCCTGCAGAAGCTTTGCCGCTAGTGTGGTCCTGGCAACCACAAGGATGCCAACTGCCCAAAATTCGGGGTCAACTTGCTCAACATCGAGGGAACGAGAAGTGACGAGAGGGTATTAGCCATCACACGATCACAAGCAAAACAAGCGACACTGGCGGGTAAGGAAGAAATAGAGAAGGCGATGAAGGCACCAAAAGAAACTTGGGAGATGGCTACCACCTCAGGCCGGAGGGAGGCAGAACAAAACATTCTGAGACAAATGTTACAGGTAGAGGTATCAGTGAAACTCCAGGACCTCCTTCACACCATGCCGCACTTGGGAATGACACTGTTGGGGAACTTGGCCACGCAGCCGAATACCACACGTACGGACATCCCCGAAGGGTCTGCAACGGACCCGATGATACTTGCTGTAAACAACGGAAGGTACCCGGCAGTCATGGAGATGGGCATCATTGGCATGATCCTAACAGACACTATAGTGGACAGAGGGTCAGGAGTGAACGTCCTTCCGGAGGCAACGTGGAAAAAACTAGGAAAGCCCACCTTGTGGCCACCAACCTTCAACTTACTGGGTGCAGATCAACTGGGTATCAAACCACTCGGTATGCTGATGGCATAACCGGTCACTATCAGCACACAACCATTTGTACTCAACTTTGTCGTCATTCCACTGAAGCAGAAAGGCTATGACGCCATACTGGGTAGAGGATGGTTAGTAACGGCCAAAGCGAACCATAATTGGAAAAGGAATACCCTTTCGATGGAAAATGGAGGAAAAAAGTTCACAATTGATCTCCGTACCCAGTTAGTGAGTGAGGAGATAGCTTCCTTTGAATTTGACTCCGAAGGAGAAAATGATCGAAGGGATGAAGGGACGGAATGGAACCGAATAGTGAAGGCGTGCTAAGATTGGGAGAATATGCAGAGGATGATGCAGATTCACTGAACGGTCTCTTCCATTGGCAAATAGAGGATTACGAACTCTTTCGACCAACATGTAATGTACTAAGTATTGAGGAGGTGCCGGAAACATCTTCGTCCGAGTACGGTGAATACAACAAAGGGGATGCGAAAGTAAGCGAAGTCCCCATGCATAAATTTGATGAGCGAAACCCGCTGAGGTATAAGAAGGAAGAGGAACCTAAGATCATTCTTGTTTGCGACGATTGGAATCCTGTGTGGAAGACTGCAGCCTTCAAAATCTTTATTCTCCTTCTGCTTCTTATGTACGGGCAAGAGACCAGGGTTCCTGTAGAATTTTTGGTTCCAAGCCTTTGGATCGCCATTGAAAACAGACTCGGCGACAGGGAGAGGGAACGACTGCACACTCTGTGGACTCTCGACGAACGGATACATGACGCCAACAATGGGACCAAATTGAAACCTTCCCCGAAGAGGATGAACCCGAGATGAGGGACAGAGCAACTAAGAGGATGGAAAAGGACTCAAGCGGTTAGGTAGGCGACCTGAGAGCCGTCTGTACGGGCGACCAGAGAAGCCCCCGGACAGGAAATTGAAAAATACCTGTACGGCTATGCATGACTGTATGGTGGGAAAAAAAATAAAAATAAAAATTAAAAATTAAAAAATAAAAAAAATAAAAAAATAAAAAAAAGGGAAAAAAAGCATCGTACGGCCAAAGACTTAAGTTTTAAAAAGCCACCATATAGTGAAGGAACCATGAAGGGGCCGTGCAGTGAAGGGGCAAGGACGCTAAGTGTTGACGTACGGTGAAGGAAGACATGAAAGGCAAGGAGACCACTTTCGAACGAACAACCCGTACATCCGTACATACAGGCGTGGTGCAGAAGAAGGAAGACCGTGCGGCGACGGAAGGAAATCAAATAACAAACGAAAGGAAATAGAAGGCCGTACGGCTTAGAAAAGTGCACACTCACTGCACGGAAGCAGAGATCGTTCACGTTTAAGGAGAAACGTCTGAGTATAGACTGCCGTACGGTACAAAAGGAGGAGCAATAGGAAGGCACCGTACGGTGGAAAGCAAGGTTCACGCAGGGAAGAGTTACGGCCGTACGGAGGTAGATGCAGCATGCGAACCACAACAAGGCTTACGGTACGGAAGTAAGCCGTACGACACTTAAAGAACACTCACCGTACGGCAAGAGGAAATAACACACGACAACAAAGAAAAATCCATCATTCCTACCATACGGAAGAAGCGAGCATTGGAGGTTCAAACTTGTACGGTGACATGAGAGAAATAAAGGTATGGCATAAAGTATTTGGCACATAAAAATAGGCGCATACTATACGACACGGCCAAAGGAGAGGAGGCGACATGACCAGGGAAAAAAACCGTACGGACTGAGCATGGTAGATATTGTATGCACTAGTTGGAGGACAAGACCGTATGGTGGAGAAATAAAAAACTAGAAGGGCAAGGAAAGAGTGGCAATTCTGTAATTGCCCCAGGACCCCACAGGGGCGCTGCCGCTCGCCCCGCTAGGGGCGTTGCCCCCTAGACCCCCATCGTCCTTTTGAGGTACACCACAATTGTGATTTGGGGTATCGAAAACAGCAAGAAGAAATCATTTAGTTATCAGCCTTTGGAATGTGTGACCAATTGATGAGACCTGGAGTTAGCATGGACTGTCTGCATGCCGGAGGTGGAGAGAGCACTAGAGGAAGCCTTTCGAGAAGGGTACTACGCTTTGAGGCACTTAGAGGAGTCGGTGTTGGCTGGACGTGAGACTATCTTGGTGGATGCACAGAGAGCTCGAGAGGAGCTGTCCACCCGGTTGGAGGCAGTAGAGCGACATTTGACTCAGTGTACCCAGGAGTTGGAAGCGGAGAAGGCAACACAGGTGGCTATCGAGGTTAGATTGGCTCGGAAGACAGTATTGTTTGAACAAGAGTTAGCGGAGGTTACAGTTGAAAAGTATGTGTTGGAGACAAGTTTGGTGCAGGCACAGGAGGAATGTGATGTGACGGGAAAAGACCTACTGGAAGCAACATTAGCTTTTTCAGGGACACCCCTCCACCCCTTCTCAATGATTTTCTTATTCTATATAGTGTATTTCATCTCTTTGTTGTGAGTCGTCGGAGACGACTTTCTTTTTTGGGGGGGATGATGTTAGCCGTAAAGTTTATGTTGCCGTCGGGTGTTAGTTTGCCGATGGGTGTTAGTTATGTTGTCGACGGTTGGGAACAGGTGACGACGTTTGGTCACACCCCTTCGGGTAGATAAATATGTACCACCTACGGGTGAAGGATTATTATGGATTATGATGTAAATGTACTTCCAGTCTGGAATGATTAATGAAAGTATTTATTATTCTCTGATATATATTCTGTATTTATTATATTTCTTGTACTATGTCTATGCAATATTAAGTTCACCCCAGCAGGAAAACAACTATGAGATGTAGCATACAAATAATTAAGAAACCCTAATTATTAATTAAATGAAAAATGAACAAAAGACAAAAAATAATAGCAAAATAATACACAAATTAGAGAGAGAAGATGGTATGTATATAAAATTTAACTGAATGTATTATAGATCTCTAGGAAGAGTACATAATGTTACCACACACAGTTCATTGCCTGGGGTGAAAATTGAGAGATTAAATAGTTTAAACATTAAAGCAAGCAGATGTCAAGTGATGGGCATGATTCTTTGTATGCTACATCTGGATATGGCTCTTCTTATGTGAAAAACTATGATGGCAAGTCGACTGATGATACCTCTTCTCAAGAAGAGGCTATTGACTTCCCTCTATGCTATGCTTTTCTCTTCTCTACTATGCTACCAAACTTTACCATACAAGATTTATGTCTAACTATGTAAAAATTTAAAAATAAAGATGTAATATGATGAAGCCACAAAAAAGCCTAATAAATGTCAATCTATTCATACAGCACAAACACACAATAGAAGCCCCATATTTCTGATATCCAATCTCACACTGCTCTATCTCCCCTCTTGCTATTTTCCTTCAATTGATTTAGCATCCTTTTATAGGGAAACTTGTTGTAGAAATTGTTAATATTTCAGACTTTGAAAAGAAAATAACAATCTATAGATGATCTTTTAGAACTAAGACTTAGGCCCTTCCAAAAATATAGATGAATAGAAGATAGATAATACTCGGTTTAAATGCTTGAAATCTGCTGAATGGTTGTAAGAAGAAGCCTTCAATCTAGTGCTATTATTCTGGTCCAATCGGCTCTTTAAGTCTACTACAATTTGCTTTTTAAGGTCTGCTATAATGCCTCTCCAATTCTGCTACAATATATGAACTTAGGTCTGCTCAAGTATGTATTTAGGTCTGCTACAAGTGTGAATTTAGGTCTATTATTCTTCTTTCCAAATTGCCAAGAAGCTGCTATAATGTTGGAACAATTATGCAATGATGATCTGAATTGTAAGTCTGCTGAAAGTGCGAAATAAGGCAGTCATGTTATGTTTTCGATGATGCCTAATTCGCACTCCTCGATCCCATATAAGTATGCCTCAAGAGAGGTGTCTCTTCAATATGATAAGGCAGCCGACTTGCATATGCAAGTCGGCTTTTATAATTATTGTTATTCAGCCGCTAACCTCAATAGATAGTTGACTATAATGCAGGTCAGCCCTCATAGCAATTTCAACAATTCAATATGCAAGCCGTCCCTCTTCTCAATCATGATGTGATGTCATATAATAAGTAGCATACTTATTATTTCTTTTAATCTTTGCCAAGTCCATAATATTAATAATCATTTGCAATGTAATTTATCTTTGTCTCAAGGCCACAAATATTAACACTCCCTCTTGGACTTGAGGGAAAGATCAATAACATTGACCTCATAATGTAATCACTAGATCTCTATCACACTAGGATCTCATTCTGACATATGAATTATTGTCCTCAATAGATTTCAATCTAAGTGATCTCAATGAATATGGAACCATAAAAAACATAATGTATTCATACTTGATGTAGTCAATGTGATTAATCATCCTTAGGATGTCTCAACCTTTGAAATATCATCTACTACAAGATGTAAGGTTATTCAAACATAACACATAATGTAAGCATTGTTTACATGTAATGAGAGGTAAGAAGCATCATTGACATTATCCTCATGATGTAAACAATAATCACATATAGATCTCAACTTTATGTACAGCATTATCTCAATAAGAATAATAGATCTCAAATCTATGTAATCAGAAAAGGTATCATCAATAAATCTCAAATTAAGTATCTCCCACAAGATAATAACAATTATAAGGTCATCATAATGTTAGCATGATGTAAGGTGTGGATTTTCTTCATGTGAGATTCCATCCACAAGTTCTCTGAAAGATAGTCTTCATTGGTGATTCTATCCAAGAGCCTCAACGCTCTAATATCCAAGAGCCTCAATGCTCAAATAGGCAGGAGCTTCAACGCTCAAATATGCAAGAGCCTCAACGTTCAAATATCAAGAGCCTCAATGCTCAAATATCAAGAGCCTCAATGCTCAAATATAACAACAAAAATCATATTTTCACCACATAATAATTTGATTGTTACTTAGATTTAACATAGAGAAGAATCATATTCTCAATGAATAGTAATATTTGATTTATTTACAACAAGTGATGTGATATCTCTTCAAAAAAAAATTGCAAAATCTAACAAGGAATTAGAAAGAGTTTATAACATGACTTTTAAGTTCATGAAGGCCCATATATAAACTCCCTCTCAAGGTGAAGACTAAAGGACAAAGTGTTCAGATTCTGTTTATTGTACTTCTGCAATAGAGGCTTGATGATTGTTTCGATCTGGACAATTTGCTGCCTTGTGACCAAATTTGTCACATCTATAGCATTGTACCTTAGAGAGATCTCTCTTTTGAAAATTCTTGTTTTGATAGTCTCTCCCTCTCCATCCATTATTGAGAGAATTCCCTTCTTGCCTGTTTTGATCATCTCTCCTCCTTTTGTTCCTAAAGTTTCTTTCTCCTTTGTCTTGAAATCGTCTTTCCTTCTTGATTGTGAGTATAAGATTTGAAGATGTTTTTAAAAATTCGATCCTCTAGTTATTAGTCTTAATTCTTTAAAATTCGATCCTCTAGTTATTAGTCTTAATTCTTCTTGAAGACAATCAATTTTTAATTTATCAAATTTAGGCAGTTTAAGACGTGCACTGATTCCTTGAGTAAAGGAGTCCCATAAGAGAGGTAATCCGTTAAGTGCTATCATAGATATTTCATTTTCATTATAGGTGCCCAATAGTTGCCAATTGATTTCTTAACTCAGTAATTCTTATAAAGTATGATGTGATAGATTCTCCTTGACTCATCTTGATTTGTGAAATTTCATTTTTAAGAGTCATAATTCTACTTGTATTATTAATTTCAAACATTCTTGATAATGTAGAGAACATTAGATAGGCTGACTCTAGACAAGAGATGGTGGGTATGATATGGTCCTTTACGCTGTCAATTAGAATTTTCATAGCTTTGTTATTACCCTTTTTCCATTCACGTGTCTCATCTTCATCCATTTCAACTTTAGGTGGATTTTCTATAATTGAATCTAATTCTAGTTCTCTGAAGGCAATTAGTATTTTAATTTTCCAAAATAAGAAGTTTGTGGCTCCTTCGAGTCTATCTTCTAGTTTAACTCCACTTATCATATTGAATTTCTTAGTTTTAAAAGTGTTAGATTGATTTCCTTAATCTGAAAGTAGAGCTTTTACTCACCAAAGCTCTGACACCCTATTATTATTTAAGACTTTGAAAAGAAAATAACAATCTATAGATGATCTTTTAGAACTAAGACTTAGGCCCTTTCGAAAATATAGATGAATAGAAGATAAATACTACTTGGTTTAGATGCTTGAAATCTGCTGAATGATTGTAAGAAGAAGCCTTCAATCTAGTGCTATTATTCTGCTCCAATCGACTCTTTAAGTTTGCTACAATTTTCTCTTTAAGGTCTGCTATAATGCCTCTCCAATTCTGCTACAATATATGAACTTAGGTCTGCTCCAAGTATGTATTTAGGTTTGCTATAGGTGTGAATTTAGGTATGTTATGCTTCTATCCAAATTGCCAAGAAGCTGCTATAATGTTGGAACAATTATGCAATGACCTGAATTATAAGCCTGCTGAAAGTGCGAAATAAGGCAGTCATGTTATGTTTTCAATGATGCCTAATTCGCACTCCTTGATCCCATATAAGTATGCCTCAAGAGAGGTGTCTCTTCAATATGATAAGGCAGCCGACTTGCATATGCAAGTCGGCTTTTATAATTATTGTTATTCAGTTGCTAACCTCAATAGATAGCTGACTATAATGTAGGTCAGCCCTCATGGCAATTTCAACAATTCAATATGCAAGTCGTCCCTCTTCTCAATCATAATGTGATATGTCATATAATAAGTAGCTTATTATTTATTTTAATCTTTGCCAAGTCCATAATATTAATAATCATTTGCAATGTAATTTATCTTTGTCTCAAGGCCACAAATATTAACAGCAATTGGCACCAACCACATTAGGGTAATATGAACCTCTTTAGGACCGATAATTAGAAGACCTTACAATTTGGCACAAAATTCAATACATTTGGTGTGAGGTCTAAAGCAGGCCTCTTTTACAAGAACACATGCCTCAACCCATAATAAGCAATAAAATAGAAATCAGAACTCACGGACATGTTCAAGGTCCTCTTAATGTATCCTAATTACATTTTGGAGGTTTCAATAGTACTATGTAGTACCAAATAAAACGATGACAAACTATAGCTTTGTGGGAAGAGCCATAGTAATGCAGCTAGAAAATGAATCCATAGTAAAAACATAACAGCTAAGGCACAATAGAAAACCTGCAAAAGATAAACTACCATTAAAGAAAATAATATTGAGTGATGCAAGATTACATAACCTCTGAGATGCTATCGCATCTGACAATTCAAGTAACAGAAAATTGAGTTGAGTGCTCAAATTAAGGAAATGAAGAAGATTGTTTGGCCACCCAAGTCGGCCTACTTCAAAAATCCATGTATTCTTTTCCGGTACCTTCCCCTTCCATCTAGTCGAATATTCCTTTTACTTCTTTATTTTGGTTCGTTTGCCTACACAAATATCTTAAATATGCAAAAATGCTTCTTGATGATTCATAGGTACTTTTCTTTACCATGGCATACAGGCGACTAAGATGTTTCTGTCCCAAAGTAAGTTATCGCCCTGCTGTAGCTGCACTGACTGCTATAATTTGTCCCCTCTTTACATATTCCCCTTGGCAAACTCGGGGTCCAATTAGGCTCCTGCTGTGACAATATACCACCAAAAACATCCTCACCCACATAATTTGAATAAAAATCAGCAACAATAAATATCAAAGAGATAGCCAAACCTTCAAGCAACTCAATCTCATAAGCATTCTCGGAGAATTTGCACAAAATTTAGCAAGGCCTAATGTCCTTGGGTTTCATCTTATTATAATTCCCCCCTCAAAATCTTTCCTCCTTTAAATGTGCCATGACTAATTCTCCCACCAAGTAATTATTCTCCCTTCTATGTTCATATACACCAACTTTATACTCGGTGCAACTCAAAACCAAATGCTTCTTGACTCATCCATGCACGCACTTCATGTATTGTGCAAAATCTTCCACTTCTATGTGAATGCATACATCATATGCTTCTTTCAATAGATCTGCAACACATTAGGAGATATCCCATACATAATTTTTTTCTATTAAATATCAAATAAACACATTACATCTTAGATATATTCCGATATAGTTTTCAGATCTGAAGTACTATCAGCTTAAAACTAGCTGATCAACAGTGCAAAAAACAACAATTTCTAACATACAAAATTCGAAACTCGAAACAGTTTTAGGATATGATATCATTGAAAAAAATTCCACTAACTACATCAATCACTGGTTTCTGTTCTCATCAAATTCATCCCACTTGAGCTGTCCTAGTGGGGGAGAGACCATTGACTTGTCTTCATTCAAGTTGACCACCTCTATATCAGAGTCTCTATCACTGTTGAAGAAGAATCTTGGACCATGCTTCTTCTCTTTCTTGTTTGTAACTGCTTTCTCTACATCCAATTCGTTGACCTTATTCTATAACTCCATAAGCTGCTTATGGAAGGTGGGGTTTGTCTTCGTGTCATACGATCATGTGTGACCATACCTCATCTCTTGCCCATTTACAGTCGTTATCCCTTCTCCGAGAAGTTTATAGAACTTCACTTTTGAAATCTCCATCATAACAGTGACCTGCAAAGCCATATTAAAAAAGTTGATTCTCTTATGTGGCTAAGTAAGCATTCTCCTTATTCTGTTAAACACCTCTTCATTCCTTGCCTTCCATAAATGCCATAAGAATTCAGTAGTTAGAGTCTACCGAAATAAATTATAGATTTATTTCAGATTATTAAAACAACCAAAGATAATTTTTCTGTCTTTCACAGTTATTAACATTCCAATTAATAAAGCCATTACAGAACATATGCCATATTTCTTTGGCATATAAACAGTCAAAAAATATGTGTCTAATAGACTCATTTTTCTTGCATAAAGGACAGAGATTAGTATGAGAAGAATGTTGTTTGGAAGGAAGATTCTGCAAGATAAGTAACCATCTAGAACAGGCCTTTTTAGGCCCCATAACATATGACCATTAATATTGGAAGTGCTTTTGATAAAACATTAATATGATCAAATGTAGAATAGTTATTAGCAATGGTTCTGTATATGTCTTTGGCTTTAATTCTGCACAGCAAAGAGCCATCACACCATTTAATATCAGAGATTGCTCATTCACCCCCACACTAGAGACCAGAGTGTTGAACACCTAGCAGGCCTCTCTAAGAATCAAATATGTTCTCTAGTTTGATTGTGGAATGCTGAATCTCATACTCAATGAAGCCCAATCAATGCAGACCCCATTACTGAGAATATCCTTGAAACACTCGATACCAAGTTCCGACCATGTTTTAGAAGAGCATCCTTGTAATAATGCTAGAGGCTTGTCTTTATGTTCCAAATTCCACTGCAATGATCTAGATCCAAAAACCTTAAATCTGCCCATTAAGAAACTACAGTTGGTAACCCTATCTTTGACCAGTTCTCATGCTTTACATTAACTATGAAACACTTTAGAACCAGCAAGAGTAAAACTATGCTTATTGATAAGGATATCACTGAGAGAAAGGTTCTTCCATTGTTTAGCACTTTTAGGCACAAGTGCGATGTTGTTTCTAACCAACACTTTCCATGGCTTGTTGCCTTCTAGAGCCCTGACAGTCCATTTAACAGCGAGAGCAATACCATGAATCCTGAGATCTTTAAGACCCAAACCACTTGTGTTCTTGTCCATACAACACCATTCTCATTTGACAGAATGTTGTTTTTTCTTAACCTTGCCATCAGACTATAAGAAAGCTCTAATTATTTTCTAAATATCATTAACCTGATATCCACTAAAGAGTCACGTTGAAGCATAGCAAACTGTAGGAGGAAAGAATCTTTTGGCAAACTTGAATCCTGCCTCCAAGGGAGAGGGATTGTTTGTCCCACTTATCCAGTTTATTTTTTATCTTGTTCTTCATCCAAAATAGATGTCCTTCAAATTGGGACAGATAACAAAAGGGATGCCAAGATACCTGATTTGTTTAGAGTGTCCCCCCCATTGAAAGTCATATTTAGCCCACCAGTTGGGAGGGACTTTGTTCCATCCAAGCATGTTAGATTTGATCTTACATATTCTAGCCTCAGATGCAAGGCAAAACAGATCCAATTTGTGCACTAGATTATCAATATTATCCTCCTCTAATCTAGCAAATAATGTTGTGCCATCAGCAAATTGTATATTAAGCAGATCATCCCTGTTTGGGAGAGTGATACCTTTAACTTTAGGAGACTCTATTTCACTCCTGAGTAAATAATGCAATGCATCTGCAGCAATCACAAACGGAGCAGGGGCAAGTGGGCACCCTTGCCTGATTGACCTTTCCAAAGGGAATGGTTGTGTAATTGCTCCATTAATACCACCTTGTGCAGATGTATCATTCAGTAGTGTGTGAATCATATTACAAAAGGCATTGGGAAATCTAAAAGCTTCGAGGACCATTATTAAGAATGGCCATTCAACTCTATCATATGCTTATTCAAAGTCAAGCAACTATATAGAAGCCTCTTGATCTGACCTTCTAGCCCATTCCATAGCCTCCCAACTTGTGATTAGGTTCTCCAAAATATACCTACCTTTAATGAATCCACTTTGAGTATTGTTAATGAATTTACGAAGGATATTTTCAATCCTTTTAGTCACTAATTTGGCTATATTTTATATGAAACATTAAGGAGGGTAATAGGCCTCCAATTCTTAATCAATGTTTTATCACCTTCTTTAGGTAACAACTTACTAATCCCTTTATTAATATTCTTTCCCAATGAGCCTTTGTTTAGAACCTCTTTATGAAGCTTATACAGATCCCGTCTGATTCATTCTATATTGGATTTGTAAAACTCAATGGAAAGAACATCTTCTCCTGGTGTTTTGTCATTATTGAGAGATGTGATGGCTTCTCTGATTTCCTCAACAAAAATATCTTCCTTCAAGAATAAGCAGTTTGATTCGTCCAGCTTATTGGGAATCATGTTTTTCATTTGATTTCTTGCTCTGAAATTAACCTCAAGATCTCCTTCAGACGTGAACAAACCTCTATAAAATATTAAAAATTGCATTATAATTTCCTCCTTATCAGTAAAAATCTGACCTTCAGAATTAATAGACTCAATCTTTTCTCTTAAGTTCCTCCTTTAAGCACTTAGAGAAAAAATTTGTCCCTTTATCACCATTATTTATCCAATTCAGTTTGGATCTATAGCGTTGTAAATTGTATGCACTGCCTAGTGTGTCCAATTCCACGCTTGTATGTCATGTCCCCAAATAGTCATTAATTGGCTAATTAAATAAAGGAAATAATTATTTGATATTAATTACCTGAACAAATTAATATTAAATAATTACTTAGAAACTTTAAGTTTTATGTTGTTCAATAAGTGGTTTCCTTACGGGAAGTAGTTCCCTGACGGGTTAAACTTAATAAAGTAGTTCCCTTACGGGTACAATCGCTTTTGGTTGTGCATTAAAGTGACGGGCTTGCAAAAACACAGACATGCTTGGATATTTTATAGAAGTGGTTTACAGAGGTGAAGATACTTATTTCCTTTCGTCAGATCTTTTGTCTGGCCTAGTGGAGTTGGTAATTGGAAATACTAAGGAAGATTTGGAAGGCACCGAACGCGTTGTAGAAGAACAGATGCACCACGAAAGGAGTGTTGTCTGATATCATGTTGGAGGAAGGGAACATCCGAATTGGAATTGCGGTGGAGTTTATATTATTCACTGCTAAGCCATGAGAGTCTTCTTTTGCAAACGACAGAGGAATCATCGCATGTGCCCTGACATAGCAGAGGAGTGTGTATTGTTTACTGCCAGCGGAAAGTATTCACAAGCGGAATGTCAGGGTTGAACGCAACTCCTTACAAAGAAGGTGGCATTGAGAACGGTCGAAGGGATTGTAGTGGGCGTCTGCGAACTTCTACGTATTTCCCAGCACAGAAATCCGAACTTGGCATCATCCGGTGGGTCCTCCTAGCCATCGACAGATATCTGTCGTATTTGGCATAACACCAGCACACGGTATGCAATTTGCTTGACACAGCAAAGTGTATTTCAAAGTGACAAACAGTTCCAGTTATGTGCGTCGAATCCTGTAGGAAGTATGAAGAGTGAGTGCTTGACGTCTACAACCTCATAGCGGGACCTACAGAAGTCAAGGAGACTTCACCAGTTCTACTACGAAATTGATACAGGTGCATATGTCAAAATTAGAATTATTACAGACTGGAATTCCATACTGTAAATTTAATGATTCTGTAGTTTTGTGCATTAAAATCTAGTAGAAATGAATCAGTTGGAATTATATCAGAGATTAATAGTGGAACTGAAATCAGAATCTCAACATTTGTAATTAGGAAGTTTACAGTGTTTGACTGAAGATTTGCAGTAAGAATAGAACCTAGAAATTGGAATATTTCATTGTGTAGTGCCCATTTTAGTGTGTGTTCATTCTTCTATGCATTATAGGACTTTCGCTATGCATTTAAGTCCTTTCTATCAATTTAATTAATGTGTGCCCTTAATTATAGGTGTGCACTCTTTAATTGTTTCATTCAATCATCATCTCTTGTGTACATTGGCTCTATTTCATTATGAGTGGTCTTTTGTACGTTTCCATTGATCACACCTCGATTCCGCACACGTTTTGCATATCCCCATGTCTTAATTGACCCCCGACCTAAATCTAGGCCCTTTTTGTTCCATATGGGTCAACCTAGAGTGTAGGGGACAACTTAGGTCTCCCCTTACCTTGGGAGTTGCCCCTTACATGGAAAATGGGACCTAAATTTAAATCAGAGAAAGGTCTTTTAATTTTAGGCGGCATTCCAATTCCATGTCGGCTTCCTTCGAGTTTTGCGCCCCAAAATGGCTAGGTGAGGTATTCGTTCAAGGAAACCTCCCTCATTTTGGGATCAATCTTCAATCAAGGAAGCTCTTATGCATTCAAGAACTCAAGTTATCAATTCAAGGAGCAGTCAAGCATATTCAAGAATTCAAGCATTTCATCTCATCATTGTGGAAAGCCTAGCAATCATTATGCAAGCATGTCTTTTGTCTTTAGGTCTTTATCGAAGCATGATATTGCATCAGCACTTGTTATCTCACTTCAAGAAGCACTTGCATCATCAAGGTATAAGACACTTACCAAGCCTCTACTACTAACAACACACTTCCTTTCCTTTTATGCAATTTCAATTCAATTTCAAGGTTAATTCCTAAACAAGGGTTTGACTAACGCAAACCCCTCTCTCCCAACATTCTTCTCATTTTCTGCGCGCAGGTGACAGGTGACGAAGTTTTGGATTCAGCTACAGGAAGGTCTGACAGTCTGCTATAGATCCTTGGCTTTTTCATTAGTTTCTATCAAGTCAAGGGCACCTCCACAAATTAAGTGGGAGTCTAGTCACCCCTGACTCTCCATGTTGCCCCATACAGGCAATTCAAGCTAAGATTTGGTGTGAAGGTTAGTTTCTATATTGGCTTCTCAAATCTAGTTTTGGAATTTGGTCTGTCAATCTATTGTTTCCTCTGCACAACAAAAAACCCTCCTTGCTCCTTACTCTAATTCTACAACTTTCATTTCTTTATTCCATTTATACAACCAATAATCCATATAGTGAAGGAAAACCCTCACACCCATTTAGCACTTGAGTCCTCTTTAGCCTAGTGGGTTGTTTTCCTTCCTAATGTATTGAGAGAAAAATAGTGGGTGAGAATCCTAGCCTTGATTATCTATCCGCATGAACATCCTCCCCATATTACCAATTTTCTTTCATTACAAGATATAATCTTTAATCCTTGGATCTTAATCTACTGAAGCTTCCTAAGCTCATTTTTGGCATTATCCATTTCTATGTTGAGTTGGATGTTTTCAAGATCATCCTGAATTCGCTACTCAACTTTGAGCAACTTCTCTTGAAGCGTATTCTCTTCCCTCCTTTTGTCCAAGGCATATTTTTTGCCAATGGTTTGAAACAAAATTTTCCACCCTTTCACATTGCTATCCCATTTTTCAATCTCACTTTTATCTAAGTGCCTATTTATTAATTTCCCTTAATGTGAAGATAGCATTCATAGAATCCTCTTTTTTTAATAGGGAAGTATTCAAAATAAAGCAGTCATTCTTTTCCTTCTTGACAATGTCCTCACTGATCATGGCAATTGTGGATCTAATAGAGTGATGGTTTGATAGTGTATGGGTACACATCGACCAAATCACCATCCTTTTTAGAACCAACAAACTTAAAGACATCTCTGTTGACATAGAATTTGTCTAATCTGCAATATATCCTCTTCCCTCCCTTTTGTGGGTTACACCATGTAAACTGAATATTCTTGCATTCATCTTTCCTGCCTTCCATCAGATCAAAACAGATTGTTTTTGGCTTTAAATCTGCACTAGAAGTGTTTTTCATTACCTTTTCATTCCATGTCTATACCTCCATATTTGTCTCCCCTATTTTCAATCATATTAAAATCACCACCTACAATCCAAGGAATGTCAGGCAGATTGCACAACCAATTCCATAGATTACTCATCTCCGGATGATCATAGCATAAATAGAATGTATTCCAAATGATTTTGTGCCATCAAAAATAATACACCAAACCACTCTATTGCAAGGGGAGGCACCAGTATTAGTGACTGCATCTCCCCTATCCCTCTCATGCTTGGTAGTGAATTGAACAACTTTTTT
Organism: Chamaecyparis obtusa; assembly: GCA_027943335.1. Classification (NCBI taxonomy): domain Eukaryota; kingdom Viridiplantae; phylum Streptophyta; class Pinopsida; order Cupressales; family Cupressaceae; genus Chamaecyparis; species Chamaecyparis obtusa. The sequence continues at coordinate 243,324 of BSBK01004570.1, read as the reverse complement.
CCAAATTATTGTAAGGTTAGTATCCAAGGTGAACCCTGTTGCCTTCACTTCTTGTAGGAGAACAAAGTCTTTGTTTCCCTCCAAATTAAGAAATCTTCTAACCGCATGTTTCCTATCAAAAGTCTCCAGGCCCCCAACATTCCAAGATACAATTCTAAATATCATTAACAACTTAATTCAACTTGCTCTCACTAGAAGCCTTGAAACTATAAAAGCACTGGGGAAGCTTATTACTAAACTCTAATCTTTTAGAGTTAGACTCCCCAATAATCAATCTATTCTTCTTTCTCTTACTCTCTTTGGGTTTGTCCACCTTCCCTTTCCCAAGTGGAATAAGTTTGTCCACTTCTCTAATAAGGTGTAGGTACTATCTTTGAAGAAAAGATTTAGCCTCTTCCTCACTGACATCCTTATCATAAGCATGGGAATCACTCCTACTAGAGCTAGGGATACTCTCAAGATTAGGGCAAGCTAAGGGCTAAGATCCCTATTGGCACCTCTACTCATTCAGGGTAAAGACACCACCAACCATGGTGCAACCGGAATCAATGCAATCCATCTCCTGATCAGATCCTTGGTTGTCTTTGCTCCCAAGATTCTTCTCTAGATTAAGGCAATTGCTAACAGTAATACCAAAAATCTCTTGGCCTTGGTGGGGATCCAGATTGCACACCATTTCATCCATAGAAGACTCCCTAGCTTTTCCCTCCACCGAGGGCAAAGACATCTCATTAACAGAGGTTACACAAACTGAATCAAGAGAGTCCCTATGAAGGGAATGTTGACAATCCCCATCCCCAACTGGGGCCAACAAACTGGAGGCATTACCACTCTCAATTTATGCAACCAAAGACCTTACTTTCGAGCACAAAACATTCCCTCCATATATGAAATCAGATTTAGATTTCATACCATCTCTTCCACATTTGCCAAAATCCTTCAATGACAAAATCATGAACCAACTCTGTGGAACCACCCTCAAAGTTATTGGTCATCTCCTTTTTAGCAATGTTATCTCCGATTTGATCCATAACAATCTATTGTACATTCATAGCACCATGGTTTGTGGCTACCTCACCCTCCTTGGTTGAGGGTACTAAAGGGGACTTAGAATTACTAACTGGGGTAGGGTTACCAACTCTGGAATGAGGATCATCTTGAATAGGGCTAGCCGGTCTACCAAGGGCCTCATCAACATCACATGTTGGTTTGGTGTAAGAAGGCTTCACAACCATATCAACAGCAAGGGGTTCACTGCAAATAGTTGCATCCTCCACCACCACATTACTCACATCATTGGGAGTCAACAGGTTCTTAGCCCTCTTCCTCAAACTTAGTAGGGTGTTGTTCAATAACTGTCTCGACCACCTCTATGCTATGTGCATTGGCTTCAGGGGGTATTTTCTACCTCTGTTTAATAATAGATCAATTCCTTCTGATATGACCTTCCCTTCTACACAAAAAGTAGGCTTTAATGCCTCCAAGAACTTTAATATGACAATAATGAATACCATCTTCCAAACTATTACTAAAATACATTTGGCAAATCGAGACTAGGGTTTAATGAGATCAATACCCTAGCGTCCATGTGAAGCAGAGTTGCCCTTGTGCTATCAACCCTAATCACATTTCCAAAAGGTGCTAGTATTTTGATAGAAATGTGCAAAACACAACCTGTATATTCTTTAGCATAAGCCAACTAGGGCAAGAGAGGGCAAGCACCTCATCACAAATGGCCTCTAGAGACCAAGCAATGGCTCTAAAAGTATAATTGCCAATAGTCCATAATTGTTTACTCATAACTTTACTTAGAGCATCATGATCATTAAAGAAAAATAAAAATAAGCCTTTTTTAATCATTCTGCAAACACTAATACAAATCCCTAGTTTCTTAGTCCACACATTAAACACCCATTCATCCAAGAATCTACGAGAAGGAACCTTCAAAGGGTCAACCGCAACAAAGAAAATGGCAACGTCTTTCAATCTCACTGTTTCCGCAGAGATAGTTGTTGTCATTTCCTATTTAGATCTAATAAAAAGCATATTAATTGAACACGATGAATGCTTACCTCGTTGTCTTGCACTTTTTTTCCCTTGCCCTTGTCCATTACAACTAATTACAAACCTTGTAGTAGCAGAGATGGGCATTTTTGCCCCAACCAAAGCCTCCACAAAAGTCTTAGCATGCTTAGGGTTAAGGCCTATCACATCGCTTTGGCCCGGGTTAGGATTGGCAGGCAGACCAGTGCCTTCTTCCACCTCTTTGCTCAAAATTTGCAGTACCAACTATAACAAGTCACCACCAAACAAAAACACAAGTGAAACTAGCGAAGAAAGAACAACAAGAAGGCGAATCAATGAAAATGAATAGAAGAGTAAGGAGAATACTTACCCAACTTATCACTACCAAACAAATTGCACATGTATCTGGCTAGTTTGTCAAGGACCTATTGTGACCATTTCTAACATTGCCCCATTGCAAATGGGGACCTCCCTACATTTTGGTCCACTTGGTTTTTTTGGCTTTGGTTCTTGGTAGTTTTAGTTGTAGTCTCCTAAATTTCCTCATGTTTTGAATGAGCTTTGATCCCTTTTGCTAAGTCTAGAATTGGAATAACATCTACGTTTGGCTTTGAAAATGGAATTTTGTGAAAAACGGTAAATTAGGTCAAGTTTGAAAAGGAATTGATCTTTCAGAGAAGATGCAATGAAATTTGAGCATTTTGATAAACTTTCTATTTTTAGAAATTTCTATTTTTAGTATGTCTATTTTTAGTAAGTTTCACTACGTCGCAAAATTGCCTAATTTTGAGTTTGGAACAAGTTACTATTTTTAGCTGTCTATTTTTAGTAAGTCTCGTTGTCTCCTAGTTTTGCCCTAATTTTGCATTTAAAGAAACTCACTATTTATAGTAAGTCTATTTTTGGAAGGACTGATGAGCACTAGCAGAGAAACGGGCAAGGTGGTATCTAGCTCTCAATCCAATAAGTTGAACAAGTCAAGCAGTTGGTCCACAAAATGCATTAAGTTTGGAAACGTCCTTGAAATATCCATAAATGGAAAGGCATGAAAATGGTTAAAGTCTAAAGAACATCCCTGAAAAAGCATTAAAAGAGAAAAGGGCGTGAAAAATCGCTAATTATAGAGAGACCTTGGTTATAAACACTCAAAGTGGAAAAATGTTGAAAAATGGCTAAGTATTGGTCAAAGGGGCAAAAAGGAATGCAAAAATGACAAGTCATGGAAAATTCCATGACACCCTCTCAAATGTGCCCAAATTGGGAAAGAGTAGAAATTGAGTGTAAATGTGGGGAATGGTTAAGTGTCAATCTAAGATAGTGGAAGAAGGCGAAAGTTGGCTAAGTAAATGAAATAACCTGGACCAATTTCCATATGCGCCAAAGAGCGCTATTTCTTCATGGTCAAGGATTTTCCTCAAACTTTAACATTCCTTCACTTGGTCTCAAATGCGCTCTAAGGTGCTAAATCCTTATGACCAAGGAAATTCCTCCAATGTGCAAAATCCATCACCTAAGCCAAAATGCGCTCTAGAGCGCTATCTCATGATACTCAAGGGATCACACCTAAAGTGTAAAATCCTCCCCCGTGGCAAATATGTGCCCCAGAGTGTTGATCGTATACACTTGAGGAATTCTTCAAAAGCATGAAAATCCCTCTCTAAGGCCTATATGCACCCTTGAGCGCTAATTATAGAGGGTCAAGGAAAGTGTGTTAAAATTGAAAATTTGCCATCATGCCTAGAATGCGCCCATAAGTGTTAGTTCTTCATGTGAAAGAAATTGCGCTCAAGTACAAGAATACTTCATCATGTGCAATATGCGTTGTAGAACGCCATTTCTAAGGTGGCAAGAAATTATTTTAAAACATGAGAATTCCTCCTCAACATCTAATATGTGCCTAAGACCAAGGTTGAGAAATGATAAATTTGGCTAAGTGTTGTAAGATATTCCTCTATCCATGATGATTCATGCCCAAAGACAAGAAATTGAGTGAAGGGTTCAAGAATATAATCAAGGGAATAAAATCCTTCTCATTATCTCATTTGCACCCAAGGTGAGGAAAAGCACGAAATGATAAAATCCAACTAAGTATAAAATCCTTGACCGTGTCTAATTAGTGCCCATGGAAGAAATTGCAAAATGTGGTTAAAATATGGAAAAAAATGCAAATTGTGGTTAAAATCTGATTGTGGAAAATCAAAATCAAGATCATACTAAATGTGGAAATTCATTCTGAATTTAAAATTCTCCTATTTGTTTAATTAGCACCCAAGATTTAATAAAACATTGGAATATTTAAAATGTGCCTAAGTGTTTAAAATTCCACCATCTTCTAGAGTGCACCCATGAAGTAAGGAAGAGAATTAATGAAGTTAAATACCCAAAATGGAATCTTTGAAAAATAATAGAAAAGGAATGACAAGTGGTGTTGAATGTAAGAAATTTTGCGCAATTTGTAAGAGAAAAAGGAAAATTCTCTCCCCGAATAGCAAAATTGGAAGATATAGAGAGATATTGAATGCAATTGCTAAATTTAATACATTGCCAATTTGGCAAGTTGGTGGTGAGTCTTCTATATAAGATGGGATTTCATTTCATTCTTCACATGTTGGATTGGATAATTTAAGAAGGCGGGGGTTTTTGAAGAAGGAAAAAGTTTTATAGTCAAGTTTCAAATTTCAAGAGGTTTCTCAAGTTAGAAAATATTCCAGGGCTGGAATCAAGAATTTTATATGTTATATTTTAAAGTTCCTCACATGATTCTCATGTTATTTATTTATTTTTGCAGGGAGGAGATGGAAAAACCCAGAGGATCAGGTTTGTCTAGGCAGGCTTTAATGAAGGATGAGTTGGAAGGATTCCTTCTAGAGTCGAAGTTGGTGTCAAAATGGAAAGAAGTTGGTGACACAAATTTGGGAGGCCTCACATGGATGAGTTCAATAGAAGGATTTTCAACCACAAGGAATATTCTCCAACATTCTTAGCCAAACAGATAGTCAAAAGTGGGGTTGTGGTAGCAGTTGCCTTCCTTCTCTCCATCCAATGTCCTAATTTGAGCATGGAATGTGCGAGGCATTACAATTCAAAAGAAAGGGTAATCAGGGCTCCAAATGGCAAGGTACTAGCAAATTCTCTCCTCCAGCAATTGCAAAAGCCTTTTGAAGTCTAACATACTGTTCAATGGTGTCCAAGTCAAAAGAAAAGACACTTAGGGTCTATACTTACGAAGCTGACCATTGTGATGAAGTTATCAACCACAAGTGGTTGTAGAGGATCAAGCCTCACCATTCCAAATTGCCCAAACAACTTGTTTGGTTGGATCTTAAGCGGGCATATAGCGACCTAGTGATGATGCTGAGAAAAATATTTGGATGTCTGCAATCCTACATCTTCGAGCCATGGATGTGGTACTTTATTGAGGAAGTGATAGATGGGGTTAGAGCTATGGACTAGTCAGGGAGAAATAGCGACAACTTGGATAAGCAGTTCAGGAATCTAGAGCAATCAAGGACCTTATATATATGCTGGCCAGAATGACTAGATACGAAGGATTGAGATGTAAGGGACCGATAGGATCTGGTCCAAATCAGTTAAAAGTGCATGAGTGTTATCCTCAACTACACCTCTACACTAGGGTCGACTTCATGAGAACCAATGACGAATTTGCTATGCACATTGTTAGATCTTTGCAAGGTGGCTTTTATACAAGATTTTCATATGAAGTGATGAAGTTGGTGGAAAGGTACGGATCCTGGTTCATCCAATTACCAACTTTCTCCTATATCTGGCTTCAAGGATTTTCTTTTATGCCATTTAGACTTCCAAGATATCCAATTGACAAAATGTTGCTGCTAGAAGTCACCGGACAATTGTCTACATATGATAAAATTTAGAAAACAAAGGACTCGAATTCTCAATCATCATAGTGGATTCTAATGAAGTATGTCCATGTCTGGCAGTGACTAAAAGGTCAGCAGAGGAATTGCAGTTCTACCATTTAATATTTCATACAAGGGTGTATTATGATCCTTATAATAGAACCAGAGTGGTAGTTGGCAGAACTACCAACACAGGACGCATCTAGAAGATTTTTGGGCAAATGTTCCAGATGACTATGAGATTAAGAAGAGGATGTTTTCTAGGTTGCCACTCAAAATAATTAGAGCATGCAACATCCTCCAGGTGCTGGATCAAGTAAAAGAAGATGCAAATGTGATCCAGCCTAAATCTGAGAAAGAAAGAAAACTGATCATTCAACCACTAAATTGGTCTAAGCATGAAATAATAGATCTTGATTCGATATCTAGACCAATCTTAAATTTCACAAGGTGGTGGGTTAGCATCAAGTCGGCAGATTGAAGACAAATAATGTTTGTGTGACATATGACTTGATGGGGCATCAAAAGCCACAACATGATAGATCTAAGTAGTCATTAGAAGCTAGAACTGAAATAGAAAAGAATCCATCAAAAAATATTAAATGAGGAAAAGGGAAGAACATCATCCAAGATGTGCAACCGAGGAAAAGGCCAAATGTGCCAAGTGAGAGGCCTTTGTTGAAGAGGCAGAGGCCAAATGTAGGACCACCATCACCTAGCAAGACTCCAAGCTTGCAAGAAATTGATCCTTTCATAGGGGAAGAGGTTGGAACCAATAGGAGAAGATAGTCACAAGAAGGTCAGATTGCTCGACTGGTACTGGATACGAAAAGTATCAATGCCTATTGGGAATTTGTCCAGCAAGGGAACCAAGAGCCAGAACCTACTATAGAGGAATGTCTTGATACAATATTAGGTGGAGATCTGGGAGAGACAAAAATTCCCATTACAAAAGAAGTCAATGAAGAGATAATACATGAACAAGAATGGTTGCCAATATATGATCAGCATACAGTTGCTCCATATTGGTTGAAGGAAAGGATGCAAAGGGAGCCTAAAGGAGAAACCGATCCTGCATTAGAGTTATAGGAGATCCTAAACCGAATCAACAAGCAAACTGAGAAGGACAAGGCAAAGAGATTCTCCAAGATCACCAGGGATGAATCAAGGTTTGGGACTCTACATGTTGCAGTGCCTAGGGTTGAGAAATCCAAAGACAAGATTACTCCAGAGGAATATATGTGACAACATTTGATCTAGGACATGCAACGAAGGCACAAGTGGTAGAGGAATTTGGTGATTCCACCCAAGCAATGAAAGAAAGAATGAAGAAATTGGAAGAATAATAGAAAGCGAAGAATGAAAACAAAGCCTTGTGTGGATATTTGTAGCGCCTATCTCATCCAATTAGGCAAGAATACCACGTGTTTGTTCCCCCTACAGTTCTTTTAAAGGAATCAACAAAAGGTATTGAGGAGACAAGGAGATTCACCCAAGGCACAAAAGAATGGGTGAAAGGCATTCAGGATGAGGCAGGGAAATTTGTCAAGGAATTGGTTCAGATGTATGGAAGGGCATTAGCTATCTATCTATCCAGGATACAATGCATAGATGAAACATGGGATGACACACATCTTTACCAGATTGAGACAATCCCACACTTGCAGGCTATGATGGAGACTCTCAGGCCGACATTGATCGATGGTGGAATAGCAAGGGAAGGTGAGGCATATGATTTTGCCCACTAGTATAGTGCAATAGTCACAAGAAAAAAATAAATTGAGAAATCAAATGAGGAGTCCACTTGATTGAGGAAGATGATCAGAAACATCCAAAAGGGAATCTTCAATATGGCCATGTTTGCACAGAGATTGACTGAGGAAGAAATGACTAGGATAGCTTGAAGGGAAGACTAGAAGAGTTCTTTAAAATAAATTCCTTCTTGAGAGATGACTTAAAGAATATTTCCATATTTTCAAATATTATGCACACCACTCAGGAGTCAATGCCAAATTGGGAGAACGACTTCAGCAGATGTGACAAAGATGTAACCATTCTGGAGTTCAAATGAGAAACAACACCAAGTGTCAGTGTGGACGAATTGGAGATGGTGCTTTCCAAATTTGTTGCATTCAAGGAAAGGAATCAGGCGTAGGCTATTCTACTTGAATGAGCATTTATTGCTTAGTGGGAATCTTATTCCATAATGGATCAACTTTGATCTCTTCCACACTAAGTGGCTGACCCTCTTTTGATTGGTCCATTTTGTTCACCCCCTTATTTATGACATAATCTCTCTTCTTGACCTAACCCTGATTAGGGATGAGGTAGCAAAATCTGGGCCATTGCTTTTGTTTCAATCTTGACTGTCCATTGTAATTTGAAGCCTATATAAGAGGCTCACCTCTCATTTGTAATAGATGGAATTTTAGAGATTTTTGCTAAGAGATACCAAAATAATAAAGTTTTTATTGAAGTTTGGTGATAACTAGAAGTGTTTTGGAGCTTGCATGGTTTTTTTGTTCCCTCATTTAGATTAGATTTGCTTTCAAGTTATTAGATGAATGAGATTGATAGTGTTGTAATGGTGAAATTGTTTGCTCGTACCTTTTGCAATTAGACGATTTCTATGCACGGTGTAAGGTTGGTCCTGAGCTTTTATGTGGATGCTTAACTTCTATTATTTGATGCACATTGTTCTCTGATGGTGTTCATTAATAATATGAAAATTGTTTACACAACCCTTGAAGATTGCACCTTCTTTGTGTAGTTGGCTCGAAAAAACAAAGCATAGTAGATTTCACCAAAGCAATTGTTATCTTTCAAATTCTTAGGAGTAGAATAGATCTCTCAACCTTACTCTCATTTACTTTCAACATATTTCATGAAAAAACCCCAAAAGTACTTTCATTGTCATATCATTCAAAAAGCTCCCAAAACCAGTACTGTCTAAATCATCTTGAGGAAATTACGTAAGTCCCTTTGCGTTACTAGCATATCACAACAACCATTGAGCTTATCCACACATCAAGACCTGACATAAAAGAACCTTGGAGTCACCTATATGATCTTTTGCAATTTTAGCATAAAAAGGATTTTGCTCAAGAGAGGATAAGGTACCTTGGTATTTTATTTTGCATTGGTGTGGTCACAAAACACCCATCAATAGGACCCTCAGTAATCAAATCTAGGCATCAAACACGAAACTTTAGATTACACATTCAAGTTGTAGAGCCCATCATTGCTCTTCGTAAAAAAAACTCTTCATTGAAATAATTTGATATCCCATACGTAATTTGGAACAATATCCTAACTTATACCTATAACTGAGTTCTTTAAAACAAATTAGCTTGTGCAATATGGAATCCCATTGTGTTGGTTTGTCTTCTACCAAACTCCACAAATTACCAAGACTTGCGTTGACAACCTTAATTGGACCATCTATAAGTAGATAGTATGCAAATTTGTAATTCAATTGTGTATCCAACTTCTTCAAGAATGCATCCCTATATGAAGTTATACTCTACAACAACCCATATGACCTAACTATATCTTTGAAGAATCAATTTGCAAGCCTAGATGCATCATTCAACTTTATGACAAGAAATGAAGTACACTATATTTTAAACATGAAATGATGGTGATTGGGGTCCCAGCCTAGAGACATCGACAAGGATCCAAATCAATATCATTCAGGAGGAAATAGTCACCAACATCCAACCTCAGTCCTAAAAGAGAGTTCGATGTTGTGTATGATTATTTCCTCTTTTTGTGTTTGATTTGATTTGATGTGAATATGTAATGATTAAGTGAAATGATGCAAAATTGACAATATTCAGCATAAACAGACAAAAACATATCAAAAAGCTACCAAAAAAGTACAAATTTGGAAATAAAATTCAGAAAGGAACCTTTTGCTGAAATCTGGAGCTGAAAGTGCCACTCAAGTGCACTAGGTGCCCTAGACCTTAAGTGCTTCCATCAGCGAAATATTTGGATTTCGGAGCAGGATGCCATATAGATCATTCCCTCAAGAATTCAGCCAAAAAATGTCAATCACATGTGCAAACTGGCATAGACTAGAGATTTTATCTTGTTTGAAATCTGGAAGTATATGCCTTAATTTGGTCTTTGCAAATCTGCAACTTTCAGCTGTTAGAGCTATAACTTGCATACATAGAAGAGGGAAAAATGATTGTGTTGTATAGGGGCTTGCCTAAGTCCAACATCAGGTAAGTGTTTCCACTTCCACTATAACCATGACGATGATAAGAGAGCTTACCTCTAGTAGAACAGATAAAAAAGCTAAAATGAAATGTTGAGTTGAAATGATATTACCTTAGGATTGATAATGGTGATGTTGCTATGCTCTTTAGATAAGTCCTCCAAGTGTTGATGCAATAACATGAACAATTCATTAAAAAATCACTCATGGAAACATATATGATGATAATTTGTTGTAGCTTGATGTTACTTGTATTAAGATTTGCTCTTAAATGAAGGAATTAGGACTTGGAATGGAATTGGTAGGTGTGTGCTTTGATGAAAATGAATTAGAAATAAGGCCTTAAATAGGGTTCTCAAGGTATTTTCACATTTAAGCCTACTTTTAATAGTCATATACAAAAATCAAGACTAGAGTTGAAAGGGGAAGGCCGACACTAACAATGACTCAATTTTTGGGGAATTTTGGTTGGTCACCAATATAGCCCAAAATGTTCTATGTACAAGTTTGAACATAGTCCAACCAAAATAAGGCCCCCGAGAGGGGAGTCATGAATGTCAAGACTTGTGATGCCAAATAAAGTCGTAATTTGAGTATTTGAAAAAGGTAGGATAGGATAGAGGCCAAAAAGGCTTGAAATGCCATAAGAAAAGTCACACTAAAGCAAGGGCGCAGGAGGAGTGTGAAATTATAAAGGGATTACAATTTACGACACTACAAAAATGCGTCTAAACTATGAAGATATAATCATTACCTTTTTAAGTTTGCGGTAGTCCAAGGACAAAATCCATAAAAAGTTCTTCCCAAGGCTTATCTGGTATTGGCAATGGCTTATACAATCTTGTGTTTTGGGCAACTCCATTTACAACTTGACCAATTATGCATCTTTCAGCAAATCTTTTGACATTTCGAGATAGACACATTTGCTAAATAGTTACTGCCTAATTTTTTTGAACATTCTTACATTACCAAGTTCTCTAGTTTGGGTTCCCATGCCCACTCTGGGAGTGTTTAGTTTGGGAATGTTTTGGAGAGCACCCAAGAACATTTAGGGAGTGCCCTTGACACCCTGAACATTCCCGTGTGCTCCTGCAAGTACTAGCACCTTGTAGGCACAAAATACTAAAAACCCACTTTTTTAACATCTAAAAAATGCAACTAAACCCTAAAAAGCCTCCTTATGCCATAATTTTTTAATTGTAATTGTATTTATTTCAAATTTGTAATTGTAATGATTTTCATTTGAATCATGACCCTAGACATATATGATACATATGATATGACATCATATTGAAATTTTGAACTATCAATAGGCATTTAATATTTATCTTTATCACTACCATTTGGGCATTTGGCATTGATCAATGATGAAGTATCGTACTATCAAATGTATTTACAATATACAGCCATATCCAAATGTACCATACCCAACAAAAAAATTGCAGTAATGGCATACCCGTAACCCGTATCCGGTCTTGTACTAGATCTGGCAACTTAGAGTCCTAACAATCTAATCATTAATTTATGTGCACTTGCAGCTCTACTAGCAGCAGCATGGAGTAGGCTACTAATTCCATTATAGCTCTAAAAGCAGCCAACAAGAAGTGATATTAGTGAAACAATCATGAATTCCAGCTATAAAGCTTTAGATCTCATGCCTAATCTCATCACAATAGGGTAGAAAGCTAATTAAAACAGCAGAATCAAGACTGTTGCACTTTCCCCAATTTTAGACCATAATGGACCATATTTTCAGACCTTCTTACTAAAAATAAAATTGTAATATGCTCAATAAACACTTACAAAAATATCAGATAATGTAAAATATTTAATAACAATTAATGGACTAATGCCTTTGTTGTGCTACTTGAAAGTTGTGGCCGCTTTGTTTCCTTTTGCATCGTTCACGATTTGGGGCAAGGGTACAATGTGATCCCAACCACATAGATAAGAATTCCCTATCAATTAAGTGGACTTTGTGACTTGCCCTGAAAGATAATTTTAATGCCGATAATTCAATGAGCATAATAGCCATATATTAATACCAACAATCCTCTAAGATAGTCCTTCATACTAGAATGGCACACTTGTGTCACCAACCTTGGAATTATAAAAAGATGTTAAATCTTGCATATTGCAGACCAGCAATTATCTCATTTATTTTTATCTAGGTTACCAGTTCAGGTTCGGGGACGGGTAAGGTTACACGAACCGGGTTCGTGGGTTCGAGGAAATTTTTTTTTCCATTATGGTTCATAGGGGTCGCGCGCGCGCGCGTGTATATATATATATACACAAAAAAAAATGAGAAATATACAAAAGTGTAAAACTAAATCATTTCATAGTATGATGCTTGATCATTGATCAATGCCAAGTGCCAAAGATAAACATTAAAACACGATTCTATTGAAAATCATTACATTGAATTACTGAATTAAAATATAGTTCATGAAAGTTTGAAAATAACATGATTCAATGTTTAAAAAATAATTTAAAAAATGTCATTTTAATGTGTTTTGGCCTCAGGTCCTTGGCGGTCCGCGCGAGTCCTCGCGGGTCCGTACTTGGACCTGTGGGTCTGCACGGGTCTGTGGTGGTTCGGACCCGGATGGACCCACATGTCCAAGTACGGACCCTGCCCGGACCCGACACGAACCATTATGAGGACCCGGACCCGGTGCGCACTTGGACCCGGTTCGAGGGTCCATGGTGCGAACCTGGTAACTCATATTTTTATTAATCTTCTATTATGACCATCCTTATTAGTTTATAACTCCTAAGTAGTAGATGATGGCATCCATCGCCTACATGCCACTAGCTCCATGGCTTGCATCCCTAGGTTCCATGGCATGCATGCTACTAGCAAAAGCCATCCAAGCCCGACAAATAGCTCCTAGCATTCATCACCCACATGCTTGTGTGATAGCCGACCAACTCTAGGATATGGTCGAATCACTCTACTTATAGAGAACACTCTCTAATTGCTATCAAGTTGGAGCAATGATAAGCTTATCTTTGAGAAGGTCATAGGATTTACTATATCAATGATCACCTTGAAAAAAGAGGAGAATGCTAAATCTTAGGGGGCATCACAACCCCCACCCTACCTATGCGGTCGTTACACCCTTTACTCAAACTGTCATGTGTTGTTGTAGAAGTTAGTGCCTGTATCTAGTTTAATTCTACAAATGGAAAAATTTCTCTTATAGAAAAATAAACAAAACCAAAAGTCTTATGCTTTACTTTGTTCAAGTATGTCCTATTACTTACTAGGATGGATTTAACAATAGGAACTTGATAGTCATTTTAATCATAGGGTCCACCCTTGGGATGGTATTCGTTGCTTGTGGAATGATTCCGTTGTAGACCATGGTAAAAGATGGCAAGTCCATATAATTTACAATTAGGCCCTTGAGTAGGAGATCTTTGAAACTTAATATGGCATTACTTAAGCAAAGTGAAGACTTGAATAAGGCTTGAAACTTGCATCTCAACTTCTTATGGAGGCTTAGACCAATCAGCCACTAGTTATGAAAGCTCATCATGATTCACTTGAATTGAGAAGTCCAAGAGTACTCGTTTCGAAACTCTCATAGCATCAAGGCTTGTGAACTAGAAAAATCTCATTTTGATGTTAGCTACTTTTTACAGCTATAATGATGGAACATACTTAGCAAGCTGGTCCGGGCTTTGGAGATAAAAGTAGATATTTCAACTACCATACCCTCTAGACCAGTCCTTATACTTCCAACATTTAAATATGAATATATACATATCCACCTCTATACACTACTTATCTTGTTACATAGAAATCATTCATAATTGGCATTTTTACACCTCCTTTTCACAGTTTACATATTAGTTTTAGAGGCAGACTTCCAATGGTCATGGGAAATCTCCCTGTGCCTTGCAAAATCAACATATGGGTCTATGAGAGCTAAATAACTTGAAATACTGTTTAATGTTCTGAAAATAGCATTTAAAAAATTAAAATACATTGAGGGTTGCAAATTCCAGCATTTTACAGTTATTCATAAATAGAATAATTGATAACTATGAAAAATATGCCATAATGGTCCATTCATACTTACCTTGGGTTGTGGTGCAAGTACCATTAATACTTGAGAATCAGATGAGATAAAATAAGTATAGTATTAATTTTTAAATAAAAGATGTAGCACCTATTGCTATGTTTGGCCTATAACTCATAATAAGAGATATAATTTTATTTCTAAATAATATGACCAGAACTTAATTTCAGTTATACAAGGACCCTGCTGAAGTTATTTCTAACTGCTGTAAATCTCAGGTTCCACGCTAGAAACTCTAGATTTAGGTCAGCTACCAAAGAGTTGAGACAAGCTTGAACAACCTTGAAAACATTTCCCCACACTAACTTACCTTCGCTCTTAGCCTAATACACTCAAGACTCACAACTTACATGGACAGTAATCTACTACTCTTTCTATAAACTAAATGTGACCTTCATTTACAGCTCACTAGTGGCACCTCGGATGGTAAAGGTAATGCATGCATATGCTGATATTCCCACCAAAATGCATTGAACAAGCTTACCAGCTCAATAGTTTGAATTTCGAACAATAAAAAGTATTCTATCATCTAGGTTCTAGAAAGGGTTACGAAGGTTCTAGCAAACATTTACCTTTTTCAGCCATGGACTCTAAGGTTTAGTTTGTCTATCTATACTTTTACCGGTCAGCCTCAAACAATAAGAGGATATTATATAAGGAAGACAACCCAAAACCTCAGTCTGCAAAAGTAGAGTACTGCAAACATTTAGAATATACATAAAAGATTAGAAATGCACCTTAAGGCCAGGAAGATCGTTCATTGATAGTCAAACAACACTTTAACAATTTAAATTTTAAATACAAACATTATTAGCAGCCAATTTTTAAGTACATAGAAACAAACAACGGTAAAACCTGTTAAATGGCATCTAAACTCACTCCAGTACTCAACAAAACCCTCAACTCAGACACAGCAATAACTAGCAAACCAAAACAGTCTTGAATAACCAAGCAACAATAATTAAAAGAAACAATTAAGTATGGCGTCTAGGTCATTCCAACAAGAAGAACAAACATTAAATGTAGACGCGGCCCTTCCAGGCAAATCAAACAAACCAAAAAAAAAGGGATAGCGTTGAAATATAAGTGAACCTACTGTACTGATATCCCAAACTTAGTTCAAGCGCCTGGTAAATAGCTGCAAGGTTATCCTTTTCAGTCAAATACAAGAGAAACTTCCTCTACTCCATAAACCTCCCTTCCTCAGCTCACAAAAATGGAAAGTCTCCAATAATTCCCCTTAAATCCCTCCCATGTCCTCCTGGGTGCTTTAATGAATTTTCCATCTAATTTCCTAGCTTGGACGCTGTTCTTCTAGGGATGTAGATACAGATTGAATGCAGAGGCATGAAGTTTTCTCTCGGCGCCTTCACGCTGGTCGATCAAGCTTTCAATTTTGGCCACCCTCCATTCATTTATGTTAGTATCCTTGTTTCCTCCGCTCATTTTCCAATTTCTTTGATTTTTTATTATTAAGCCGAGTGGCAGCAAAATTATTGGTAAATTTATAAATAAATTTGACACTCGTTCGCATATCTTAATAGAAATGATAGACAAAACTAACTAATTCTAATAAATTTAATATTCTTATGCTTATTAATATATAACTGAATGGACAGAGTGGAGAGAGTGGTGAAAAGAAATGGATAATCAAGTAAAGGTTTGATGAATGCATAGCAACGCTTTTAAATAATTAAAATTTAAAATTAAAGCCTAGAAGGAAAAGCTACCGTCGTGGTGGATGAAACGGCTCATTTGTAAATTGAAGCTACATGTTGTCAGTTAAAAGAAGAATCGCAGCGATTGCAAATCGATTGGTCTGAGTTATGTGCATTTGTTATAGACATTTGCGTGTTTTTTATTTAAAATCTCATTTGGTTCCATGCAATAGCCCTTAAAATTTTAGATAATCTTCAATAGAGACATGGTGATCCAACTGAAACAAGAGCTCAATTTTCAAACAAGAGCTCAATTTTCAGAAATGGAATTTTCTGTAGTTTTCTAAATCATCCTTTTGCCACCACGGTACATTTTCTTTTTTTTTGGTGAACACAAGAAGGAATTCCAGTACCAGTTCGACAAACCAGTTTGAGATTGCAATGCTCTCAATCATTCAAATCAATTGGCTAGACATTCCATCTTGTGATGCATCCCTCATCCTTTGGTGCTCCCTGTAACCCTTGTCACTCACAAAAAATTAAGGGAGTACTCAATAATGTAAAAAATTATTTTGATCACTGCTTTCATACAAAATGCATGGATATGTGCTTTTCTTCATGCTCTACTTGTCCCCTGTGCAGGAGAAGGGTGCAATCCAATGGATCTTCAAAAGCAAGAGCCATAAACCAAGAATGAATTGAGAGAAATAGTTCTTAATGGGAGAACCTGTTTCTTAAATTACTATAAAGAAAGATTGAGTGGAACATGACAATAGAAACCCTGACGAGGTCCAACATGTTCTTCAGAAAGCAAGGCTCCTCTAGTATTTTATGGAATGATGGTTTCATGACCTCTCCTTTCTCTAAAACAGAGGATCGCACATCTTCTATGCTATTCCACTTCAAGAGCAAAAAAGTTGTTCATGTTTCTTAGACTTTCGTGTATGAGTCCCAAACCGATTTAACTAAATCATATGTTCAGAAAAATATTTTTAACAATTTTTAAATCTAAAATTATTAGATGTATATTATGGAAAAATATGAAATTTATAATCAAATATGAAATATGTTAAATTGTAATTGGTCTTCATAATTAGTTTTAATCATTAGTTAAAGCAAGAAATCTAAAAGTCATTGCAATAGTACTATGCCTAACAGCAATTACTAATAAATTGGGTCATTATTGTCATTATGTTAAGGACATTATTCACATACAAAAGTATATTTAAAAGGGAAAAAATATGTACACATGTTTTTTATGTCAAATATAAAGATTTAGGGAATATTTGTGAATTTAGCTGAACAACAAAATAAATCATAAAAAGTTTTATGAATATATATTAAGTACTTATTTTTAAAAAAACTTACAAGTAAGATATGGAATACACTCGAGTGATTTCAATTCTAAGTTGGCATTATGACCTTTCTCTCTTAATAGAGCTTTAGAATTCACTTCACCTTGCACCCTAGAACCTCTGAATCAAACAATGTTCCTTGCACCATTTACAAAACAGTGATTAGTTTAGGTTTGTTGGAAATGGTTGGTTCAAAAATATTTTGTTTTGGTCACACATGTTATGCCATATTTTATCATTGTTTTGAAAAGCTTGGTATATTTAGAGTTTTATTTGGTCACACATGTTATGCCATATTTTATCATTGTTTTGAAAAGCTTGGTATATTTAGTGTAACGATAAAACTCTTTTAACTAATGTACAGACAAATACATCGTGTGCTTTGAAATTCTAATTTTTGCATGTAACGTTTGTCTAAATGTTGAGTGTCTCCTTTTTTCTTCTCATATGTGCATTTTTTCAATCGTTGGCCCTTGCAATCTCCAAACTTCTCTAGAGCTAAAGGACAACTGTTGAATTCAGAGCTAACCAATAACTCTTGGAAACTATATAAAATTAAACGATTGAGTTTCGACACTACCATGAACTCATAAATTTGTGTGTCACTACTAGGGAGACTTGAATAAATTCAAGATACGATGTTGGTAAAGTTGCATCTAGTCTTACACAACTTATAATAAACCTAGAGACTCCATAGGCAGTTTCATTAAAAGTACTCTAGTAAAATTAATAAAAGAACCACAACCTATTATTAGGGAGTTTTTAGAATAGTCAAACCAATTATCATGCACATCCCCTAAGTCTCACTACAACATGGTTGAAATGTTGAAGATGTACCAACAAATTGAACCTTCTCATAA
Organism: Chamaecyparis obtusa; assembly: GCA_027943335.1. Lineage (NCBI taxonomy): Eukaryota > Viridiplantae > Streptophyta > Pinopsida > Cupressales > Cupressaceae > Chamaecyparis > Chamaecyparis obtusa. The sequence continues at coordinate 225,232 of BSBK01004570.1, read as the reverse complement.
CCTATCACTCTAAATTGAGACCCAAATGAACATTTAATGAAAAGCATTCACCTCTCCATTCTACCAAATTTTAGAGGAAAAGTGTTGGAAGACCTTGATTGTTTTTTTTTTAGTCTAAAATCCTCTGTCAAAATCATGATTATGGGACTATAACAAGAAACTAAAATTTCCCCTCAACTTTGAAAGAATCAACCTTATGCTGGTTTATAGTATCGAGTGTTAATTACATCCGCACATGGGATGAAATGGACAGTATCTTCCTAGATAAATACTAGTTGTCATTAAAGAGACAAAAAGGATAACCTCTTTCAAATGAAACAATTAGAGGATAAAAATTTGGAGGACTACATAGCTCAGTTTCTATTCATCCATAGAAGATGTGGTAATGGTTAATGAAAATCTTCGTAAAACCATTTTTCTCATATAGATCAATAAATAAGCTAGGGATGCATTGAATCTTATGGTACTAATTGTTAATTCCATTCACACATAGAATGAAATAGAAGCTATATGTCTAGGTAAATACCAAGATTATTGTCACATAAGAGACAAAAAGAATGACCTCTTTCGATTGAAACAATTAGAGGATGAAAATTTGGAAGACTATGTATCTTGCTTTTTATTTGTCTCTAGAAGGTGTGATAATGGTCTTTATGAAAATCTCTATAAAACTATTTTTAGCATATGGATTGATGAATAAGCTAGGGAGACATTGAATCTTATGAGATGCAAAGGTAGATAGACTATGAAAATGTGCCTTTCGCATGCTTCCATTGCAAAAAGGCAGGACACAAGGCCAAAATGTGCCCTATTTTCATAGAGAAGGAAAAAGTTCGCAAGGCTCAAATCAAACAAGGGAAAAGAAAAGAGACCCAAAATCAACAAAAAGGACCGAATCAAGCTGAGGGAACCAGGAAGGTGTGGAAGGAGAAAGCTCCCAATGGAAATAACCCTGAGGGTGAACCTCTAGGGGAGAGACCCAATGACAAAACGGGGAACCTTCATGATCACCAGTGTCTGGAAGGAAAGAAAATAAATGAGGACAAGGAGCAGCAAAAGGCCCAGATGGAAGAAGGAAACAGAGAAAAGGGAGATGGTGAAGCCAGCCCTGCTATCCAAGCTATTGCAATTGGGGAGGGGGACAAAGGAGGTAGGACCCTCCCTGAGGAAGGGGAGATCATAGTGGAGGAAATCAAAGAGGACTCCTTCATTCCAGCCACCCAGGAGATTGAGGGAACTGTGGAGGTGCAGGGCCCTTCTCTTTCTCAGGAATCTGACTTAAGCAAAGGCACATGGGTGTCTCCAAGGAAAATTAACAGAATCCTTGAGATGGTATCTGCCTCTACTCCAGGACAAATATCTAGAATGGAGGCTCTTTTTGATAGCTACAAAGATGGCAATGCGAGACCTTGGATATCTGTTAAGGAAAAGAAAAAGAAAAACAACAGGGACCCATCTCCGGTATCTCCTGCCGCTACAAGGAGCAGAGCTAAAGCTGACACAGGAAGTAGATCCAGTACTCCAGGCAGGTGGAGCAAGAATCAAATTAGAAAGGAAGAAACAAGAAGAAACATAGCGGATGGGACCCAGAAAACCATCCAGGAAACATATCCCCAAAATAAATTATGAAGATCATATCTTGGAACATTTGTGGACTCAATGGAATCCACAAACAAGAAATTGTTAGGAATATGATTAGGGATCATAGGCCAAAATTTGTTTTGATTCAGGAAACAAAAATGAAGAAGGAGAAGGTCGAAAGCATTATTTTCAATAAAGGGATGAAGACATCGGCTACTAATTCTGAAGGTGCTCCAGGAGGTTTGTTAGTGATATGGAAGGACAACTTAATTGTGGATATCATTTTTGATGAAGGTAACATTTTGCTTATTCAATTCAAAAATCTCAAGGATCAGGAAAGCTGGTTCATTATGAATATCTATGCCCCAAATACAAAGAATGGTAGAAGACACTATTGGAATAAAATTTGCAATCTGATGACCAAGATGGGAGACTCTAAGGGCATTATTATGGGAGATTTCAATACCCCCCTTATGGCCACTGAGAAATTAGGCAGACTCCCACCAGACCTGGAAAGTAGACAACACCTGGCTGATCTGATCAATGACCTGGCCCTCATGGATGTTGAGTTAGGAGGTGGAAAATTTACTTGGTCTAACAGGAGAGTTGGGACGGATTGTATTCAGGTTAGGCTAGATAGAGCCCTTATCACTTTGGATTGGATGAACCATTATCATTGCAAACTTTCTTCTATGGTGAGACTTGGTTCGGATCACTTCCCTATTGCTCTCACCTTAGAAACTTGCAATAGGAAAAAGGCTTTCCCTTTCAGATTTGAGAAGATGTGGTCTACTCACCCTAGTCTTTCTGACAAAATTAGGGAATGGTGGGGTATTGATGTGGATGGCACAACTATGTATAAGGTGGCTAAAAAACTCAAAAACATCAAAATGGAGATCAGAAAGTGGAACAAAAAGGACTTTGGGAACATCTTTCTTTCTAAAGAAAGGATTATGGCGGATCTTGCAGAGGTGCAGGAAGAGATTCAGAATATGGGTTATGATGAAAGTAGGTTGAATGCTGAGAAGACTATTCTGGTTTATCTTCACAACATTGTGGGAAAAGAGGAAATATTTTGGAGGCAGAGGTCTAGATCGGTGTGGTTAAAGGAAGGGGATAAAAAATCAAGATTCTTCCACCTTTCTACTATGAAACACAGGGCTGCCAATAGAATTAGTGCTATTAAAAAGGGGGATGATACTATAGGGGAAGACAAAGAGATTGCTAAGAAAGCAATTAGGTATTTCTCCTCTATTTTAACCAAAGATCTTAACTTGGGAGAGGAGGACCAGGTGGATATTCTCAAGACCATCCCAAGTGTGATTACTACTAGCCAGAACAGGTCTCTGGTGGCTATTCCGAAATGTGAAGAAATCAAGGAGGTTGTCTTTTCTCTACCTACTAAAAAAGCTCCTAGCCCAGATGGGTTCCCTACTTTTTTCTTCCAGATGTATTGGGAAGTTATAAAGGACGACCTTGTCAAAGTGGTTCAGGAATTTTTTGGTGCTAAGTGCTTGCTTAAAGAGGTCAATGCTAATTTTCTAGTTTTGATCCCCAAAGTCACTGGTGCAGATTCTTTTGAAAATTTCAGGCCTATTAGTCTTTGCAACTCTTTTTACAAGATTTTTTCAAAAGTTTTAACTAATAGAATTATCAAAATTCTTCCAGAGATTATTGCACCTCAACAAATGGGATTTGTCCCTGGTAGACAAATCCTTGATTCTATCATAGCCGTGCATGAGGTTATCCATTCCTTAGATGAAGGAAAAAAGGATGGCTTCCTGCTCAAACTTGATCTGTCTAAGGCTTATGACAAGGTGGACTGGATGTTCCTGGATAAAGTTCTCGAAGCTTTTGGTTTCAATGATAAAACAAGAAAGATTATTTCTCAACTGATCTCCACCCCCACTTTTGTGGTGATGGTTAATAGTTCTCCCTCTGATTTCTTTAAATCTTCTAGGGGGCTAAGGCAAGGGGACCCTGTCTCACCGATCCTCTTCACCATTCTAGTAGAATGCTCGGGAAGACTCATTCATGATAAAAGGAGTAGAGGAGCAATTACTGGGTTAAAGCCCTCTTCCGGTCCCCTGATTTTCTCTCATCAACAATTTGTGGATGATACCATTTTAGGGGGAGAGGCTTCGGTGAAAGAAGCCAGGAATGTGGAGACAATTCTCAATACTTATTCCGATGCCACGGGCCAACTCATTAACTGGAGCAAGAGCTCGATCTTCTTTGTTAACACCCTTGAGGGCAAATAGAGGAAAATCGTTGGTATTTTGGGTTGTGGTATTGGTTCTTTCCCTTCTACATATTTGGGGCTTCCTCTGGGGTCCAAACCTCATGTGTGTATGAATTTTGTACCTAGCTATAGACACAACACTTCAGTAAAATATTAGAGGTTAGCAAAAACTTAAATCTGCAAGTAATTGAAACTATGCTAACCAAGCAATTTACTACCTTCTAGTAGGTGCGAGTATGATCTCAGATTGCAATCGAGACCAGTGACAATGCAACACCTAAATGAAGGATTTGAATGCAAAATATGAAAGACTATATAAATGCAGATTAATCTATATTTTTGTATTTTCTGTGCAATAAGAATGAAAAACTGTATGAATCTAAGCTAGAATTGATTGATAATGAGATTGAATGCAGATTTAATCTAAGAATGCTATGAATGATATGAAAATCTATGATATGAAACTATGCAAAACTAAATGATCAACTATGAAAGATCTCACAAATCGCCTGTCGCAAGTGCTCAATCCTTCAATTGCCAATTTGCCAGAGTGATTGTGCAAATTTGAGTGTTGATAATTATGAAGAGCCGAGCCTTGATTTTATAGAAATTCAAGGCTTTGAGGATGCAAGAGAAAAGCCATAAATCACTCTTGATAAACTCAGGTTGATTTTTGAGTTAACAATGTTAGCTTGTGGTGACTGATCAGGAAAGTACTATCTAGGAAAGTATTGTACACTTTTCATTCGTGTCAACTCAAAAACTCGTCAAGCATTTTTGAGTTGACACGTCAAACATTTACCTAGGTTGACTCGTCAAGCTTTTTCTTAGGTTGACTCGTCAAGTATTTTAGGGTTAACTTGTTAACTGACATAAGCCTTGTTATATTGGCTTAGGGTTAGGGATTTCATTATGATGTATGATTTTAGTACTTGCGACGGAATTGAGCTGTAAGGGATTACAGATTATAATCAGGTGGTAATCACTGGATAATAAAATATTGGACTCATTGTTGGTAGACGTAGCCCATGGATTGGGTGAACCACGTTAAATCTTTGTGTCTTGTGTTCTCTTCTGTGTGGTTTATTATTTTCTGATATTGGTTATATTTGCATGTAATTGTTATTTCTGCCTTGTTAATCCTAACAAACAAGAAATTAAGAATAATTAACTCACAAAAATCATGCAAAAGTAGTGTTTAACTCAAAATAGAGTTTAAATCAAATTTCAACTCATCATCAGATGTTGAGTTTCAATTTTAAAATTGATTGTTAATTTCTAGTTGTCTGCTTTTCAGATTGTGCATGATTTATTTATAAATTAATTTAAAAATAAAGTGATTTATTCTCAACTTAACTGATTTTTGAATTAAAACAATTGATTTATGGGTTAATCAATTATTAAATCAAACTTTATCCAAAAATTTATTATTAAATATTGACAATTGATATGAATTAATTAAATAAGAATTTAATCAATTAGTCATGATATTTTAGATTTATTGTCAAAATTAAATAATACAATTTAGGAATAAATTTAATTAAATTTAATTTAAACAATTAAGTGGCAGTATTAAATCTGATTAATTAAATATTCAAAATATTCAACCAATCAAACTTTAGGATAAATAGGATTTATCGCCAAATATTATTAAATTAAGGATAATTAGAATAAATAGGAATATTGCTAGGAATATTCCCCGATGCAGAATTTAGGATAATCAATTAGGATTTGATAATGTGCAGATGTGCCTTAGGTTAGGACTTTGATGTCGATTTCATTTGAATTGAAGATGTAGGAGGTTAATGAACCTATAGCCCATTTTTGGGGTATTACATTTTGCCCCTCTTTGAATCACTGTGCAAAGCGTAGTGGTTCAAAGAATAGTTTGTGTTTGATATATGTATGAGACTGATTTAATTTGAAAGATTAAATGATTCTGAGACAGAAACTGATTGAAAGATTTAAAGATGTAAGATTTGAAGATTCAAGATTTAAGATTTAGGTCCTGAATGACCAAAGATAATGTCAACTATAGTAGCAATGAATTGATGATTACAAAAAAGTGCCAAAACGCCCGATTCTGAACCTTATGATTGCGAAGAAGTGAGTGACTGATTCCAGACCTGAATGTCCTTGTATGAAACATATTGGTATCACCTTCTGAACCCATCTGTTATGAAGAAACAAGGAAATAATGCTAATGAACTGATAGTTACGAAAAATTGATACAGTTTACAAGATAGATTTAGGATACCAGATTGCAATAGATTTGCCCCAAGCGATGAGGAATTTAGATGAATCGGCAACTAGATGTGGTTGTTGTCTTGATTACTAAGAGAAAGATTTGTTTTACAGACTTTGAATGATGTGCAATACCATGCCCCCTTCGGGATTAAAATTGAAATCTGACAAGAAAAGTAAGCGTTGAATGGTTTAGAAGCATGTTAATTGATTTGAGAAGTTGTTGTGCACATTCGAGAATGTGTTCTGCATCATTTAGAGGTCTTGGAGACCAATTTTGAATTAGTAAGCATACAAGGAGATAAAATCATGAAGTACATATTGTTTTCAGTTTGTGTTGATGTTTGATTGTGTTGTTGTAGATGCAAAATCCTTTCTGGAGAGGAGATTGACAGACTGACTCGAATGAAGCTTCAAAGGACTTTGAATGGATATGACTCGTCTAAGATCTACTAGAGGCCATAGGATATGACTTTGATTCCCCCAAGTTTGAACATTGATAGGATATAGACGCTTTTGAGCTGATTGGTGTATAGACAGACTTATTGAAAATAGGAATGCAAAAACACACCGGGAAATATGTACAAACTAAAGCAAGACTAAAAGCTAGGAGAGACCAAGATTGTGTTGATAGATGGAGCATTTTGAAACAAGTGGCGCCTGTTTGCCGGGTTTTCACCATCTTGACAGAGATTATATTTTTGCTACCAAGGTGCCTGTTTCCAAGTTTTCACCAAGGCACTTTTTCTTTTTCTCATTTTTTTGTATTTTTCATTTTTTCAATTTTTTTGTACTTTTGATATTTTTTAATTTTTTTTGTGAATCATCAAGGCGCCTATTGCAAGGTTTTCACCAAGATGTTCATTTTTTTATGACTTTTTCAGATTTTTATGATTTTCTTCAGGATATTTTTTAATACTAAATATCTTAGGCATAGAATTTCTTCAAATGGAGAACGTTGATTGGTTCTCAGAGCTGTTCTCCTTTAGTCGTTGAGAGTTGATAGGCACCAGTGCCAAAATTAGTAGTGATAACAAAGGGACCCAACGAGTTGGGTTCAAAGTTCCCCTTGCATTCTCTATGTGATTGATTTTTAGGATTCTCTTTCAAGACTAGATCACCAACCTGAAATTCTTTGTCTCTAACTTTCTTGTTGTAGCCTCTAGACATTCTTTTATGATATACTCTGAGATGATCATATGGTGCTTGTCTACGCTCATCTAGTCATTCAAGTTCTTGCAACCTAGACACTCTGTAGTCCTTATCAGTTACTAGACCATGCATTCTGATTCTTAGTGATGGGATTTCAACCTCAATAGGCAGTACCGCTTTAGACCCATAAACTAAAGCAAAAGGTGTAGCCCCAGTGGGCGTTCTGATACTTGTTCTGTAGGCCTAGAGAGCTGGATTGATCATGAGATGCTAGTCTCTTCCTGTTTTATTAACTGTGCGATGCAAGATTTTCAATAGATTCTTATTTGAAGCCTCTGCTTGTCCATTCCCTTGAGGATAGTAAATAGATGACCAATGTTGTGTAATCTTGAATTTGGCACATAAATCATCTAGGTCTTTGTTTTTGAATTGACCACCATTATCCGTGACTATAGAATGTGGAATACCATACCGGCATATGATGTAGTTCAAGATGAACATAGACATTTGCTTACCAATTGCTTGTGTTAAAGGGACTACTTCTACCCATTTTGTTAAATAATCTATAGCTGTGATTATATGGGTATGCCCATTAGAAGAATGAGGATGTATGGATCCTATAAGATCAAATGCCCATTGGTGAAAAGGCCATTGTGTAGTGAAGGGAATTAGATCTCTCCCTAAAGCATGAATTAAGTTTCCATGCACTTGGCACTTTTGACAGTTCTTAGCAAACTTGATAGACTCTTTCTCCATTTCCGACCAATAGTACCTAGCCCTAATAAGTTTTCAGGCTAGTGTTAAACTGTTTGAGTGTGACCCACAAATACCATCATGGACCTCCTCTAACGCATGTTGAGACTCTTCCTATTCTAAACATCTAAGTAGCGTACCATCTAGACCTCGTTTGTACAGATTGTGACCAATGATAACATATTGGGAGGCATTGCGGATAAGGTATCTCTTTTCATGGCGGTTAAAGGTATCGGGAATGATTTGGTCTTTGAGATAGGAGAATAGGTTTTTATAGCGGGATGAATCATGACCTACAACAATGCAAATCATGTGGGTTTCAGGGGAGTTATATGCAAGATAAGATAGTGCTTCCACCAGGAACTCGTAGCGTAGCTCATGTTCAGGCTACTATAATAAAGTAGATAATGTTTCCATTGCATCGACAGCCTTATTCTCTGTTCTAGGTATTTGCTCAAAGGTGATAGATATGAAGTATTTCTTTAGATCATCTACCATTCTCTTGTATGGAATAATCTTTTCATCCTTCGTTTGGTACACATCATTGACTTGATGGATTATAAGTTGTGAGCCTCCATGAATGTGTAATTTTGTTACTCTCCACTCAATTTCTATTTTTATACCATTTAAAAGGGCTTCATATTTAGCAATATTGTTTGTACAAGGAAATTTGATTCTGAATGCCTTAGGAATAGAGTATCCTAGAGGAGTGATACACAAAATGCCTGCTCCAGATCCATTCTGTGTATAGGAGCCATCAAAGAACAGTTGCCATTCTCTAGAAGAAAGATTCATGATAGAGGAATCTGGGAATTCCATTTGCATTGTTGTGTCATCAAACAAAGGTGCATCTGCTAACTGATTAGCAATAACTTGGCCTTTAATAGCTTTTCTTTCAACATATTCAATGTCAAATTCACTTAAGAGCATGACCCATTTGGCTAATCTACCCATGAGGGCAGCTTTGCTTAGTAGGTATTTTAGTGGATCAATCTTAGCTACCAAATGCGTGGTATGAGCCAATATATAATGTCTCAGTTTCTATGATGCAAAAATCATAGCTAGACAAGCCTTTTCAATCATAGAATAGTTCTTTTCGTATGCCACCAATGTTCTACTAATATAGTATATATCTCTTTCCTTCTTGTTCTCATCATGATGTGCAAGCAATGCCCCCAGTGATGTATCTGTAGTGGAGACATATAAGATTAATGGCTTCCCTTGAATAGTAGGCATCAAGATAGGAGGATTTGATAGATATTTCTTGATATGATTAAAATTCTTTTCACATTCTTTGCTCCATGCAAAGGTCACACCTTTATGTAATGTCTTTGTAAAAGGTTGTGATATGTTTGCTAGCTGAGATATGAAGCGTTTGATAGATTGAACTCTCCCTTGCAATGTTCTCATTTGACTAATATTTTTCAGGGGATGCATCTCCATTATAGCCTTTACTTTAGCTGGATCAACTTCAATGCCCTTCTTTGAAACTATGTATCCTAAGAGCTTTCCAAAAGTGACACCAAAAGCACACTTCTTAGGATTTAGTCTGAGACTAAATTTTTCCATTCTATCTAGTATCTTGCTCAAGTCATTTAGATGTTAAGCTCTAATCATAGATTTTGCTAAAGTATCATCAACATAAACCTCCATAGTTCGGTGCATCATGTCATGAAAAATAGATGTCATAGCTCTCTGATATGTAGCACTAGCATTCTTAAGCCCAAATAGCATGACATTCCAACAAAAGGTACCCCATGCACATGTAAAAGCAGTTTTCTTTTGATCCTCTAGAGCAATTTTTATTTGATTATATCTGGAGAAACCATCCATTAAAGACTACATCTCGAAACTTGCAGTCATGTCAACTATCATATCAATGTTAGGTAGTGGAAAATCATCCTTAGGGCATGCCTTGTTCACATCTCTAAAATTTGTGCATACTCATATTGATTTGTCTGGTTTTGAAATAGGTACAATATTAGAGATCCATTCAGCATAATCAATAACACAGATGAATCCGGCTTTTAGTAGCTTCTCTAATTCAGCTTTTACCAAGAGTGCAACATGTGGATGCATCTTTCTCAATTTCTATTTAACAGGTTTGACATTTGGAGCTATAGATAAATGGTGCATTATAAGATCAGGATCCAACCCTGGCATATCTGAATACTTCCATGAAAAGTTGATCTTCTTTTCTGTTAGTAATGTTGTAAATTTTTTCTTCTCTTCTTTTGATAAAGATTGTGCTACATGAATCAACTGTGGTTCTTCTGTTGTTCCCAAGTTGATGGATTGAGTGGGCTCAATTAGAACTGGAGATTTGTCCTGTAAATGACTCGGGAGGACATCAAATATCTCATCCTTAGGCGCCTTAGAGAGGTTTTCACCTTTAGATACATCTTTTATTTTTACTTTTGTAGGTTCTGAGTCTGCCACAAAGTGGTTTTCACCCTCAGAACTCCTTTTCTTTTTATTCTTATTCTTATTTTTCTGGCTAAGATACTTGATGTCCGACTCCATCATGCTAATGCTTGATTCACTGATGGAAGTGCTCATAGGCTCAACTGCATTGAGGTAGCAAGCAAGGGCATAGTCATTGGGAAAGGTATAAATACCTTGGCTCATATTCGTAGAGGTTTGGTCAAGAAGTTCAAGATTTTGGATAGTCAAAGTCATGAAAGATTGGGAAATAGTGTTTACAGATATGGATCTATCATCATTGGTCCTAACCCGATGCTTGAGTTCAAAGGTGATATTACAAATTAAGACATTCAATTCATGAATAGGCTCAATGTCATTGTGGAAGTCCATTTTAGCCATCGGTGGATCAGACTCGACAAGTTCATTATTTCTCTCTAGACTTATGTTGGGTTTAGGTGCATATTGGTGAATAACATCAACATGTTTTTCTGTAATAAGCTCATCTTCTTCTGGAATGGTTCCCCATTCATAGTCATTAGATTCTTCATCTATGCCTCTAGGAAATCTAAGAACATGAGTAAAGTCAGGGTGAATACCCCAAGAAGGGTTACCCTCATATTCTAATTTGAATTCATACTCATGGGAATCTGTCTCAAAATAACTACCACCTTCCTCTTTATTTTTTTGATTGTCTTTGAGATTAGCTGGTTCTTGTGGTAAAACTATCTCTTGCTCTATAGTAGGTTCTTGTGTTTCTACTACATTAATTCTTTTTATTGGATCATCTTTAGCTTCAAGGAGGTCTTTTATTTCTTTAGGAAAATGCTCATACGGAATGAGATCTTTAGTGGTGTCTGAATCATCACTATCAAATTGTTCTATTGTTTCTCCCTATAGTTGATTTGTTGTGGATGGCTCAACTTGTTCTAAGAAATGTGGGGAGTTCTTGCTAAGACAGAAAGGCTTCTTCTTATATCCTATACCTGTTGTATTCTTGTTTTCTCAGCCACAATGGTCAAGAGGTGATAGAATACCTTTACCCTATAGTCCTAGAGGTCCTTTTTCTTTATATCCCATTTTTGTGATCAGTTTATCTCCCGGGCCATATGACTTAGAAGGGATATTCAGTATTTTAGCATCACATTTTTTAACAACTTGAGATTTAGGTTCATCTTTGTATAGCCATGCGAGCACAAATTCATCTTCTTCAAACTCTTGTTTAGATACTTGTTCTGCAACAAAATTTCCTTTATATGCCTCAAGAGGTTCTTTAGACTCTAGTTTGGACTATTTTAGAGTTTTTCCATAGGACTTAGGTGAGATAGGGAGAGATGTCAAAGATAAGACTGGCTCTATAGTATATTCTCCCATACCATTTTCTTTGATCTTAACCTCTTTAGCAATGTCTTCCATCTTGGGTGTTGAAGCAACGTCTAGCTGCTTAGTGGAAGATTCTCTGTTATTAGGAACAAGTTTATCAGCACTCTCTTTCAATGTATTGCAAGTTGTATATAGATTAGCTGGAATCATCGCCTCTACTCCTTCATAAAGAAATTTCAAACATTGATGGTACGTAGAAGGAATAGCTTTCATTTCATGTATCCAGGGTCTCCCTAGAAGGATTTTGTAAGCCAAAGGTAGATCAAGAACTTGACATATAGTATCTTTGATGAGAGGACCTGTTCTGATAGGTAAGACAATTGTTCCTTTGGAAGACCTTTCTTGCTCATCATATGCTTTGATAGTTATCTTCTTTATAGGATCAATGGCCATTTCTAAAAATCCCAATTGTGTAATCAAGCTGAAAGAACAAATGTTTAGATCAGCGCCCCCATCTATCAACACATGTTTGACATGACGGTTTTGGATCAAGACTTCAATATGCAAGGGCTAGTTGTGTGGATGACTCAAGGATTTATCATCTTCCTCTGAAAAGGAAATATATAGTGGAGACATAAGATGACCAACCATAGTCTGGAATCTATCTAAATCAAGGTTATCAAGAACATTGGATCCGAGAAGAGCTTTGTCTAGAATGGTTCTATGAGCTAGAGATATCTGAAGCAACTCAAACATGGAGATTTTTGCATTTGTGTGTTGGAGTTGTTGGACAATAATTTATGAAGTAGGCCTTGTGTCTTTAGGATTTGAAGATTTAGATGTAGCCTTCTGTTTAGAAGAAGATGAAAGATTGAAAGGCACCTTAGGGACATTGGATGAATCTGGTATTTGTCCTTGTAGGTGTGCCTGAGCTTGTGATCGAGTAACTGCATTAGCTGATTGATTTTCTCTATCTTTTCTTACAATTGTGATGACATTGCAATGCTCAGATAAACATGGTTCAACCGTATTGATGACAACATTGTTTCTAGAGTAGGCATAATTAACTTTAGCACCCATATTAGGCTGAGAAGAAGAATCTTCTTTACCATGTTTAGGAAATGGTTCTGTGAATGCTGTATGATCATTATTTCTCTTATGATTGTCAATTGTGATGTCTCCCTTATCAATTTTGTCTTGTATGATGTGCTTCAAGTGAACGCAGTTATTAGTCTTATGACCTTTATTGCAATGGAATTCATAGAAATCATTCTCTCTCCACCATTTCGGTTTAGGTTCAGGATCAAAGCCTATTATCTCAGGCAAGTAGATGATTTTGTTTGCCAATAGAGTTTTCATGGCAGATTCCAAGGATTCTCCAAGAGGAGTGAATTTGCGATTAGGATATGTAGCCCAAGGTTTATAATCAGGTGACTTTTTGTTGGACTCTGTTGCTTTAGCTTCGGAAGCTTTGATGGCTTGGGTACCAACAGTGAGATTGAAAGTAGGTGCCTTAGATGGAGCATGGATATTATCAACAACGCCATCTATGACAATGCCTTTATTCTTGTTCCAGTTTATGTTCTTGTCCTTAGAACTAGATCCGGATTCATACTTGTCCTTTTAAAGTGTGATGTCTCCTTTTTTCACAATTACTTTCTCAATTTTGATCACATTATCTACCATCTTATTAAAAGATGATTTTGCATTTGTAAAGGGTAGTTGATTTTTGGAACAAGATTTTTGACGAAGATTTCCAGCTTCTCAGTTTTTGGAATGGGTCTAGCATATAGAGAAAATTTCTTCCTCCATCTCTTGAGAAATGTCAGGAATGGTTCACCTAGATATTGTTTCAGATTGCAGATGTCAATCATGGTGACCAGATGTTGAATGTTGTAGGAGTATTGTTGATAAAATAGTTTGATAACTCCTCAAAAGTTTTGATAGTAGGAGGCATTCTAGAGAACTAATGAATGGATGACCCTCCCAGAGATCGAGGGAAAAGACGCATTAAGTAAGATGGTATGCATGAACTCCATGGATTGAGTACAGAATTCTCTAACATGATCTTGAGGATCAGAGTTTCCATCATACTTATCATATTTAGGCATCTCCACCCTTTTTGGAAATGGTGGCATATACAAGTCTTTATCAAATGGAAAAGGATATAGGGCCTCCATGGAGAACTCCTTAGGTTCCTTTTCTTTCTCAAGTTTGTTAAGTTTGACTTGCATGGCATGCATCTGTTTCATCATAGCTGTGATTGGAGTTTCTTCCTCATTCATAATGATATCTTCAACATTAAAGTTGGGAGGAATTTTTAGCTCCTTGATGAGCTAACTCTAGAAAATATGTCTCTCTATCTTCTTTCAAGAAATGCCTCATCATTTTCTTGAAGTCATCATCATTTTGATATCGAGCAATTTTAGAAGGTGTAGGTTCTTGATCCACACCATGTTGAGAATGAGGTCCTTGAGACCCGTGTTGTGTTCCTCCATGAGACATGTTAGGAGTTTTAGGACTCCCCGGGATAGTGTAAGGAGGAGTTTGTTGATTACCCCCATGAGTTGATGGAGGGGGCATATAACTAGTTTTCAATCAAAAATTGTCAAGACCATCGTCTTTGTAAAGATCAGAATTGTAGAGTTGCTCAAGATTTGGACCCTTGTGAGTAGTCAAAGGTGCGGTGTTAAGTGCTTCTCCAAATTTCTTATGTGAGGAAGCTCTAGTTTCCACCATTAACCTTGGGTGAAGCAAGAAAGCGAGATGAAGACAACTGAAGAATGACCTAATTCAAGAAGATCGAATGACGCAACCTTGTCAAGATTGAATTGATTGAAGATTAGATTAGACGTAAATGAAGGATAATGTGCCACAGTAGTGTGGGTAGACACCTAATAGATGGTGGACACAAGCTCACAACACTTAGCCATTTTTGTATGAAGATTGAATTTGAAGATAAAGATAATTTTGACAAGGTTTTGACACAAGATGAAAAAGATTCAAATTGATAAATCAGAAGGCTAAATCGGACTCGAGAGACCACTTTAGGAAAATGAATGAACTTGTTCTAGTTTCTGCTCTATTCCTGACATAGTGATTTGTTCGACAGATTCTAGAAATAGGCTGTAAAAACTGAGTCTCTGACAATTTTGACAACTTTCTAGCAATTTTTCAAAATTTCTCAAATGACTTTCTATAGGATCGTATGACAGTGGGTATGTTCTGAAACGATAGTTGAAAAAACTTGTACGAAAATTGCAAAGCTCACACGATAATTGATAGTAGGATTTTGACTTTTTGCTTTTGATTGGTGGTAAAACTCGTACGACACTATACAAGCTATCATATGACAATACAAGGGTTCTGAAATGACAATTGCCAAAATTCGTATGACTTTCTGACCTTGTGGGATGACTTTTGACTCTAGAAAGGAATTTTACTTCAGATTTTGCAAATTTTAGGTTTTCAGTTTCAGATTGTTCACAAATTTTTTTGTCGAGGTTTAAAGATTATTCTAGGATCGTTCATTTTTAGTAACCAAATAGATAAACAAGCACGTAAAACAGCAAGCAAGTGATTCCAAGCACATCTGAAACAATGAACAGGGGACAAAGAAACCCTGCACATGAACAATCAAGTGACTGAATGTGCTAATCCCTAGAAATGCTACTTGTGTATGTTCCAAAAAAAATTTCAATAATGTACATATTCCTAGAAAAATGAAAATTTGGCCTCACTAGGGTTTGTAGTAATGGTCTGACTTTGCAACTTTTGTGATCTCAAGAGAGCAAACTCTAATCTAGGCACACCGGGGTTTTGACACAGTCTGAGAATTTAATCAATCAGAAGCTGCTAGGGAGATCTGACAGCCCAACAAGAGATCACACCTGTGAAGATTTCCTCCACAAGGACATTTATATAGCGACTGCTGCTACCACGGTGAAAATGGCTATTACCGCTTGAGGTTCCGTCCATGTGGTTGACCCAATTAAGGGAATGTCCACTATGGTTAACCCTCTCTAAAGGTGACTCACAAAAGATACCACATGGAGACTGGTTCCAGATTCAAGGATCTGAGTTTCTGATACTACCCAAAAAGGGAGTAGAGCATAGTCCTCTAGCCTTTTCACTTTTAACCAAAACAAAGCAGACAGATTAATTTGACATGCTAAGACCAAGATTATCTCACAAAAATCTATGACGTCCACTCCTTATGATCTATCAACCCCTCCGGAGAGAGAATGTATAAATCAAAAGTTGAAGACACAAATCTAGTAGAACATGAGACTCTCTTAGTAACCTCCCTACCTACAAGGGGATCCTTCATTAAGAGGAGCTTCACATGCATGAACAAGCGGAAGAAGCCCACTCTCTTGAGATCATCCACAAATAGTGTTCATAGGGCCTATTTACTATGTGTAACAGATATGTAGAAAGCAAATCTATGTTTGTTTTATAGCCCAAAATGAAGTCTGTGATACGAAAGCAAGAAAAGTCACACAAGCTTGACACGTGAGAGTTCATTTTATGTCCAAATCAAAGTGTTATCAAACTGTAGTAGAATACTTGAATTCCTCGCAATGCGCTTAGTAGATTTTACCTATTTTAGCAATTTAGTTGCGCTTTGTCCAATCAAACTTAGCAAATATCAGTAAAAAATAAAAGATTTTAATTGTTAGGGTTAGCTGTTAGTCCAAATCTAAAAATCAAATATGAAAAAATGCCAAAATTTTTGAAATGACAATTGAATCCTGGAGTCAAAACTCGTACGATAGTGGGTTACCTTCTAGACGACAGTCAAGAAACTCGTACGACAATGGATGTCTTCTCATATGACAATAGAGCTCCCAAACGACAATGTGTACCTTCTAATACAAGCCTTGATAGAATCAACTATCGTATGATAGTGGGTACTTCCTGGGATGACTTTTGTCAGAAAGTCATACGAAAAATGTACGGACAGAAAATAAAAGATCACAGTTTTAACTAGAAAATGACAAGAAATTGATAGAAATTAAATAGAAACCTATTTCGGGGCCCCACAGTGGGTGCCAGAAATGTGTGTGAATTTTGTACCTAGCTGTACACACAACACTTCAGTAAAACATTAGAGGTTAGCAAAAACCAAAATCTGCAAGTAATTGAAACTATGCTAACCAAGCAATTTACTGCCTTCTAGTAGGTGTGCGTATGATGTTCTCAGATTGCAATCGAGATCAATGACAATGCAACACCTAAATGAAGGATTTGAATGCAAAATATGAAAGGCTATATGAATGCAAATTAATCTATATTTTTGTATTTTCTGTGCAATAAGAATGAAAAACTGTATGAATCTAAGCTAGAATTGATTGATAATAAGATTGAATGCAGATTTAATCTAAGAATGCTATGAATGATATGAAAATCTATGATATGAAACTATGAAAAACTAAATGATCAACTATGAAAGATCTCACAAATCGCCTGTCGCAAGTGCTCAATCCTTCAATCGCCAATTCGCCAAAGTGATTGTGCAAATTCAAGTGTTGATAATTATGAAGAGCTAAGCCTTGATTTTATAGAAATCCAGGGCTTTGAGGATGCAAGAGAAAAGCCATAAATCACTCTTTATAAACTCAGGTTGATTTTTGAGTTAACAAGAAATTAAGAATAATTAACTCACAAAAATCATGCAAAAGCAGTGTTTAACTCAAAATAGAGTTTAGATCAAATTTCAACTCACCATCAGATGTTGAGTTTTAATTTTAAAATTGATTGTTAATTTCTAGTTGCCTGCTTTTCAGATTGTGCATGATTTATTTATAAATTAATTTAAAAATAAAGTGATTTGTTCTCAACTTAACTGATTTTTGAATTAAAACAATTGATTTATGGGTTAATCAATTATTAAATCAAACTTTATCCAAAAATTTATTATTAAATATTGACAATTGACATGAATTAATTAAATAAGAATTTAATCAATTAGTCATGAGATTTTAGATTTATTGTCAAAATTAAATAATACAATTTAGGAATAAATTTAATTAAATTTAATTTAAACAATTAAGTGGCAGTATTAAATCTGATTAATTAAATATTCAGAATATTCAACCAATCAAACTTTAGGATACATAGGATTTATCACCAAATAATTATTATTATTAAGGATAATTAGAATAAATAGGAATATTGCTAGGAATATTCCCCGATGCAGAATTTAGGATAATCAATTAGGATTCGATAATGTGCAAATGTGCCTTAGGTTAGGACTTTGATGTCGATTTCGTTCGAATTGAAGATGTAGGGGGTTAATGAACCTATAGCCCATTTTTGGGGTAGTACACCTCCTAACCTCTTTTGGAACAATCTCATTGATAGATTTAATAGAAATTTGGCAAGCTGGAAAGGCATTACCCTGAGTCAGGCTAGAAAAGTTCTTTTGATCAAATCTACTTTGCAGAATTTGCCTACTTATACTTTAAGCCTTTTCTCTATACCTACCAAAGTGGCTAATACTTTGGAGTCCATTCAGAGAAAGTTTCTATGGGCTGGACCTGAAGGTAATAAGAAGTACTCGCTAGTGGCTTGGGAGAATATCTGTAGACCCAAAAAGCAGGGGGGCTGGGAATTAGGAATCTAAAGCAGTTCAATAGGGCCTTGCAAGCTAAATAGATATGGAGGATCTTCAACTCCAAGGGATAATGGAGGGTTATTGTGAAGGATAAATATACAGCCAATATCAACTTCAGGATGCTCATTAGTAGGGACTATGACCCTAGGGGATCCAACATCTGGAATGGCATATTGAAGACCAAAGGCATAGCCACAGAGAAGGAGAAATGGAAACTTGGCAATGGGGAAGATATTAATTTATGGCATGATGACTGGCTAAGACAAGGGCCTTTATGGAACATTGAGCCATATAATAGATGGGCAATCATATGTATGGAAAGATTTGGTTGCAAAGTGAGAGACTACAGGGTCAATGATGATTGGGTCAACTTGACCGAGTTATCCCAGGAGCTTAAGCCGTTGATGGACATGATAAGGCATATCCCTATGTCCCGCAACAAGGATGCTATTATTTGGGGGGTGACAAAGGATGACAACTACACTGTGGCCTCAGGCTACAAAACCATGCAAAACATTGAAACTATCCCTGTTTGGGCCAAAGCCTGGTATCCTGGCCTTATTCCCAAAATCAATATTTTTTCTAGATAATGCTTCAAAACTGTATCTTGATGGTGGACAACCTGACCAAGAGGGGTCATCTGATGCCAAATAAATGCATTCTTTGCAAAAATCATAGTGAGAGTGTGGACCACATCTTCATTCACTGCCAATTCAGTAGAGACATATGGTCTTATTTCCTGTCTTTCTTCAAATTGACCTATGTTTTTTCCAATAACACAATGGGTCTCTTTGAACAGTGGCACAGTGGGGTGATTGGGGATGTGAATAAGGGCTTGTGGGATTGGACTTTG
Organism: Chamaecyparis obtusa; assembly: GCA_027943335.1. Lineage (NCBI taxonomy): Eukaryota > Viridiplantae > Streptophyta > Pinopsida > Cupressales > Cupressaceae > Chamaecyparis > Chamaecyparis obtusa. The sequence goes on along the minus strand of BSBK01004570.1, from coordinate 206,044 downwards.
CCTCATCTCTGTTGGGGGGTGTGGAAGGAGTGGAATAACCAAATTTTTAGGGAGAAAGAATCTAATGCTAAAGTTGTCTTCCACAAAAGCCTTAATGCTCTGTTAGAGAACTACACTATCAATAAAGGTTGTAACCCTCTTCTCAGCACAAAGGAAATTGATAGAAATAGGAGGGAGGACTGCAAATGGACTCTCCCGCCTGAGGACTGGTGTAAAGCAAACTTTGATGGGGCTGCTAAAGGCAACCCTGACAGGGCTGGGGTGGGAGGCATCATCAGAAATGACCATGGCAAAGGAATTGCTGCTATTTTGCCTCCTTTGGGGGTGCAAACTAACCACTATGCGGAGGCGATTGCGGCTCATCAAACCATCAAACTTGCTCGGGACATGGGAGTCATAAAAATGTGGCTGGAAGGAGATTCAAAGAATATAATAGACTTTCTTAATGAGAAGAATGAGCCTACTTGGACGATTGTGAATATCATTGATGAGTGCATTCAAATCCTTAAATCCTTTGATAGTGTCTATGTAGCTCATGAGTATAGGGAAGCAAATCAAGTGGCTGACAGGCTGGCCAATTGGGCAGTCAAGAATGATGAGATGAAAAGATGGATGGACAGACATAATATTCCGCTTGAAGTCTTAGATTTAATTGAAAGGGAGAGGATCCCGAGAAGATTGGGAAACATTAAATGTTAATTATGAAAGTTTATGTTCTATGGGAAATGTGCTGAGAAATGATGTGTAAGTACGATAGCCAAAGTATGAAACACCTTAGTAATTGTCATCATCACACTTTGAGGCCCATTTTTGGGTATAATTTTCATAAGGCTAAAAGAAGTTTCGAGAATACCATTCATAGTAATTGGATTCAGGCTACAAAAGATATCACTACCAGGAGAAATTTTTTTAGAGAGAATGAAAAAATGGTGGGGGAAAGACACAGGAGGGAACCAGAGGATGAAGCTGATAAGTGGCATCGGTGCTCTAAGGTGTGGAGCATTTTGAATAAAGGTGAAGTTACTACATTCATTGATCGGCTTCATGGCTGGAAACCTTCTGTTACTCGCACCATGGTTAAGAGTTGGAACAAGGGGATTGTCAAAATTGATGGGGTGGATTTCACGGTGACGGGGGAGGTTATCTCTATGGTGACGGGCATTCCCATTATTGGGAAGAAATTTTACAGAGATAGGCATATTTCAAGGCAGGCGGTGATGGAATTTTCCAAATGTGTGGAGGAAAAGAAGGCTTTAGTGAAGAAAAGCACCTACTACCTACCGAATTCCATCAAGCCACTGTGGAGGTTTGTGCTAAGGGCTATTATCAAGTACATTTCCCTGGACACGAGATTCGACTGCATCTACTCTCACCACTTCATGCTCCTAAACCATTTCAGGTCTAGGGTGGAGATCTCTATCCCTTTTTTCCTTTATTCATCTATTAATGAGAATATCAATGACTGTAGGGAGAAGCCTATTGGTAACCTTGCTTTCCATGAGGGGATTTTGTTGTTAATTTATGATTTTTTTAAGGCTAGGACTATAGGGAAAGAAATTAAGAATAGGAAGGTGGGCAAGGAGGGTAAAGATGAGGAGGTTGAGTCGGGAGAAGAAGATTATATCCCGTCTGATACTGAGGAAAGCCAGGAGATGCATTTGGACATGGATGAGGAGGCTACCCCACAAACCAAAAAGGGGAAAAATAAAATAAAAATGGAGAAAAAGGAGACACCAAACCCTAAATAGAGCATTGAGATCTGATATGATAGAGATTACAATGAGAGGGTGGAGGGCATGGATACAGAGGGTGACAGTGTTGATGAGGAGGAAGAGACGTTTTGCAAAGAAGAGGAAAACAAGGAGAGGAAGGGTGGAAAGAGAACCATTACTATTAAGATGTCTGCCAACAAAGAGGAGGTTTATGCTGACAAACCTTTCAGGAGGCTGAAAAAAGGGAAGGATATTGAAGATGAACCCAAGGAGGAAAGGCAGGAGGAGGGGAAGGATAGTGATGAGGAAGAGGAGAATCAGGGGAGAGGGGATGAGAATGAGCAGGGTTTTGAAGATTATAGGTCTGGCCATTACACTTGCAAGATTTCAGGCAAAGACAAGAATGTGGTTTGGAGGAATTTTGATAATATCTCTGTGAGGATGGGTCTCAAGAGAGAGATGATGAAAACACTGGTTAAGGAGAATAAGGAGGGAAAAATTTAAATGGAGGAGCTTATTGATCCTGCCCTGGTCATTTTGAGTGACATCACTAAGGAGAACCCTCAAATGGATGTGCTTAATAATGCTAAGAATAGTGTAATTGACAGATATAGAACCACTAAATGGACTTATCATGAAATCCAAGAGCTTAAATATAGGGTGGGTAGACTGGAGAGGGAAAATTGCAGCAATAAGAACAGGAATACTGAGGAGGAGAAGGAAATGGAAAACAGAGTGGAGGAAGTGAAGAGGAGAGTTCAGAGCATGGAGGGCACCTTGCAGAAATCGCAAAGAAAAGCTATAATATTCTTAAAGCTTCTAACGACAACATAAAGGTGTTGATCAACAAAATTGAGGAATAGAGGGGCAGTAAGGAGGATGACTAGTCTCCAAATAGTGGCAAAGATAAGTCTCCTGAGGAAGGCCTAAGGAAGAAGACCAGATCAAGCACAATGAAAAAGGACACTCAGGAACCTGATAAAGATCTTTCAGACCTTAAGGAGGTGGCTAGGAGGGTGTCACAACTGGAGATTCGTGCTGCGGAGATTCTCAGAGAAATTGCCTGAGCTGTTCTCCTGGCTTTGGGCTTTTCCTGGTTTTTTGTTATGCTTCCCTGTTTGTTTTTTCTGGTTTTATCTTGCTTTCTGGTGGGGGGTTTTTGTTTAGATTGTGGCTATTTTGTTGTTGCTACTTTTATCGCTTTATCTATGTTAAACTTTTAGTTCTGTAAGGGTTTCAGGGCCCCATCAAAACTTGTTTTCCATAATCAAAAACTTTTAGAGATATTACTTATAAAAGATCCCTTCTTATTTTTCACCCAACGTAACTATTTCCTTCCCTTCCAAAATTATACAACACTTTGCTTTATTGTATATATCCTACTATGACTAATAAAATGTTTATTTTGTAACTATTTAAATAAATTTGCACAACATAACCACATGGATAAGGACAAGGAAGAAAAGTAGAAAAGACATTTATTTCCTTAAATTCAAAAGGAATCTTTGATAGAAATTAAAAGAATAAGAAAGCAATTGCTAACTTTTCATTCAAAATAAGTGTATGATTTAAAATGATAGGAATTTTGCAGCAATGCATAATATGGACAACAATCTAAAACATAGGATATTCAAAATGATGAGCAATGACAATTTCTCAATCCAACACACAAGAGATGATCTCCACATCCCAATTGGAATGGCAAACCAATCACCTTGATTTTTTTTTTTATGGAAGTTGTAACCCCACTTGATTGTCTAGGGAATGGGTTGGAAAATAATAAATTTGTTTAACCCCAAACTGCTTATGTTATTGCAAAAATACATATAAAGAACCCATGGTTTTCACTAGTTTTCAATGTATAGTGAATTGAGACTTGACCATTCTAATATTAGCTCCCATGCTATCTAGAGACACATCCACTTAAGCTATTATATTAGGACCCCTTATATTTTCAGAAAACAACTATCAAAATGCAACAAAACCTCAATAATGTAAAGTAGAATAAGAAAACAATGCCAAAGGAAAGGAGCTAGGAACTACTAAAGATAACTCATGCATGCAGTAGTGTTTACTCTACTACTCACATATTATTGAAGGAAATCCACGCTTAATAGGAATGGAAAATACTTCATTCATAGCACTCAGAACTTTACACGCAAGTAGTAAAAATAGGGCTCTTCATATCAATTTGACCCCCCTATAATCTTAGGCATCAACAAATAATCTCAAATGTGTATCATAAAAAATGCATGACCTCGAAATGCTCTTGTTTAGATTAGAATGAAAACATTTGATCAACAAAAAGAAATCAATGACTGCAAGGAATGAGTCATTGTCATGAAGCATAAATTGAAATTCGTGCATGAATGAAGGAAGTAATAACGTTGATAAGGGTCTGTTTGGTGCATGAAATTAATTTATCCAGAATAGGTCTATTCTAGAATAAGGACCTATTCTCGGATTAATTAATCCTGAAAATGAAAGCTGGAATAATCTATTATGCATTTGGATCCCATAATGTGGAATTGGAATAAGGATTATTTTTCATTTTTTAAATTAATTTGAACAATATATATTTTTAACTTATTAAAAAATTATAATTATAAAAAAAAATTCTTACAAATTTTAATTTTTGAACTTATCATTTTTGTTGCTAGTTTTTTAATTAAAATATATATGTATTTTTAACTTATATATTTTTAAATTAAAATATGTATTATTAACTTAAAAAAATAAGATTATAAAAAAAGAAGGTTATAAAAAAATAAGATTATAATCCCTTAACCGTTCACGCACGGACCCGACAACTTATACATTTTGTTGTAATTTCAAATCCATGAAAAGCTTATTCTGGAATAAAAAATGAATTCCAAGTTTTTTTTGGAATTAATTAATCCAAACATTGGCCCAAAAATGGGGATTAATTTTCTAATTCAAGAATTCAAAAAATGGCCACAAACGGTGAATTACTTAATTCTCACATTAAATAATGACTATTCCAAGTTAATACTAGGAACCAAACGGGCCCTAAATGTTCTACAATAAAAGATAAGCAACTTAGGCATCCATGTACATAAAAACTTCTCAAAAAATGTAGTCAAAATTTGTAAATCATAGTAATTAAAAATAAAAAAGTATTAATTTAAAAAAATTCACTACCCTTCCTCCCGCAAGTCTCAAGTTGTTGTTTCTCGTTGAGCCCTCTATGCTAAAGTCAATATTATTTGCATATAATTTGTTTATGTATTAATTTACCATAATAGATTTAAATCGATAATAAATTAATTTATATTAATTTTAAATATAATCATCTTAAATAAGATAAAGATTATATTTTATTATTAATATCTAATTATTTAATTACATTATTTTATTATTTTATTATTATATTAATATTACATTAATTTATTTTAGTTTTAGGCTTTAATTTAAGTTTTAAGGTTTCATAAAGGATAGGGTTATGCTAGGTTTCTTTTTGTTGTAGGTTGGCTGTCCTATTTCCTGAATGTTTGCAAATTGTTTGCTGATGACAAGGTTTTGTAAACAGGATTTTGGGTCCCTTCAAAACCTATTTGACCCTTACTAAAAAAACATATATAATATTCTTATTATTCTTATATATAACAGTAATATTATTATATTAACAATATTATCAAAATACTTGCTTTGAATTTAAATATATATATTTTTAATTTAAAAAATACTTAATTTGTTATTTCTCATTATTAGTTTCTAAATAATTTTTCTTTAATATATGTTTTTTCCATATTTTTTCCTTAAATTAATTCTACATAAATAGATTTTAAAATATAAATAGAATTGATTTAGATTAATTTATAATTTTATATATATGGAAAAACATAAATTTATAATTGTATACTTAATCAATCACCATAAAACTAAATAATATTGGCCAACTTAATTTGTTTTCTTGTGTTCATGGCTAGAAGTGTCTTTCTAAAAGTCAACAACTCTGTAAGAAACTAAGTTTGACTCATAATCTCCCTCCAATGTACTTGCAATAGCTCGGGTAGAATCTTATGAATTTTGTAATAAGAGGTAACAATAATATTAACACTTTTAAGGTGCATAACCTCTCATCAAATACTTCTTCCATCATCATTAATCAGTAGTAGCCTTTGAAAAAGACGTGTATAATACCAATACAAAGAGTAACTCCATCATGCTAACATTGCACTAATTCTAATTTCCTGGTGACATATATGAAGAGTGCAATTGATGACGCTAACATAATTAACATCAATGGTATCCTCTCTAACACTCTATAAACCAAGGTTGATTGTCAACCCAAGATGATCCAATCTACAATAGTTTACTACAAAAATAAACTAGTAGTGATCATAAATGACCCAATAGATAACTCAACTAGACTCACCTCATTAGCGCATACTACAACTAGATCATCATAAACCCTTAAATTGGGATTATGTGCATCACACAAAAAATCATCAATGCCAACAATCACAGTCCAGAATTGAATTGACAATCATTTGCATTCAAATTCATGAAATCAATTGTTTATATCAATGTAAAGCCTAAAATTTTTGTGACCAACATAATAGGACAACCACTAATCATCAATGTGCATGTTGAAATCCTATGAGCCAAGTTTGAAAAATATCCAATTTGTTGCATATTGATGGAATTATGTCATATTAACAATCTAGGGGTATGAAATATTTGAACATTAGCTAGTAATGAATGATGAACATCAAGTTCAAATTTGGGAATCGTGAATATTTCATTTGATAACCACATCAAAAGAGTCTTTTCTATGTCAATCCAAACATTTTCAATATGGATTATCATACTTAGAGGTAATTGAAAGGAAGTTAAGGTAGTGGAACAACTTCCTACACTAACCTTGAGAGGAGGGTCATGAATTTTTTTAAAAATCTTTATAATATTTACAAAAACTTAACATAAATAGCATGCATACCAAAACACGGTGATTTATGCAAGAGAAATACTTTCTTGAGAAAAAAACCCACACTCCAAAATTTATCTAATATATTAGCTAGAAATCAACAATAGATTGCAATATACTTGTAGAGCAAGCTTCTCATAGGAGTATCACCAAGGGAAATCTAGAAGCAACTCAAGAGCTATCAAACTCAAAGAATACATTACAATACATAATCATAATACAATGCCCTTATAGAATAGGGTTTCCTTCTAGGGAAGAAAAAACACATAAAATATCCACCACTATATTTGTAACCTAATGATAAATGATCAAGATTTGCAATGCTAAATTATACATAAAATGTGACTTTTAAGCATGCTCTCCTTGAAACTCTTATTAGAAAATGTGGCCATCAAACCCCCCATCAAGGGGCCATCCCCCTCAAATCTCACAAGAGGGCTATCCCCCTCACAAACCTTCATGCTCATTTATCAAAAATAACATTTTACTATTGTAAGGTTGACACACCATTTTCCTAACAAATCTCCCACTTGTCAAACACCTTGCAAGAGTAATGGTAGGGGTACCAACATCAAGTTTTAATTGTCAGGGGCTAATAGGCCCATAGGATCTAAACTTCTCTATGACCATATCCTTAGTTAAAGAGTCTACAACATTCATCAAAGTCTCTACTATTGCCAACTTCACCCTGTCATCCCCAACCATATCTCTAACAAAATGATATTGAACATCAACGTACTTAGTTTTGCCATGAAATGTCAGATTCTTATCTAGGCACATGACATTCTGATTGTCACTTCACCTTATTTCATTCTAATACTCGAATACAATCTCTTAAGCCAAATGGCTTCCTTAAAAGCATGATAAACTACCATACACTATGCTAGGTATATCGCACTATGACTGTCACAATAAATTATCATTGCACCTTGTCTTATTTTGATATCTTAACATTGTCTTAAATGGATTCTTTACAAGCATGAGTAGCTACTGTAAACTCCACTTCACTAGTGCACAAAACATCTTACCACTTACTCATCCAATTGATTGAACCACATAATGTAAACACACATAAGTATATTGTATCGTATTCTATCAACATCACCTGCCCAATTTGGACCCATATAAACATGAATATCAAGGGAGATATTGTCTCCTCTCAAATTAACATGATAACACAAATAATACTCCAAGACACCCACAAATATCTAAAAATTCATTTAATTGCATCCTAATGAACTCTTTCAAGATTAGACATATATCTACGAAGAACTCCCATTGCTTAGGCAATGTTTTATCTTGTCCAGACCATAGCATACATCAAACTTCCAATTGCACTTTACAAGGCACTTTTCTTATATATTCCATCTCTAATGGGGATGTATTAAAATTTTAAATAATAAATTTTTTTCCAAATGTTAAGGGAGTACATAATGGTCTACAATCCTTGCATGTTAAGCTTCTATAAAATTGAATTCACATACTCATTGTATCCTATTGGGAAAAGTGTCTTAACCTTACATTTACATTGGGTTACTTTTTTTATTAAATGTTCATTTGAGCACTAATTTTTCCTATTCTCTTCCAGAAGGTTGAAATGGTTAGATAAGCATTCCAGTAAACTTTTGTTGCAAGATCATGTCCAGATTGAAAAAAATTAATGTTTTTGTTTTTGAAAATTATTAGAAAAAAGTCACAAATACAATTATGGAGGATTTAGATGCCTCAAAATAGGCTAAAACCATGGCTAAACTACATACAAATTTAGGATTTTATATATCACATTGCAATCTTTTCAATGCTTCATACAATTTATCAATCAATTGCCCAATTTGAAAGTTATGACCTCTGGAAGTTGGGTCTCCCAAAATAAGAAATTAAAAAAATGTATCAAACATGTATATGAGTTGTAAAAGGGAGTTACATTTGTTGGTGTGTGTAATGACACATCATAGGGAATCTTTAATTGGAGATAAGGTGGGCACCGCTTTATAGGTAGTTTTTAGCCCATAGTTTTGTAATATTGTTTGATGGTTTCTTGTATTATGTCTCCTATATATTAGGTGTGTGAGATGGAGGGTGCATGCAAGAGTCTTATGAATTTTATAGATACATCTAGATCTCTCATTGGTGATACTCATGAGAGAAGCTTTCTCTACAAATATATTGTAATGTATTATTTATTATTAAACAATATATTAGGATATTTTTGGAGTGCGAAGTTTTTTTCCCGAAAGGGGTTTCCTCATGTAAATCATTGTGTTGAGGTATGCATGTTTTTTTTGTTAAGTTTTTGTAACTATTTTAAAGACCTGAATTTATTTTAACATTACCATCTCCTTAAGATTAGTGTAGGAAGTTGTTCTACTAATTAACTTCCTCACATAGCTTAACCGTAATTTTGTATTCACTCTATGTCTTCTTATTTTCATCCCAAGAATGTGTTTGGCTACACCAAGATATTTCATTTCAAATTTAGCAACAAGTTGAGATTTTAGTTCTGAAATTAGACATTCCATTTACCAATGAATAACATATCATCAACATATAATACAATATATAGGAAATGATCACCAAAAAATTTATAATAAACACAATGATTCAAATCCCAACTCAACACACACACACACCACACTCAGGGACTCTGTTTGAAGCCATACAAGGATTTCTTCAATTTACAAAAACATGAATTTTTTGCTTTTATCACATAGTGCTCTGGTTGTGTCATATAAATATCTTCCCCCAAATCACCATGAAGGAGATTAGTTTTCCCATCCATTTGATCAACTTCTAAATCACAAGGTGATCACAAGTAGAAGCAATAGAAAGCAAAAATATAATAGATGTCACATTTGCAACAAGAGAAGATATCTCACCACAATCAATGCTTTCAACCGTAAAGTCGCATTTTGCAACCAACATTGTTTTAAAATTTTTAATACCAAGTTATCTAAATCAATCTTTTTCTTGAACACCCATTTGCAACAAACAAGTTTTCATCCTTCAAACAATTATACAAGATTTTTGTAATATAGGGAAAATGACGTGTTCACTAGCTTACGAATGTAAACTAGGAACTAGGCTTATCCTTACATGATTACATTAGGTAGAGTGGATCCACTTGGGTCAACCTCAAATATAATTGAAAAGGATTGGGCCCAAGGTGAATCCAACAGTCCTTGTTTGAGATGAAAATGAGCTATGCAAATATGTGAATTGAATATGTGGATTAGGGATAGAATGTGTAAAATTGACAATGAATTGCATAAATAAATAATTTTAGAATAGATAATCATAGAACCAACCTTGATTTGGAAAAAGAATGTAAAGAGGAATCTATGACATAAATCTAAGATAAAATTGAGTGGTTAATGTTTCCATGTGTGCTCTTGTCCTACAGGGTGAATTTTTTTAGCATTGAACTAAATCTACTTGACCTTGAGACATTATATTTGCTTCATCCAAATCTCATCCTAAACTAGAAGCTCAAGTGTGCTCCAAGCGGCCATTGAATATGTGTTTTATAATAAACTTTGGAGTAGATCTCTATCTTTGCAGTTGGTCACTTTTTTTTGTCTTTGGTCTCTATCATAAGCCTGTAACTACAATTGGATCTACTCACAATAGGAGAAAACTGATGTTTAGAGCTATATAGGGGTTTGACTTAGTTAAACACTAGGTTGGGACTCAACCCTGCAATGACAATGAATTGAAATAGTAATCTAAATTGAAATTATTGAATGAAAGTTCTTAATTAAAATGATTATACCTTCAATTGATGATGCAATGTTCTTAGGATAACTCATTCATGTGTTTATATGAATACAACTCTAGGATATGATATATAAAACTATATTCCAAGTGACATATGAAGATAAATTATGAGTCTAATATGATTTCTATGATAAGGGTAAATATGAAGAATACTAAGGTAACTCTAGATCTGAAAATAATAGTGTAGGCAATGTTTACTTGTGCTATGATGGATAGACACAAGGATAAGGATCAAGAGAGGGTACGCCAAATAGGAGATGACAAAATCCAAGAAAGTTACCCTACCCAAAGATGTTTATGTGTTATGTACTCAAGGATGATGAACCTCAAGTGATCAGGGTGATTATGATAGCCAATATTTGATTCTAGAATGAAGAGAGTAACCTAGGTGTATATTAAAGACTTTGTTTGATCAATGATGGAAATGCAAGTGTGTTGGAAAACTAATAAAACCTATAGGTGTAATGACTAATGAATGAAGACCTTTAAGATTAAAACTAAATTTTAAAGCCTGAATGAAAAGTTCTCATTGTATTTTGAGCTCTCTATCATATAAGTGTAGTAACAAAGTGTGGAAGTGTAGCTCTGGTGAATAAATGTCCATGTTTAGAGGTCAAATGTGTAGCTTTAGGAACCAAAGGTGTGACAATAGATTGCAGATGCACTGGCTTGATGAAAAAAGAGGCACGGGCTCATAGATCAAATGCGCAACTCTGGTGAAAATGAGAGTTTGACCTATTGTTTGCAAGTTTAACTAAGTTTTCCTATTCTTACAAGAAAACACTTTAAACACAAGAACACAATTTCTAATTTAAAATAGAATCTACGAACAATGTTTATGTTTTGGTAGCTCCTTAAAGCTAATTTACACGAGTCTAAACACAATTCAAATACACTTCAAGGAAAGCCCATCTACCTAATTATATTGGATTACAATGTGAAAGTGAATTAGGCCTACAACTTGATGTTTCATTTGACACAAAGACTTAACCCTTGAGAAAGGGTGTATTACAATCTTGCCATGTGAAGAGTTTGGCAGACTAGGGAGTAGGTAGGAAATATGAAGGATAAATGAGATGAAGAGGTGAAAGCAGATGAGTGAATGAGATGGAGTGGTAGGTAGAGGATATTGGCTTTCTATAATAACTAGAAATGTGAAGGTAGAAAAGTCAAATGAAGAGACAAGTGTCATTTGTCACAAGCCTAAAATTGTGGAGTTGATCCATGTGAATAGAGTTGATTGGTGGGATTAGAAGCGAGAGGATTGATGAATTTATAAAATAAATAAAGGTATTTATCATATAAAATAGAAGAAAGTGAAGATGTAAAATAGGCAATTAAATAAATAGAAATTTATTTAACTCTTAGGATAGAAAAAAATTAGTGAATTAAGTTTAAATAAATAAGGATATTTTTTTAAATAATAGCGAAAGAGGTTAATGAATTAAGTAAACAAATATAAAAATTTATGTATATATTAAAAGATTTATTTGATTTTATGAGGATATTCTTAGGTGTCTACAAAAACACCCTTGAAGTGCTCCTCTTTGCACAATGAGTTTGAATCTCTAAAGAAGGTCAACTTCTTTTGTGATCTAGATATAAAGCATTTATCCAACCCAACACTTAAAACACTAAGTTCTAATCTCATTCTATGGGTTTGAAGGAGGAAAAAAGAGAAAGAGTGTCAAAATTGCAGGGGAGGTGATGCACAAAATTTAGATGGTTGTCTTGTTGCTTAAATAAAATAATGAATTAATAGAAATTAACCACACAAACTTACACAATTATTATTTCATTGGCTTCTAAAGGCGTATATGAAGGTTAGGGCTAAACAAGGTGATGGAAGGAAATAAAGACTCGACCAATTCTTACAAACATAGTTTATAGAACATATAAATGTATAAAATAGTAAAGAATGCATCCAAATATGAAGATCATAAAGATTTTCACAACACACATTTTTAAAGTGATAAGGGGTAATAATTAGTTTCTTTATTGATACAAGGGAATAAGCCCATTTACAGTTGTAGAATGCATGGACTGCAATGGCTTCCTAGCCCTTTATAATGGGGATTAATAGCCTATATATCTTCTCTCGACATTGGGAATACATACAGAAATCTAAGGATTTGAAACCCTATCTCCATATAACCCCATGGAATATTTGACAAGAGCCTCATCGGATCTAATTTAGGATGATTAAAGAAGCTAGATAGGACATTCTTTTCATTCAATCATGCTTTGGCATTGGTGATCCAAGGTTTTTGAGCTTAAAATGAAGGGGATAAGAGCTCTTGTAAAATCCAATTTGGGATAGCTCAAGAAATGTATAGGTTTGTGAACATTAGATGAACATGGGACTATAAGACTATAAAAATGGCACTAGAAAGCATAAATGAGAGAACCAAAAATCTCATACAATATATGCAGGCCAATCTAATCTACCATAAAAGCCACTTGAAATATAAAAGAATTCAAACAACAAAACTCCCTTTCAAGGGTAGCTCCTATGTTCTCCTTTCTTCTCCATTGAAGTTTATTGATGTAGCTCTATGATCTTGACAAAAGATGAACAAAATATCGAAAGAAAAATGATAGCATGAGAATACTAGGAAAGTGGTTAGCCAAAAAATGAGAAATTAAGCCTAATTTATAGAATTTGAGAGAAAATCCTCCAAATTGGCAATTTGATATATAATTGGGAAAATTCCATGATTTATGACAAGATTTGGAGTCCATTTAGAATGCACAAATAAAATTGGAGTTTGGAAGGGAAAATGACTAAATTAATGTGAAGTGCATTTTAGAAATAAGCCAAAATAAGTGAAATCTCATTCGTAAACTTGAAAATTGGATGAGTAATTAACTAGGAGAGTGTAAGAGTTTGAAAGGGGAAAGTGTAAGAGATGGAGAGAAAAGAGGGAGTGGAGGCTATTAAATAGGGATGGAAGTTGGATTTTAGGAATAGAATCCCATGTGGAAATTTGAGAGATTATTTGAATTTAAAATTCAATATTCCTTACAAATTAGTAATCAGGAATTTTAGGAATTAGACAATTCCAAAACTCAAAATAATTAGTCAATTAATTAATAAAAATTAATTAATTGTGAGACTTAGGAAAAAAGGGTAAATAAATGAGATTTATTTATCAAAGCTAGGACCTAGGGATAAATTAATAGTTATTTACCCCTAGAAGGATGAATTCATTGAATGTTAATGATGGAAAATAACATGATTGGACATGATCAAAATGTCAAATTGATTAGAAAATAATGTAAATTAGGGACAAAAATTAGTGGTTGATGACATAGAATAATGATACAATATCACAATATTTATGACATGTTGAAAAAAAGGGAGCCATAGGCATGGACCATTTTGAGTGTCTACAGGGCCATGTTCAAATCTTTAAACCTATGTCAAGAACTTCCAAAATAGTTTTGCAACTCCATGGCTCAAGGAATGTTGGTTGGATGAGTAGCTAAACTTTAATGGCGATTATTGTACTTTGAAAATTCCATTAGGCTTATTCATGTGAACACAAGATCCGTGATTAGTCGTTTGAAGTTTAAATGTTGGTTGCTGATTTGAATTTGGTGTGGTGAGATTAATGAGGAGATATATTTAAGTAAATTTAATTTTTTTCGCTTGGAGGAAGTGGCATGCCAAAACCTATCAACCAATCAGGATTGCCGTGTGGAAATAAAACTTCACATGTTTTTAATTAGGGTTCACAAAGAGAATAATAACCTTTGAGCAGGATGGACATGCATCATGATTATGTAGAAACATAGTCATAGATGGGTTTGTCTTCCTCCCCTCTATGATAACATAAAATTCTACCTTGTTGACTACATTATCAGAGCATTCAAGTTGGTATGTTGGTGGGCTCAAGACCAAGTGTTGTGATTTTGGACTAGCGTGACCTTGTGATGAAATTTTTGAAGTTTGTGATGGTGTGAAATCAAATAGGGATACCCATGTAGAAAGATGTGGTAAAAAATTAGATCCCATGATATATTTGAAGAAATAAAGATAAAAGAGGAAAGGAAACAAAAAGATCTTTTATATTCTATAGTCTATGAAACTAGTTATATATTTTTGGCCTTATATATAGTGATAATAATATGGGACTATATTGTACTTCTTGTAGGAGGCACTTCACTATGCTACAAATGAGGTGTACATACCTTAATCCCTTGGGATTTACAATTGTGACCTCTCTTTCAAAAGAAAGGGCTTGTAACAACACAAAGACACACATCAACTTTGTTCAACAACATGGTCTCATGTTGGGCAACCTTCCTAAAGCCAACAATAGTATGCAAAGGTGTCATCTATCCAATAAAGGACCATTGTTGGGAGTACTCAATGAACATAAGTCCATTTAAATTGTATCTTAAGTGATTGAGAACATGTGACAATAGATCAACAACATATTAAAACATAAAGCAATATGGCCAAAGGGTTTAAGATTTTAGCCAAGGAAAATAAATAAACACTACTAATAAGCATGGTAAACTCTAACTCTATAAATGTTCAGACTAGATGACATGGAAATGTCCATAGCCACCAATTCTTTGAGAATGCTTTCAAAGGTGCCCCTCCCTATAGAACACCTTATCAAATTATTAGTTTAAAGCCATATCTTGTAGAGTACCTTGGGAACAAACTTCTTTGGACACTTGGATAGACATTGCCATGTGAACCATTTGCACACTAGAAAAAGAGAAGCAAGGTAGATTTCTCATCCTTTCCCAAATGCGCATTCATAAGGAAGATGACCCAATAGGCTCAAGGACTTAAGAACTAAATGAGTGAAACGGTCCTTCACAATAACGAATTGAGGGAATGTTGGATTTGAGAGAAAATAATATGATGATGCAAAGTAAGAGGTTAAATAAGAAAAATTGAAAAGATTCAGAAAATACTGACTGATAGAAAATGGACAAATGGTTGCAATGTCTTGAAATAGAAACCAAGAATCTATACGAACTTGTGGTTTAAATTTGAAGTATATTTTGAGGGTACAAAATTCCTTACACATTTCATTCTTGGGAACAAAAATCTTGAGCCATTTTGTACCCAGGGGTTTTGCCCAAAACTTTGACAGTTAACCTTGTAGATCTAGAAATTTCTGAAATAGTTCTAATAGCTACGCTACTTTTTCCTCCACATAAAATAATGAGGAAAAAGTTGTGGAAAGGGATTTTCCTTGGTCAAACACATGTTTAGGAATCAACCTTGAAAATGAAATGAATTTGCATAAAGAAAAAATTATTTATATGAAATAGAAGTTAGATCTGAATCGTAAGTTACCTTATACCTTGATAGTGAAATGCTTATTTGATGTAATCACAAGTGTTAATGCAATAGCCTTTGATTCCTCACAAGAAACTCAGAGGAAATTCTAAAAGACAATATTTTGCACCGTGAATGTTGTATTTTTCCACAATGCTTGATGAAAGAGAAGAATGTTGTTTTGAAGGCTTGAAGACTTTTGAGAATGCTTAGATGTAGAAGAGCTCTTGTAATATTGATCCTGAATCTTCTTGGTTATTGAAATTAGGAGAGATAGGAAAATTATATACCTCTCACACATTTTAGGATTCAAAATTATCCCAGGACAACCATGTGACCTAATTCCCCACCAAAAAACTACAACCAAGCCCCAATTCAAATTTTAGCCAAATCTTAGGGGAACAAAAAGCCCTCAGCATTTTGTACCTATGAGAGTGAGCTATAATTGAAATGAAAGGTTGGGGAGATAGGGTAGATGCTAGAATATGAGGCACAATGGATTTCAAGGTTAGGAAGAAGTACAAAGGGCACAAATGGTAACATAGGGCCCATGTAGGCTAATAAATGATTGGATTGGAGAAATAATAAAGGACAATGTCTATAAATAAGGGCTCACATAAATATTTGGTGAATTTGAATTAATATAGTACTTGTAATATTAATTTAAAGGTCTGATAAGTGTTAGGAGAGTGTGAAATCAATGTGAGAACCGTACAAGTTAAAATAGGGCTAAATTGAATATCTTATTATAGGTGATTACTTTTTAGGATGATACATTTAGCTACAACTTTAGTACGAGTATAAGTCCACCTCATGCTCATGGTAAAGTAGAAGAAAGAGAAAGAGATTAAGATGTGATCATAGTAAAACTACATAGAGATAAGACATTGCTAAGTTTAATGATGTAAGCCCCCAAACTAAGGATCTTAATGCATACAACCATGTGCAAGGATACATAAAATAAAAATAAAATCCTAAAGCTTACTAAGATTCAAAGTAAACTATTTGAAGATACCTCAATAAAGAAAACATATGACTACTAGTATCAACTTATAAATCTATTGAAAAAGCACAAGTGGTCACATAAAAAAAGAACACAAGCACACATCAAAGATAAGATAAGACTTCATAGTCCAATCAAATGGAAAAGTGTATTATGCTAAAAAATCATGGAGGAGAGAAGAAGACAACCATGGATGACACATGCTAGCCATTTATGTTGTGTTAGGTGATCCATGAGAGAGAGAAGGAAAAGAGAGGGCGAAATGGTCTAGAAAATTGTGTTATCCTAGTTCCACCCATGAAAAAATGTAAAGAGGGAGTTGATGGTCGAACACATGCTAGTCAAATCATAAAATTATATGCAAATGATAGGTTGAGTAGTCTAGAAAATTGTGCTATGCTAGTCAACCCATAAAAAGGATAGGTTAAATGGTCTATCAAATTGTGTTGTGCTAGTCAACCATTCTTGAAAATGTATGTAAAGGAGAGGTCAAATGGGCTAGCAAGTTGTTGTATGATAGTTCAACCAATCCTATGGATAACCAAGGAAAGAATTGTATCCAAGGAAATACACCAAAAATATACAAAGGAGAGTGATCTATCCCTTGCAAATTTTATTATGCTAGTTTACTCTACCTTAAGTAATCAGAATGTTCACAATAAAGAGGCCATATATGTACCCCTTAAGATAGAAAAATAGGATTTTTTTGACATCTTAAGGAAAAGAGGAACAAGGATAAAGCACCTTTAACACCAAGGAGTAATCTCATAAGAAACACATAGTCCAAGCCAAATAAGTCACAACTCATATGAGGTCAAGGAAGGAAAAAACACCAAGAGATACCATGCAACAAGTGTAAAGAGATCCTTTTGAAGGATGTTGAAAAAGAGACATTGAACAAGAAGGGAAGAATTCACACCTTCTTCATTGCTAGATAAAGGGATTCATAAGGAAGGATGATGTAAGGAAGTTAAGTAGTGGACAACTTCCTACACTAGCCCTAAGGGGAGAATACTGTAAAAAAATTCTCAAATCTTTTCTATAGTTACAAAAATTTAAATAAAATTCATACCACAACACAGTGGTTTACATGGGGAAAACCTCTTCAAGAGAAAAACCTCACACTCCAAAAGCAACCTAATATATTATTCAACAATAAATAATAGATTACAATATAATTACAAAGTAAGCTTCTCTCAGGAGTATCACTGACCATAGATCCAGAGGTCACTTGAAAGCTATAAGAATCTTACATAAACCCTCCATCTCATACAACTACTATATAGGAGATACATTACATGAAACTATTAGACGATATTACAAAACCATGGGCGAAAACCACCCCAAAAGAGGCACTACTACATTTGGGGCCAAATTTTGACATACACTTCTGACGGGTAAATTTTTTTTAATGAATTTTTTATTTTTAAAAAAAATAGGCCCCGATGATGTTGATATTCCGATGGGTTTTAAATTGACCATGAGAATTCTGACAGTTTTCGATATACATAAAAAAAAAGTGAAGCAACAAATCATTTTTATTTCGATTGGCATAGGAAAGCAGTGGGAGAAAATGAGCTGGGTGCGCGTGAGAGAAGGTATGTGATTTCTTCATATTTTGAGCCTCTGGCATCATATTCGACCGCAAATTTCATATGCATTGCATTTTATTAGATCATGAATGCTCTCTAAAATGACCACATTCTACTAGTGTCATGCCCTAGCCGATGTTTTATCTCTATTATTTGATGTTACTCGTGTCGTGCCCTAGCCCATGCTTTAACTCCATTATTTCATGTTATTGGTGCTTGTGCTCAAGGATATCCATTTTTTTAAAATGTTGACTGTGGTTATCAAATGGACAGCTTGTGAGCTTCTAGCTAGGCGCCATTTGTATTGATAGCTTAGGGCATCAAATGTATTGTTATATCATTGATAGTTGAGACTTTTTAAAAAGGAAATAGGACAAAGAATGATTTTGATTTAGTGCTTTAACTCCATTATTTGATGTTATTGGTGCTTGTGCTCAAGGATAACCATTTTTTTGAAATGTTGACTGTGGTTATCAAATGGATAGCCCGTGAGCTTCTAGCTAGGTGTCATTTATATTGATAACTTAGGGCATCAAATGTATTGTTATATCATTGATAGTTGAGACTTTGTTAAAAGGAAATAGGACAAAGAATGATTTTAAGTTAGTTTCTCTATTTTGATCCCTAAGTGGCTTACAACCCTAGAGAAGTATATGCAAATTTACAGATGCAGTTGCAGGATACATAGCAGCCGATAATTCACAAGAAATCCATGCATCCAATTTGAATAGAAATCAATACAAATAAATAGGGTCCTCGAATGGCCCAGTCATCTGGACCTTGACTATCCCCTCAACCAGTGACCCTTCAAAACTAGGTTATCATGCAATCAGTGAGTGATCCTTCATTCTCCTGGTCTGCCTTGCATCCAAACAAATTGGAAATACATAATACAATGATAACATGTTAGGATTAACAAGGCAGAAATAACAATTATGTGCAAATATAACTAATATTAGAAAATAATAAACCACACAGAATAGAACACAAGACACATAGATTTAACGTGGTTCACCCAATCCCTGGGCTACATCCACCAACAGTGAGTCCAATATTATTATTATCCAGTGATTACAACCTGATTACAATCTGTAATCCCTTACAGCCCAATTCTGTCGCAAGTACTAAAATCATCCATAATGAAAATCCCTAACCCTAAGCCATATTATACAATATTTTCCCGCTTTAGGGTTAGAATTAGTTATAAGTAGTCGGCCCAAATAACCAAAAAGTAGTCGGCCTCAAAAAATAACCCTGGCGAGGTCGGGAGGAAAAGTGTACAGTACTTTCCTGATTAGTCACCACAAGCTAACATAACAAGCCTTTCACAATCCCCCTTCCCTCAAGGAACACTATCAACATCTAGACCTTGACTGTCCCCTCAACCAGTGACCCTTCAAAATTGGGTTATCATGCAATCAGTGAGTGATCCTTCATTCTCCTAGTCTGCCATGCATTCAAACATATTGGACATACACAATACAATGATAACAAGTCTTTCACAATCCCCCTTCCCTCAAGGAACACTATCAACATTCGAACCTTGAATGTCCCCTTAACCAGTGACCCTTCAAAACTGGGTTATCATGAAATCAGTGAGTGATCCTTCATTCTCCTATTCTGCCCTGCATCCAAACATATTGGAAATACATAATAAAATGATAACAAGTCTTTTACAATCCCCCTTCCCTCAAGGAACACTATCAACATCCGAACCTTGATTGTCCCCTCAACCAGTGACCCTTCAAAAATGGGTTATCATGTATGACTCTCATAAACTCTAGATTTCATGACCAATAAAGATGTCTTTTGTCTTAGGCCTGATGCCATAGACTCCTGCACTTTTTTCTTCTACAAATCCACATAATCATTTTTACCAAAAGAAATAATGTTTTTCCTTTCATCAACATTACTAGGAAGTTGTGTAAAAGTGAAAGTTTCACCATTCATATGCACAATATACACATTTTCAAAACCATAATGAATTTTCATTCTAGATGCTTGTCATGGCCTTCCCAAAATGATATGACAACATGTCATAGGGACTATATCACACAAAAATCTATCAACATACCCTCCAATGGAAAAATAAACATAAGCTTGTTCCCTTATTACAATGTTTTGTTAATTATCCACCCAAGATTCCTTATATGGTTTGTCAAGTGGAAAAATTTTCAAATTCAGTTTGTTTACCATTTCATAAGATACAAAATTATCAAAAGAACCAGAATCTATGATCATTCTACAAATCTTACCATAATTTTTGAAATTGGTTCTGAAGATTGATGCATTTTGCCTCTCTTGTTGCTACATAGGTGTCTTCCTTACCATTAGGTACTCTCCTTCTTCTGGGTTTGCCATATTAGATCCCTCTCCTTCCTCTTGTATTTTTCCTCTTCCCCTTGTGCTAAGTTCACTCTTCTATTTGCCTTCCTCATGTTTGCCTCCTCAAGACACTTGTATGATTGATGTCCCACTTCTCCACAAGTAAACCACTTCCCTATGAAGATACCACTACCTTTTCTTGAACCAAATCTACCTCATCCTCTTTGTCCTTTCCTTGCATCCACAATTTGTTCCTTACCTTTTTCAGCATTTTTCTGACCTTGTGCCTCATTAAATCTGCCACCTCTACCTTGGTTTGAACTTCCTCCACCATTCTCTTGTCTCTCTTGTATTCTTCTTATATTTTCCTCAGCCTTCTTGGCTATTTTGTAACATTATTCCATAGATCTAGGGGTAGAAAGACTAAGTTCATCTTGTATATTAAACCTCAATCCCCTCATGTATCTTGCAAGTTTCTCCTCAACATATTCCTCATGTTCTACTCTGATATCCAGCTTATAGAATTCCTCAATGTACTTCTTCATATCCATATCTTTTTGTTTAAGACCTTGCATCTTATTTTACAACTACACCCTATAGTCATTGGGAAAAAATTATGCCTTCATCTTCTCCACCATACTATACCATGATGTAATCTTGGGCTTCTCATTCTTCCATCTTTTAGCTTGATCAATCAGTGAGTGATCCTTCATTCTTTTGGTCTGCCTTGCATCCAAACATATTGGAAATACACAATACAATGATAACAAGTCTTTCACAATCCCCCTTACCTCAAGGAACACTATCAACATCTAGACCTTGACTATCCCATTAACCAGTGACCCTTCAAAACTGGGTCATCATGCAATCAGTGAGTGATCCTTCATTCTCTTGTTTTGCCTTGCATCCAAACACATTAGAAATACACAATACAATGATAACAAGTCTTTTAAAATCCCCCTTCCCTCAATGAACACTATCAACATCTGGACCTTGACTGTCCCCTCAACCAGTGACCCTTCAAAACCAGGTTATCATGCAATCAGTGAGTGATCCTTCATTCTCCTAGTCTGCCCTGCATCCAAACATATTGGAAATACACAATACAATGATAACAAGTCTTTCACAATCCCCCTTCCCTCAAGGAACACTATCAACATCCAAACCTTGACTGTCCCCTCAACCAGCGACCCTTCAAAACTGGGTTATCATGCAATCAGTGAGTGATCCTTCATTATCCCGTTCTACCCTGCATCCAAACATATTGGAAATACACAATACAATGATAACAAGTCTTTACAATCCCCCTTCCCTCAATGAACACTATTAACATTCAGACCTTGACTGTCCCCTCAACCAGTGACCCTTCAAAACTAGGTTATCATGCAATCAGTGAGTGATCCTTCATTCTCCTGGTCTGCCCTGCATCCAAACATATTGGAAATACACAATACAATGATAACACATGGAAATCCTTTAATGAATCTCAGTCACTGGTAACGCATGGATAGTCAAAAAATTAGTCTCCAAAGCATTCAATAAGTGAATATAAATGTTTGAAAACTTTCCTCTCAACTTCCCCAACCACTCCTAATCGGTTAGAGGGATATTTCTAGAATCTCCACTACCTGTCCTTACCAAAAATTCTTAAACATACTTTATCTGATATGATAATAACATGCTAAACTGAACCAATGGCATGTTCTTCATGTGGTACAAGGAAGATTTGGCTATCAAATCTTCCTTCGTGCAAGCTGAGCGCGTGAGAAGGTATGTGATTTCTTCATCTTTGATTGGTATCTTTGATGGGAAACATCTTTTGAGCCTCTGGCATCATAGTCATCCGCAAATTTCAAATGCATTTCATTTTATTTGATCATGAATGCTCACTGAAATGACCGCATTCTACTAGTGTCGTGCCCTAGCCTGTGCTTTATCTCCATTATTTGATGTTATTGGTGCTTGTGCTCAAGGATATCGATTCACTATTTTGAAATGTTTGGATTCACATTTGTTGATATTACAATTCATCATATCAGATAAAGTATGTTTAAGAAGTTTTAGTGTCTAAACACTCAACTAATCCCTCTAACCAATTAGGAGTGGTTGGGGAAGTTGAGAGGAAAGTTTTCAAACATTCATATTCACTTATTGAATGCTTTGGAGACTACTGGTTTGATTGTCCATGCGTTAATGTTTAGAAGAGATCAATAAAGTATTTAAATACATTCTTACATGTTTGGATAGGTTTGAGAGGCACTTATCATGACTGTACCCTCACAAACAGTGGCATAGACTGGTTTTACTAAGTTTCCTTTCTCTATTTTGAGGTTTCCTTTCTCTATCGCAGGGGTACAGTCAGAGGGTTCATTGAAAAAATGATCCTTTGAATGGTTACTATAAATATGAATGATTTGATATAGCATATTTCTCATTTTACTTGAAGTTTGGAATAGCTTGTGCAAGGGTGAAAGTACTTTTGATCATTTTGGTCATGATTGTTCCTCTACACAGTCAAGAAATGTAACTGTCTAATGATTATATGTAATGTTGAATGGATTAAATGCTTTATTCTTGGTAGAAGTGAATGGAAGGAATAGTGTTGGTGTTAGGTTTCATTTATTATTGAATTCAATGGTTTCCAAGATGTGTTGAGGAGTTTGCTCCTTGTTTAATGTTAACTATTCCTACACAATCCACTCATACAACACTGAAATGCTATGTGATTGACAATTTCATACAACTAGTCCTTTGGCATGTATTAAACATAATAGAATTTTTAGCATATTATTCTCATTCTATTTCTTTTTTGTAAACATGTCATTGGTTCAGTTTTGTAAAAAAAAATTCATGTTAAATTTTTTTACAAAATAGATTACAAAATACTCTTCAAAACAAAGGAAAAACTTAGCAAATTTAGTCTAACTCACTGTAGATGAAGGAACAATAATGCTAGTAGTTCCTCTAGGTCTTCCAAAACATTTATTGAACTCCCATAAAGTCCTATTGGATCCCCAAATTGCTTAATCCAATCAACTTACATTAGAATCATGAGAAACTTCAAAGGATTAAAAACATTACTTGGAACAGTCACTGGTTTTACCAGTCAAAATGTAAGGAATAGAATTTTAAAGTGCTCACAATACATTCAGTGATGAAATTAATGCTTGGAGATTGCTTACTATTCCATCCTTGAATTTAGAAACCAAAACAATAAGTAAAGAAGCCTTTCAACAATGCATAACACAATGGACTTGCAAATTTAAACTTCTATTTTTATTGAATCTATGTTCCTGATGTACACTCCAAGCTTAAGTCTGTCGTACAATGACTTCCAAAGGTTACATATAACTCAATCACAACTTCCCCAACCATGAAGAACATAGGTGAAGAACTTGATGGTTTCATGCTTTAATCTTTAAGAACTTGATCAAGAACATAGGTTTTAATGAAATATCAATTTGATTTGCAAAGTTTGTGTTCTTTACAAATTTGAAAGGCTCTAATACTTACTAGGGCGGATGTGGATGTGACACCTTATGCTTTTACTACTAAGTCTCTATTTTTTGGGCATATTGATTATTAGTACTTGACATATATCACAAATGTTGCTAATTAAGGTTGGTAGGATGATTATGCCTATTCTGAAAAAAGACTGTCAAATCATTATGCTTTCAAATCAATTACTTATCGACATATCCCTTGTGAGGGAGAGAAGCCAAACACATATAGAACATGCACATAAACACGACAGCTGAAAAACTTAAATGGAATACACCAAGAAGTACCAAATGATGAATGCTCAATTGTTGTAATGGCAAAGCATCAGAATTGTCCATTTCTAGAACTTGATTTTCTAGTCTAAATGATTTTTCTATAGTTGTAATGATTTTTCTAGAACTTGATTTTCTAGTCTTAATGATTTTTCTATAGTCCTGATGATTTTTCTATAGTCTTAATGATTTTTCTTTCATCCTAATGTTTGTTGCTCTTGATAAATTAGGCCTTGAATTTGAATTTTTGTTCACTGTTTTATTTCAGCTTGATATTTCATTCATTTTTCATATACACAGAGACTACACATGCTGATAAAAAAATGAGCTATTTAATTAAGGTTAACTATTCATGATTGTAAATAGTCAATATTTCTGATGGTACTTCTTGGTGTATTCCATTTTAAAATAATCATGTTTCTATGGCTATGATAAATGTCCCTTTGTGTTGAGAAAATTAGAGTTGAAAAGAATGGTTGCAAACAAATCATCCTTCTTCCACCAACATTCTAGTCAATGTACAAGTAACAAGTCATTCCATTCAAGAAAGACCATGTTTGACAATATCAACCCATAAAAAAATGAGTATGTAGAATTTAGTGATTGTATCTTCCATTAGAGCCACTTCATATACACAGGTGATGAACATGCATATTTGCCTGAGTGCTATTGGGAGCTTACCCAGCAACACATGTACTATTGTGAAAATCACCACAAACCTATTTGCTGCTAGGTCTAACTCCCAGTATTGCTTGGTCAAATATGCATGGTTTTCACCTGTGCATATACCTTCTATGGTAAACTTTTATATGCACAGGTGACGAACATTCAAATTTGCCTCAGTAGTACTTTGAGTAGTCCTCCAACACATGTAATATTGTGAAAATCATTGCAAGTCCATTTGTTGGAGGGCTACTCATAGTACACATATTTGGAGGTCTGAAGGAAACAAGAGAATTTGAAGAGTCACAAATCTTAAGATTGTACTTAATATAGCCAAGCTTCATTCAATGGTACAATCAAACATGAAACAAACCATTCTTAAACTAGATTAAACTAGTAAATCAAAGGATATACTGATTATAAGTAAACTAGTAAACCAAAGGACATGCTTTTACTACTAAGTCTCTATTTGTTGGGCATACTGATTATAAGTACTTGACATATGTCACAAATGTTGCTAATTAAGGTTGGTAGGATGATTACACCTATCCTGAAAAAAGACTGTGACACAAGATAGGGATGCAAGCGGGGCCAAACAATGGTGCACCCTAATGATCCAAGCCTGCACTACACATGTGGAAGCAACAAACAACAGTGAGAGAGAGAATGGCAGATCTTTCATATATTATCATCAAATAGAACCATACATGTCGGGCTATAAGGCCTTCCTAGTTAGGGCTATATATTACAATGAATCATAGAAGTCCTCAAACATGCAAGGATCTGTCACAAATATCCAATCAATATGACTACTATCTTCTATCTAACAACTACCCCCTAAACTACAACCAAACATCTACATTTATACAAGAAGCTACCAAGCTGAGTCAACCTTCAGATCCATAATCAACAGAAAGAAAAGTCAAATCTAGGACCACACACTTCCCAATGATGGATTCCAACATTAAATCCATGATCCAATATAAATGCACAAGTCGATCACCACAACAGGAATTAAAACTAAACCCGTCAGCAAGCAAGATAACCAAGTAGCAAACAGGAAATGCTGAGCGCTAGTGAAATAACCGACCGCCCATGAGAGAACCGGCCACACTCGGTAACCAAAGGAAACCAACCAACTACCAACCAACTCGGTCAAAACTGGAACAAAGCAACACAGAAAAAACTCCAAATTATTTTTGGTGACATGGGACTGCCAAGGACCCGAGATGCTCCTGCATCAGACACCTAGGGTTATTTTGAAATGATTCTCCAAATCATTTGGTAGGTCTGGTCTGAGATGCATCCAACTCAGACTATGAAATCCAAGAACTATCTTCTAGCTTCAGCTTCACATCTCCATGCAATGTCTTCATGTACTCAGCAAATTTTACTCCTTCAACACTTTTCTTATTCTCATCAGCAATGTCTCTCAAATCAGATATTCCTCTCAGTTGTGTGCCATTCACAATCTCAAATGGTATCTTTCCAGTACTCCTATTCATTGAATTATTGTATGCAAACTCTGCTTGTGCCAACATAGAATCCCAATTACTCGATGTGTCTCCAACTAAACATCTCAAAAGATTTCCCAAACTTCTATTCACAACTTTAGTCTGTCCATCGGTTTGTGGGTGAAATGTAGAACTATATTTCAATTCAGTGCCAAATTTCTTCCAAAGTGTTTTCCAAAAATATCCAACAAATTTACTATCTTGGTTAGAGATAATACTCCTTGGTAATCTATGCAATCTGACAATTTCCTTAAAGAAAAAATCTGCTACATGTACTGCATCTGATGTCTTTCTACAAGGTATAAAATGTGCCATCTTTGAAAATCTATCCACAACAACAAATATAGAATCATTACCTCTTACTGTCTTCGGTAAGCCAAGAACAAAATCCATACTGATGTCAATCCAAGGTTTCTCAGGAACAACAATCGGTGTATACAATCCAGTATTCTGACTTACTCCTTTTGCAACTTGACAAATTCCACAACTTTTCACAAATTTCTAAACATATTTATACAACTGCGGCCAATGGTACTTCTCCTTAAGAAAATTCCATGTTTTATTAATACCAAAATGTCTAGCTAAACCACTACTATGTTTCTCTTTTATCAGATTAGTTCTCATTACTCCTCTCGGTATACACATTTGAATACCTTTAAATAACATACCTTCTTGAATAAAATATTCATCCTTTAGTGTCTTGTTCATCTTGAATAGGTGCTCTGCACTTTCTCCATGGCTCAAAAAAATCAGGGTCAAACTCATAAGAATCTCTCATCTCATCAAAGCCAAGAACTTCAATTTTCATCTCGATCATCAAAGATCTTCTTCTACTCAATGCATCAACAACTCAGTTAGTGACTCCACTCTTATGCTTTATCACAAATGTATAACTCTGCAAGTACTCAACCCATTTCATATGTCTCTGATTCAACTTATTCTGAATACCCAAATATTGTAAAGCCTTATGATCAGTATACAACACAAATTCACTCGGTATCAAATAATGTCTCCATTTCTTCAGTGCTTGAACAATAGCATAGAATTCTTGATCACATACAGAATATTTCCTTCTAGCATCATTCAAATTTTCACTAAAGAAAGCAACAGGTTTACCTTCTTAACTCAACACAGCTCCAATTGCACTTCCACTTGCATCACATTCTACTTGAAATACTTTATTGAAATCAGGTAATGCCAAAATAGGTAATTCAACAACCTTCTACTTCAGAGTCTCAAAACTTCTGTCAGCTCCATGTGTCCACTTGAATTCTCTTTTGTCTCCTCTCATAGTCTCAATCATAGCATTACAAATTGAACTGAAATTCCTTATGAACTTTTGGTAAAAAATTTCCAAACCATGAAATGATCTTACCTCACTAGCATTCACAGGTGTAGGCCAATTCAAAATAGCTTCAACCTTTTCAGGATCCATCTTCAAACCATTAGCTGAAATAACAAATCCCAAATACACAATCTCTTCTTTCATGAATGAACACTTTTTCAGATTTATCAGCAATTTCTCCTCTTTCAATCTTTGTAAAACTTGTCTAACATGCAACAAATGTTCTTCTCTGGTCTTACTAAATATCAGAATATCATCAAGATATACAATCACAAACTTACCCAAGAATTTCTTCAAAACTTCATTCATCAACCTCATAAAAGTACTCGGTGCATTAGTTAAACCAAAGAGCATAACCAACCACTCATACAAACCTTCCTTTGTCTTGAAAGTAGTATTCCATTCATCACCTTCTCTGATTCTGATCTAATGATACCCACTTTTTAAATCAATCTTTGTGAAATACTTTGCTCCAGTCAAAGTGTCCATTATGTCATCCATTCTCGGTATAGGAAACCTATACTTCACTGTTATCTTGTTGATTGCTCTGGAATCAGTACACATTCTCCATTATTCTTCAGTGCCAATACAATAGGTACTGCACAAGGACTCAAACTTTCTCTGATCAAACCTTTTTCTATCAACTCTTGAATCTGTCAGTTCAATTCTTGATTCTTGGTAGGTGTCAACTGATGAGGTGCCTTATTTGGTAAACTAGCTCCAGGGATTAGATCCATACAATGATCAATGCTTCTTTTTAGTGGAAAACCATCAGGTACATTATCAAAAATGATATCACTATACTTGGTGAGTAACTTATCAATCTCCTTAGGGACATTATCCTCTGTTTTCTTACTCGGCTTATTAGGAATCACAACAAAACATACATCATTCTTCTTCAAAGAGTTAACAAAATTTCTTCCTTTCATAAAAAAAACTTTCACAGATGTGCAAATATTACTAACAGGTTCTTCCATCAATGGTAACAAGATTTGTTTCCTTCCATCAACCACAATAGTATACTTATGTAATCTCCCATCATATATAGCATGTCTATCATATTGCCAAGTGTACACACTAAAATATGCACTTCTATGAACCATTACATGCAAGGTTGCTCAAGAGTGAGGCCTCACAAAGCGGCTCATAGCTCTCTATGCATGGAGTTGCAAGGGACTATGAGTTTTGCTCTCAGCTAGAGCTACAAGAAAGTGACCTTGCTAGTCAACCACACAATGAGAGATTCAAGTGAAGACAAGGGCAAGAGTGCCAATATCTCCAAGAATCTAATATGAAATGCAATGCAATGCAACTAAGATGAAGATGCAAATGTGCAAGCTATGCTATGAAAATGGAAGTACAAACTAAGCTATGAAAGGAAATAGCAATGGATTACAATGCCTCCTATTTAAAC
Organism: Chamaecyparis obtusa; assembly: GCA_027943335.1. Classification (NCBI taxonomy): domain Eukaryota; kingdom Viridiplantae; phylum Streptophyta; class Pinopsida; order Cupressales; family Cupressaceae; genus Chamaecyparis; species Chamaecyparis obtusa. The sequence continues at coordinate 176,673 of BSBK01004570.1, read as the reverse complement.
TATGTGAGCTTATTCTATTGCATAAAAGGAAATCTAATCTATGATGCCATGAAAATGAAGCTACTATGCAAGAAATGAAATCTAACTATGAAGCAAGAAAGCCATGATGATGCAAGAATGAAGACAAGAAGATAGAGTGTTGATGAAGATCTAAGATGAATGTCAACAATGCTCCAAATCTTCAAACCCTAGATGCAAGAATGTCTCCAAAAGCTCCAAGATGACCTAAAAAACCTGTAGCATAACAATAGCATAAAATATGGATATCTATCTATATGCAAATGAAGAAGAGAGCTCTCCTTTTATAAGAAATGAGGTGAAATGGACCATTGAGATTAAGAGGCAAAAGATCTTAATCAGTGGTGGAGCTTGAAAGAGGAGCAATCCATGTGCACAAGTATCCTCCAATGAGAGTGAAGTGTTGACTTTTGAGCCTCATGTGAGACAAAAAGTGCTTTTTTCCTTTTTATAAAATAGGAATAATATTTTATTTATGCAACTTAGGATAAGAGAAAAAGTGGGGCTTTTTATTTAATCAAAGGGGGAGGAAATATTCCTTTTAATTAAATAAAGACTTAGGATAAATGGTTAGCCCAAGGATAAAAATCCAATATATGATCGAAATTAAGATTTGATCAAGAAATTGATAATGTTAAAAATATTGATTATTGATAGAAATGATTCAGGATTGATAAATCAAATAAATGGGGCCCAAAGTCTAGGCGACCATTTTTGGGTGCATACATTTGCCCCTCTTTAACTAATGTGTGATCGATTTGGGAACACATGCAGTCAAAGAATGAAGTTGAAATGTGAGATCGATTTGGGATCACAAAACAACTCAGATATGAGGTCGATTCGGGATCACATCTGGACAAACATAAACAAAAGCTTAGACCAACACCGTCGCTGCTAGGTGCAAATCAAGCTTTAGACAAAACTATCACCGTCGCTGCTAGGCAATAATCAATGTCTAAAAATGGGAGATAAGAAGCTCACAAAAGATGTCTGAATCAAGAACATCAAGAAATCAGGGATGAGAATCCCATAGGTACTGCCCCCTCGGAATCGAAATCGAAATCAGGTAGGGGAGAGACAGCAAATCGATAAAGATTTGATCAAATCAGAAAGAAGTCATAATCGAATGTAAAGGTCAAGAGGTTAACCATTAGGCAATGAAACATGCCCCAATGAGGAAGTAGAAGAATAGAAATAGAAGACTAGAAATAGAGTGAATGAAAGACTAGAAAATTTGAGAGACATGGAAGGAAGAAATGACGATGCCCCAACAAAGATCAAAAGATTAGGCCTCAAAAGATCAGCCAACTGCGCAGAAGGGGGGAAGATTTTGAAACGTGATTTTGACTATGAAGATGACCTCAGATTTTGATTTCGAGTCCGAAAATGGATCCAGGACGTCGAAATTAGCTAGGGGTGCAATTTTTGCGCAATTCCGAGGTGTTTTGAAAATTAGGTCAAAAAGTCAAAATGCTATAAAAGGGGTCAAAATGTCATTTTCAAAAATCATTTGTCTTTTAGTAATTTGAGAATTTCAGAGATTTAGAGAGAGAAAATGGCTCAGCAAGCAGGAGTTCCCATCCACAGGCATCGATTCGAGCGCGCCCGGTTGCACAACCGGCCACCACACTATCCTACCCCGGTATGTTTTCGAAAAACTCGAGCTTTTTGGTCATTTCTAGCATTTAATAGCTTTTTTAGCACATTTTTATCAAATTTTAAATTTCAAAATTTTCGATTGTGCGAAATATCGCGCGATACTTTAGAAGTATCGCGCGCTTTGGGGAGAAGTATCGCACGATACTTCGCGTGCCACAAAAGTATCGCACGCTTTAGACACCAGTATCGCACGATACTGAGCGAAAGATCGCGCGATACTGGGCGAAGTATCGCTCGACACAAGGTTTATCGCCCCACTATAGGGAGAAGTATCGCATGATACTTCTCTAAAAAAAGAATATCGCCCAGTTGAAAAATTTGATGTTTAATGCATTTTTGAGCAAAAATGACATGGGTCTAGACAATGTTACGTTTTTAAGATGTTTTATACTGAGTTTTTTGGACATCCATCATGATATGTACTAACAACGGGTTTGGTTTTGGCTTGCAGGAGGTTTTTCCGGCGCTCATCATCAGAGCGCCGAAGGTGACTGGGTTGCGGTGTGTCTGAGATCTGGATGATCCGGGCAATGCCGATATTAGGGCTATGGGATTCCGGTATCTATTGAGGTACCCCTATATCCGAGCAGACCATGGGTTGTTGACTGTGCTGGCCGAGAGATGGCACAGCGAGCACAACACCTTCCACCTTCCTACAGGCGAGGCATCCATCACACTGGAGGATGTCTATAGGATCCTCCGAGTTCCATGCCACGGAAAGCCTGTAAGTATAATCATGTTTTTGAGATGGTCATGTAAAATGTAATGTTTCTAGAGGATGAAAACTAACATGATTTATGTGTTGTCACAGGTATATTATGATCAGGACGTCACTGAGGGGCGTCGATTGATTCAGAAGATGTTTCAGGATGTGACCATCCTAGACAGGCATGTCAGCTGGGAGCGACTGCTTGATGACTTCGGCCGAGACTATCCGGTGCCATGTATTGTGGCATCGATTATCTCACAGATCCTGATGACTGATCGCAGTCAGAAGGGATTCCCGCTCGGATGGGGCAGACTACTGGTAGACTTGGTAGGCAGGCCTCAACGGATGGCATGGGGGCCTGCGATCTTGCAGAGATGTATCATGAGCTGCACGAGATCGTCTACAGGGACGGTCGGACATGGGCGTGTGGTGCCATCCTGGCACAGGTATGGGCATGGGAGCACATTGCTGTGGTGCGCCCCAGGGTTCAGCCGAGGGAGAGGAGGTACCCCTTCATTTACAGGTACATCAGGTTTATATCACATGCCCATTCAGGGGATGTGACCTATTACAGACGGATTTTCGATGAGATAGCCTCATTCACATGGAGGCCGTACAGGGAGGTTGAGGTTTGGGGGGATGCCGCAGAGGAGCTGAGTTATATGCTGTGCAGTCGACCACTGGTGGGTCGATATGCGGATATCATAGAGAGGTTTTGCATCAGTCGGGTGTGGCGGCAGTTCGGGAGGCAGCAGCGAGTCTCGACAGAGACTACCACATATGCCAGGGCCAGAGACGAGGAGGGGCATGGGTGGCTACCCATGTTGGATTATCAGCAGGCTGTCGCAGAGACAGCAGCTATCAGGAGCGAGCCTTGGGATTATTTTCCAGATGTGGCAGACGCAGGGGCTGATGGAGCCTACAGAGCAGAGTCGCGGAGGGTACCATTCCCTCGATTTACAGTACCAGATGCTCAGGTGCCAGCGCCGGGAGGAGAGGGAGGAGATGGAGGGGACGGAGGGGACGGAGGGGATGGAGGAGAGGATGGAGGAGATGGAGGAGACGGCAGGAGGGGGAGAGGGAGGAGGATGGAGAGAGGAGAGGGGTCGGGATCAGGTGGCCGGAAATGGCCACGGGGACAAAGATCAGCCACTCCTGAGGAGGAGGCGAGACCAGCTCGCCGGCAGGCAGAGGTACAGCAGGAGCAGCCTGTGGGGGGAGAGGACTTGAGAGCCCAGATACAGGCTCAGGAGACAGAGATACAACAGCTGCGGACCACTATAGCTGTGAGAGATCAGCAGCTCCTGGATCTGAGGGCAGAGCGAGATCAGCAGATAGCTGATCTCAGAGTAGAGATAGCACGTCGTGAGGCGATGGCACGGGCCGAGGCATTGGAGCTCCGACGGGAGTCAGCGAGAGCTGCTTACTATCATGGGTTATATCTGCAGGCCGTCCCAGAGGGTGAGAGAGCACCATCATACTCTCAGCGGGCAGGGGTATCAGACGTGGCATTTGATAGGAGAGCTATGCCTCCTCCACCACCACGAGCTCCTCACGAGGGTGGTAGCGAGTCTTAGGGTTAGGTCTTAGGTTGTTTGGACATATTTTGAGACTTTTGATCCAGATTTTGAGATCTCATATTGTATATCATGACATTTATTGATTTATGAGATTACTGGATGTTCGATGTATTATGTGTATTTGTCTCACTTGTGATGGATGTATCAGTTTATGTATATTGTCTTGTCATTTTGCTCAAAAATACTTATGTATGTGCTTATGTATGTTCTCTCTCATAGTTGTATGTTTAATTCTCATATGTATGATGTGGACTTATGTTTTTTTTGAAAATGACGGTTTGTAATATAGATATGATGATGTGATTAACCCCTTGTGATGAACAGGAACAGGTTCGAGATGAAAAAGACAAGGAGCGAAAGACATGATCAAGAAGGAGAGAAAGTGAGCGCAGTCGGCTGATAGGTCCATGAAAGATAAAAAGGAGAGCTCTCTTCATATGCAAAGTGCAAGACTAGACTAACATGAACCTAAAAATGCAAGCTACTATGAAAGTGGTTGACTTGCAAGGTCACAACGCTTATAGACATCTAATTATCATCATCGAGCGTTATTGGTAGCATCATAAGATCATACAATGCACACTAGCATAACTATGTGGATATGAATATGATCTTTATCAGATAAAAATGTGGAAATCTCACCTAAGCATCAAAGACATATAGGTCCAGATGACTAATGCAGTGAGATCACCTAAGTTTGATATGGCGAGATTATGCTTGTATCAAGACACATGAAAGTCAGGATAACTAGAAGCATGCACTCGCATAATAGTCAAGGATAATACCTTGTCAATCCATAGTGTCAAGTAGGACCAGCATAAATGCTCATGACAGTTAGGATCAACAAAATATACCCACAAGCAGATAAAGAAATAAAACATGTTCTCATTCCCTCAGTCTTCTAGCTATGCATCATCGAAAACTTCTCAGGAAGAGATCACTCATCAAAGAAATGCTTCATAGACAGCACACAAAGAAAAATAAAGTCATCATATCGTCAGCGAGTTGATTGTTTAAGTGCGTGTGTGTTGGTCATAGAGTCAAATTTTGAGTATCTTATCTGCAAATGGGAAATATCGCATCATGCGAGACTGTTGGGTAAGACATCTGATAAGTGTTAAGAAACACACAACGCAAGGGTAGTGTTGAAAAAAACACTGTTTGGGGTGGTGTTAAAAAAAAAACCTGTTGTGAAATGCCCCAAGAGACAAACGCACCAAAAGGACCTATGCGAACAGTTATGCCCCCTAGACAAAGACAAAGACCAATTCCAGACTAGGCCAAATAGGGTCAAGGCATGATGAAAAATGGCTAAGTGTCGAGGACGTATGCTAAAAAAATAGGGGTGCAAAGGCCTCAAGTAGCGCCTGTTTCCAGGTTTTCACCACTTGGAATCTTTTTTCATTTTTTCATTTTTTTGTATTTTTGCTACCAAGGCGCCTATTGCTAGGTTTTCACCACGGCACTTTTTCTATTTTTTTGATTTTTTTGAATATTTTGATTTTTTTGTATTATATTTTTTTTTTTCAGGACTTTTTATGCTTTTTAGGATTTTTTCAGCATCATATATCAATTTTTTTGGTATTTTTTCAGGACCAATAAGATATATACAAAAGATGCCCCCAGACAGAACGGGCATCAAGGATAGAACTTCTTAAGGTGCACAATGTTGATGGGATCAGGGAGCTGTTCTCCATCAGGATCTGATAGTAAATACGCACCAGTACCAAAAGCAGCTGTGATGACATATGGTCCAAGCCAGTTAGGTTCAAACTTGCCCTTTTGCTCTCTGTTTTGCTGGTTCTTAGGGTTTTCTCGTAAAACAAGATCACCTATTTGGAATTCTCTAGGGCGAACCTTCTTGTTGAATGCCTTGGACATACGCTTCTGGTACACTCTCATATGATCAAAGGAAGCCTTACGTTTCTCATCTAGAAGTTCTAGTTCCTGCAACCTCATGGCACGGTAATCCTCATCTGTAATCAAACCTTTGAGTGAGACTCTGAGGGATGGTATCTCGACTTCTAAAGGCAATATTGCTTCAGCGCCATAGGTGAGAGAAAAAGGAGTGGCTCCTGTAGGTGTGTGAATACTTGTTCGGTAAGCCCATAGTGCTGGATTGATTTGTAAGTGCCAATCCCTACCATTCTTGTGTACTGTTCTATGAAGAATCTTAAGAATGGTTTTGTTAGAAGCTTCTGCCTGTCCGTTTCCTTGTGGAAAATATATGGAGGACCAATGTTGTTTGATTTTAAACTTTTTGCATAGGTGCTTTAGGTCTTTATTCTTAAATTGACCTCCATTGTCAGTAATGATCTCAGAAGGCACTCCAAATCGGCAAATGATATGATTCAAGATGAACAAAGAAATGGTCCTTCCTGAAGCAACAGAAAGTGGTATGGCCTCCACCCATTTTGTGAAGTAGTCAGTGGCAGTAATAATGAACTTGTGTCCACCTGATGAGTTGGGGTGAATTTGCCCAACCAGATCAAAGGCCCAGCGCTGAAATGGCCAATGAGAAATAGAAGGGATCAGCTCCCTACCCGGAGCATGAATCAGGTTGCCGTGTTTCTGACATTTTTCACATGACTTAGCAAAGGTGACTGCGTCTATCTGCATTGTGGGCCAATAATATCTCGCCCTAAGCAACCTTCGGGCCATGGCAAGACCATTAGAATGCCCACCACAAATGCCCTCATGGATGTCAGCTAACGCTTGGTTGGATTCCTCCTTTTCCAAGCACCTAAGGAGTGTCCCATCTAAACCCCTTCTATATAAGTCACCAGAGATGAGGGTGTGGTGAGAGGCGTTACGGATGAGGTTTCGGCGTTCGGAGCGGGTGAATGTGTCAGGGATGATGCCATCACGAAGATATGAATAGATAGCACCATATCGGGAAGACTCGTGTGTGATAATGGCACAAATGACACGGCTTTCAGATGAGTCAAAGATGGGATGATGTAGCTCTTCCACCAGGAATTCAAATCTGGATTCATGTGTCTCCAACTGAAGAAGTGAAGCTAATGTGGCCATGGCGTCTGCAGCTTTGTTCTCTATCCTAGGGATTTGTTGAAACGTCACAAAGGTGAAATAGCGTTTCAAAGAATCAACCATCTTTTTATAGGGTACCAATTTGTCATCCTTGGTTTGATACTCTTCATTGACTTGGTTGATGATTAGCTGAGAATCCCCAAAGACATGTAATTCTGTGATATTCCATTCTATAGCCATTTTCAAGCCATTAGTTAAAGCTTCATATTCTGCAATATTATTGGTACATGGGAATAATAGTTTATAAGACTTTGGAATGTTGTACCCATGTGGAGAAACAAATAACACTCCAGCACCTGATCCATTTTGCATGCGGGAGCCATCAAAGAACATTGTCCAAGTGCGAGTAGTGGTATATAAGATGTGTTCATTTGGGAATTCCACTTGGACTGGCATACTATCCTGGATTGGAAAATCAGCTAATTGGTCAGCAATAGCTTGCCCTTTTATTGCCTTCCTTTCAACGTACTCTATGTCAAATTCAGTGAGGACCATCATCCATTTAGCAAGTCTACCCGTCAGGGCAGCCTTACCAAGCAAGTATTTAAGGGGATCAATTTTGGCAATCAAGTGTATGGTATGAGCGAGCATGTAGTGGCGCAACTTTTGAGAAGCAAACACCACCGCGAGACAAGACTTCTCTATATTATTGTAATTGATCTCATAAGAGACTAGAGTACGGCTGATATAGTAGATGGCCCGTTCTTTCCCAGTATCATCTGTTTGAGCCAATAATGCCCCCAGGGAAGTGTCTGTAGCTGAGATATATAGGATCAATGGTTTCCCTGGAATAGGGGGCATTAAGATCGGAGGATTAGCCAAGTATTGTTTGATCTGATCTAGGCTCTTTTGACAATCTTTGTTCCAAACACAAGAAGCACCCTTATGCAATGTCTTGTTGAAGGGTTGCGCTCTATCTGCAAGCTGAGAAATAAACCTCCTAATTGATTGAAGACGTCCTTGAAGACTTCTCATTTGGCTGATATTTCGAGGAGGTGGCATATCTAGGATTGCTTGGACTTTTTCGGGATCAACCTCGATACCTTTTGCTGATATTATGAATCCTAAAAGTTTGCCTGAGGTGACGCCAAATGCGCACTTCTTTAGATTCAATCTGAGTTGAAATTGTTCCATACGATCTAGAATTACTTCCAGATCATTGAGGTGTGTGTCCCTTTTTCTTGATTTTGCCAGGGTATCATCCACATAATCTTCCATATTTTTGTGCATCATATCATGAAAGATAGTTGTCATAGCTCTTTGGTAGGTTGCTCCTGCATTCTTTAACCCGAATGGCATGACGTTCCAACAGTAGGTTCCCCATGCACATGTGAATGCTGTTTTCTCTTGGTCTTCAGGAGCTATTTTGATTTGATTATACCCCGAGAAACCATCCATTAGGGAATATATGTCATAGCCCGCCGTCATGTCCACTATCATGTCAATGTTTGGAAGTGGAAAGTCATCCTTTGGGCAGGCTTTGTTTAGATCTCTAAAATCTGTGCAGACACGAATGGACCCATCATGTTTAGAGACCGGTACTATGTTTGAGATCCATTCTGCATAATCGATGGCTCTAATAAATCCAGCTTTCAAAAGCTTTTCTAATTCTCCTTTGACAAGTAGAGCTATATGTGGATGCATTTTTCTTAATCTCTGTTTGACTGGCTTGACTCCTGGAGCTATAGATAAGTGATGCATTATGAGATTTGTGTCAAGCCCTGGCATGTCTGAGTAGGTCCATGCAAAATTAATTTTCTTTTTCTGTAAAAACTGTACATATGCCTTGGTCTCTTCCTCTGATAAAGACTGAGCAAGATGGACTATCTGAGGATTTTCTTCTGTGTTTAGATTGACCGGCTTTGTTGGTTCAATCAATATTGATGATCTATCTTGGAAATAACTCGGCAAGTTATTAAGTACCCCATCCTTAGGTGCCTCAAAGAGGTTTTCACCTTTGGATGCGTCGTTTCTTTTTACTATTTTTGGTTCTGACACCGCCACAACGTGGTTTTCGCCATCAGACCTATTTTTCTTTTTCTCTTTTGTTTTGAGACTGAGGTACTTAATATCAGGCTCCGTCATGCTGGTTGTTGGTTCACTGGTGGAAGAAGCCACGGGTTCGAGAGCATTCAGATAGCAAGCAATTTCGTAATCGTTGCGAAATGTGAGGAATGTGGGCTCGTGGTGGCGCTGGGGCCAGTCAATCAGGTCAAAGTGAACAAGGGGCAAGTCAATGGTAGGTTCGATGTTGTGAATGTGAAAGGTGTCATCTCTGGTGACCATATAATCGGAGCTCATCAAGTCTTCGCCTAAGATACCTGAATTGGGGCTCATCCTATCAAACGAAGCGTCGTCTACTAAGGTGATTTGAGGAGGGCAATCCTCTAGTCTGACACTAGGATCGTTAGTTGCATCGGGTTGGGTACTATAGGCATGGATAATATACATATCTAGATCAATTGTTGCATCTGAAAGCGAATCCCATTCATATTCATGGGAATCTGTCTCTGAGTCATCATTTAGGCCTCGTGATGTAGAAGCCTCAAGGTTAGGGAGGGTTTCCCCTTCTCTAGTGCTAGTATTGGTACTATCCGTCGCAGCTAGGATAGTAACATTTTCCTTTGTCGATCTAGAAGTCACACAATCACTATCCGTCGCAGCTGGGATAGTAGGACTATTAAGCATCAAATCTGTGGAATCTCCCCAAAGGAGATTCGTTGAAGGCACCCAATCATCAGACACATCTTGTTGGTTGGAGAGATCGGGTGTATAATCTGCATCACTGTCACTGTCCGTTGCAACTGGGACAGGGATACCTTTCTTCTTCTTATTCTCAAAACCTAAGCCGATCGTGGACTTATTTTTGCGTCCAAAAAGAGCATGATCAAGAGGCTCAGCTTTAGCATCCAGCCTATGACTAAGGGGACCAAATCCCGGATATCCCATATTTTTAACCAGTGTATATCCTTTCCCATAAGTTTCAGGTGAAGGAGCAAAATTCTCATTATGTTTGTATTTTTCTTCGTGATATATCCAGTTCCTTACAGCAACTTCCTCTTTCTCTTCTTGAATGGGGACCGAAGACTCAACAAATTTCCCAAATAACGTCATTGCTGATGATGAAGGCTTCACATTTGGGGAGGGTCTCCCATAAGACCTAGGAGAGATTGGCATTTTTGTAAAAGAATCAATCTTATAATCTCCCATCCCAAGGTCCATGGTCTTGAATTTCTGCTTGCATTGTTCAAGTGAACTACTAGGATTGTCAGCTTCTCTATTCAAAGGTACATGTGATCCCGCAGAAATGTTATTAACTGATAGAGCACTGTCTCCCGGGATGCAAATTTCTACACCATTATGGGGGAACTTAACACACTGGTGATATGTCGATGGGACTGCCTGCATTTCATGAATCCATGGCCTACCTAGCAAAATGTTGTAGGCGAGAGGTCCAACATCAACAATTTGGAATAATATGTCTCTTTCTACAGGACCAATACGAATAGGCAAAACAGCCAATCCCTTAGAACTTCTTTCTGCTTCGTCATATGCTTTGATTGTGATTCTTTTCTTTGTGTCAATGACATTCTCGGAATACCCTAGAGCTAGCAGCAAACTCAGAGTACAAATATTGAGCCCCGCACCCCCATCTATCAGTACACGCCTAACACGGGTTTTATGAATCATGACCTCGATGTGTAAGGCCAAATTATGTGGGTGACTAATGGATTTGTCATCTTCTTCTGAGAAGGTGAGAAAATGAGGGCTAGCCAAATGGTTGACCATGTTTTGGAATTGGTCGATAGCTATGTTATTAGGGACATTGGCTGCTCGCAAAGCATCCTCGAGGACGCGCTTGTGCTTAGGAGATAATTCTAAAAGCTCAAAAATGGATATCTGAGCGGGTGTACGTTGTAGTTGATCAATAAGGTTATAATTGGAATCAGGACCAACGACAGATTTTGGAGGAGCACTTTTGGACACGGGCTGTTTAGACTTGCTAGTGCTAGGACCTTTGATGATAATGGGTGTTTGGGCCTGACCCCTAGTGACCGCATTGAGGGACTGGGGCATTCCTTGTGAGTGAGGACCTCTTATCACCACAGCGGGTCTTTCATTAGTCATAGGAACTGAGTCCACATTATGTCCATGAGGATCTTTCTTTCTCACCATGTTGATATTATCGTCAGCTACTTCAAGCATGTTAATCACATTATCAGCATGTGTGTATGTATAGTTAATAGCCGCCTTGCCATTCTTACTGCTAGAATTCTCTCCTTTTTCATATTTAGGCAAGGGCTCCTTAAAGGCTTTATGGTCTGCATTAGTAGTTAACCCATCCACTTGTAATTGTCCTTTTTCAATAAGGTCTTGGACAAGATGCTTGAGTTTAAAACAATTTTCTATGTCGTGTCCAATCCCATTATGGAAAACGCAAAAAGCCTTAGCATCCCACCAATGAGGTAAAGGATCTGGTATTCGATGTTTTGTAGGATCCTGTGGGTGCGCCAGATTATGAGCGACTAGTGTCTTAAAAACATCTGCATAGGATTCTCCCAATTTAGTGAATTGTCTTTTCTCCGTTTTAGATCTCTTTTGATACTGAGGTTTGTCTTGTGGCGTTGACGATGTTTGCAACTTCATAGCTTGAACTGCATGAGAGAGATTAAGAACTCCTTCATTTTTGACCTGAGATGAATCAACAACTCCGTCATTGACGACTTGCTTATTTTTGTTCCAATAAGAGTTCTTTTTGTCCTTGTTACCATTAGTATTGTTATTTTGGCTATTGTTGTTATTTGTTGGTTTAGCCAAAATTCCTTGTTCTTTTAAGACATCCTCAATGCGACATGCCACCTCTATCATAGTATCAAAGGAATTAAATGGGATTTTCTTGACTTCATATTTGAGTTCTGGTATTAGATTGTTCACAATGATATCAATTCTCTCTTCTTCAGGGATTGTCCTTGGGTATTTCGAACACAATCGCCTCCATCGTTGCAAAAAGGTGACAAAAGATTCCCCTTGATTTTGCTTAAGTTTACACAAATCAAGCATGGTGACCGACCTAGATAAATTGTAAGCAAAATGTTGCACAAATCTTTGGACAAGTTCTCTAAATGTCCTTACTGGAGGGGAAAGGTTGGTGAACCACTCCATGGCTTGACCTTTTAAACTCCTTGGGAATAATCTCAGCAAGTAGGAGTCTTCGTGGTGAAAGGAAAAGCTCATTATGTAGAATTGTCGAACATGGTCATGAGGGTCACCCGTGCCATCATATTTGTCGTATGTTGGGAATTCAACTTTCTTAGGAAATTCTACCATCACCACACTTTTGTCAATGGGATTAGGACATATGGAGTCCAAATGAAATGTACTCTTGGGAGCCTTCATTCTGTCTATATCCTTTTGCATTTGTAAGATTAACTCATCAGTTGAAGGATTCTGTTTCTTGATTTTTTGGTGAACATCAAAGTTATATGGAACTTTAGCGCCTTTGTTGATAAGACTTTCCAAAAATTGGTCTTTGTTTTGTTCCACGTATTGCTCCACATAGGCTTGAAAGGATGGTTCTTGTTGCATAGTCATGAAGTCCATATGATCAGATTTAGCATAACTGCCTCCATGTTGTGAGCCATGATGTGCTCGTTGGGAGGGTTGCTTTGAATGTCTATGAGACGATTGTCTCCTATGATGGTCATATCTTGAAGTCCTTCTTCCTCTAGGACTTGGGGATCATGAGGGTGTCTTTGATCTTCTTCGAGGGCTAGGGGAAGGGGTAGATGGGGGCGAGTTGATCCCACTATTGGCTCCCCTCCCGTTAGATCGACCTTGGAGTTGTTGTGCATAGAGTCTATCTTCTTCTTCTTGGGTGACTCTTTTCTGTATATCCAACAATGCACGTTCCTCTTCCTCTAGTTGTCGAAATTTTTCCTTTTTTGCAGCCTGTTCATCTAAGTAGGCTTGCTTCTCTCTCTCAATGCTTCTTAATCTTGTATTTGCATATCGAGAAGTGTCCTTAAGTGGGGAGGTTTGTCTTGAATGCCTTATTGCATTAGCTGCGTTGATATGGTGATCACCAGATTCGTTGTTTTGGTCTTCGTGTTGTGACCCTGAATCCGAGTGGGCTGACTTATGCTATCTTTCGGCTCGTTGATGAGCATCAAAATACCTCGCGTTGTTAGGAGGTGACCCGGGTGGACTGGCATGAGAAGAACCACCATACTCTCTTCTGTGTCGTTGAAAGATATCCTCGAGAGTTTGATTCATGGCTTCTCTTTGTTGTCGGGTGAAAGTGTAACTCATGTCCATACTTGATGAAAGTGGTATGAAAGAGGTGCTCACTTCACTAGGGTTAGCTCCCGGATTGAAACAAACCTCGGATTCACTCTTAGGAGATTGGTCAAAAAGGGGTCCTTTTCCCTTAGGTTGTCGACGGGTCTTGATAGGTGGTAACTGGCTAAAGGCAACAGGGGGTCGCTTCCCTTGATTAACTTGGTACCTTGTCGTAACTGACATGAAAGAGAGATATTCTCAATGATAAGGTGACCTTTCAAAGTGTCAACACCAAACTAGGATAATCGAAATCCTTTATTGTCCAAAGAAAGATGAAAAAAAGAAAAGAAAGGGGGCTTTACCAACACTGTCAAAGAGGTGCTTCAAATCAAAGGGTGACTACCCTTGCACTTTTGAATCAGGAGGTTGGACTAGGCCAAAAGATAATTGAAAATGAAAGCGATTTGGACAATAAGAGAACTGAAATTTTCCCAGAATATAGCTAACAATTTTAAAGATGAACCTTGGCACCAAGAATGGCTTTCTAACTTGACAATTATTCCAAAGTAACTTTGTAAATCAAATGATGCTATCCCGGAAAACTAAGAACCAGAGATTTGGAGTCAAGACAGATCTCAAACGTCAGGGTGAGAAGCCTGTTCTAAGACCTGGCCTAATTGACAGCAACTGAAACTGACCAAAATTTAAGCACGACAAAAATGAACCAGGCGATATACTCCAGGCTACTGGGGCGATAAACCTATACCCGTGCGATACTTCGCCCTAAGACAGGCGATACTTCTTAACACTAGCGGGCGATATAATCCAGGCAGGCAGGGCGATAGTCTGTCAGGGGTGAACTATCGCGCGATATTTCTCTCCAAAGAGGGCGATATTTATAGCATGTGCGAAGTATCGCACGATACTTCACCTTACAGGGCGCGATACTGTTGCAGAATTATTCAACTCTTGACCAGAATTGTGTGAAATTTGCATTTTTGGGTCTGTTTGGTCAAAATTTTCAGTCTGAGGGTTGATGTCTTCGATTTCAGTCACGGTATCAGCAGAATTTCGGTAGGTTTGCAAACAGCAAGGGATCAAACATGTCTTCAAACACTTGAAACAAGGGCAAAAGCAACCTTGCCAAGGCAAACACTTATGATATCAAAATTGAAAAATCACCCTATGAATGCTACCGATTGTTTGTATGTTGAGAACGTTTACACTGGTATCACACAATCGAAGACACTTCAAGCAATATCTACCTACAAGACAAGGCTCATTACTTATCAACTTAGCCCACAACTTGATGCCCCCTTGCCTCACACCAAGTGGTTGCCCACAAGAGATATTGGCTTTGTCATGGAAGTGTCAAACAACACAACCAAAGGGACACATATGGTGAGTATCTTAAGGTGATCCGGGTAAACCACTTGGATCAATCCTTGCACTAAGAAGATAAGCGGCTAAAAGAGGGTGGCTTCTATCTAATGGTTCTTAATAAGGATTTCCGTTCACAACACCCCTCTTGCTCTTCATAAAGGACTAGGACCTCGCGGCCTCAAGAGTACCTTAAGCATTCTTGTTCAATGTTTTCCTCATGGTCGCAATCCCATGAGCTACTCACATCAAACGAAGACAAGTGTTATGTCTATCAAGGTTTTTGGTGTCCTTGATAGCCTTGAGATTATAGTGAGTTGGAATCACTTTCCACCAAGGAGAATGATGACAAGGTTGTCCCCACTTGAGTCGTTCCTCTTGATTGCTCAAGAGCAGGCCCTCTAAAGGATTCTTAAACTAAACAAAATGGATCAAATCTTGAGGTTCAAGGTTTTTGATTCACCACAAGGGTGAAGAGCATACTCCCCTATCTCAAGAATTTTTCCCAAACACACCAAACAAAGAGATCAATTACCCCCTTGCTTCCAAAACCTTAAGATGGGTCAAGATTTTCTGATTCACCTAAAGGTGAAGAGCATACTTCTCCTACCACCTCAAAATCCCTTTCACAAGGTATTAAGATTCCTAATACAATTAGTGAATGCCACAAATGAAAGGAAAATAACAACGAGCAAGAAATGAATTTTTTTTTTTTTGTTTTTATGCTTGGGCAGCCCTGCAAAAACTGTTAGTAGCCCTCTTTGACATGCGTTTTTAGCAATTTTTAAGCAAAGGAGAGCACCTACAAACAAACTTGTTAGGCCCACAATGTTAGCAAAATCAAAATCCAAATGTAAATGTGCAATAATCTAATGGATTTAAGCTAAAAAAAGCAGGTTAGACCTAATTAAACAAAGTAAAACAAAACAGCAAGCTAAAATAGTCGAATTCGGACAAAAAAACTGAAAGCGCAAGTCTCTGCCAGATCAGGCGATGTTTCTTAGTCTCCAACAGTATCGCGCGATACAGTTTCCTATAGTCGGGCGATACTTCCCCAGTCGAGCGATACTTCGCACGATGCCAGGTGATACTTCGCCCGATTCCAGGCGATAGACTTCACTATATGCGTGCGATACTTTTTCCGAGTGAAGTATCGCGCCAAGACAGGAAGTATATCGCGCGATATTTCTGAGAAGTGTCGCGCGATAATCTGAGACAGAAAACCAGAGACGCAAAATTTTCTGAAAATTAATCCGAAAATGATGAAAAATGCATCAAATAAAAGGACAAAGCTATCTACTCTGCCCCACGGTGGGCGCCAAAAATGTACACACTAAAATATGCACTTCTATGAACCATTATATGCAAGGTTGCTCAAGAGTGAGGCCTCACAAAGCGGCTCATAGCTCTCTATGCATGGAGTTGCAAGGGACTATGAGTTTTGCTCTCAGCTAGAGCTACAAGAAAGTGACCTTGCTAGTCAACCACACAATGAGAGATTCAAGTGAAGACAAGGGCAAGAGTGCCAATATCTCCAAGAATCTAATATGAAATGCAATGCAATGCAACTAAGATGAAGATGCAAATGTGCAAGCTATGCTATGAAAATGGAAGTACAAACTAAGCTATGAAAGGAAATAGCAATGGATTACAATGCCTCCTATTTAAACTATGTGAGCTTATTCTATTGCATAAAAGGAAATCTAATCTATGATGCCATGAAAATGAAGCTACTATGCAAGAAATGAAATCTAACTATGAAGCAAGAAAGCCATGATGATGTAAGAATGAAGACAAGAAGATAGAGTGTTGATGAAGATCTAAGATGAATGTCAGCAATGCTCCAAATCTTCAAACCCTAGATGCAAGAATGTCTCCAAAAGCTCCAAGATGACCTAAAAAACCTGTAGCATAACAATAGCATAAAATATGGATATCTATCTATATGCAAATGAAGAAGAGAGCTCTCCTTTTATAAGAAATGAGGTGAAATGGACCATTGAGATTAAGAGGCAAAAGATCTTAATCAGCGGTGGAGCTTGAAAGAGGAGCAATCCATGTGCACAAGTATCCTCCAATGAGAGTGAAGTGTTGACTTTTGAGCCTCATGTGAGACAAAAAGTGCTTTTTCCCTTTTTATAAAATAGGAATAATATTTTATTTGTGCAACTTAGGATAAGAGGAAAAGTGGGGCTTTTTATTTAATCAAAGGGGGAGGAAATATTCCTTTTAATTAAATAAAGACTTAGGATAAATGGTTAGCCCAAGGATAAAAATCCAATATATGATCGAAATTAAGATTTGATCAAGAAATTGATAATGTTGAAAATATTGATTATTGATAGAAATGATTCAGGATTGATAAATCAAATAAATGGGGCCCAAAGTCTAGGCGACCATTTTTGGGTGCATACACCAAGGTCTACCCAACAAAATATGACAACAATCCATAGGCATGATATCACATAACACCTTATCATAGTATTTTCCAATCTTCAAATTCACATAAAATTGTTCAATTACCAGGAGTGTATGCTCATCTTTGATCCATGAAATCTGATAGGACTTCGGATGTACCAACCTTTCCAATTGCAATTTTGTGACCATCTCTTCAGATGCCAGATTCTCCAAGATACCACTGTTAATGATTACCTTCCAAACTTTGTCATAAACTCTACATCTAGTCTTGAATAAAAGTTTCCTTACCGGATCTTCCTTCTTGCTTTCATTCCACAGTGCTCTCCTTACCATTAAGTTATTTTCTTTCTTAGGTTCGTTCGGTGACTCTTCTTGCAACAAAGCATTTCTACTGCTACCAGCCTTCTTACTAGCCTGTGTACATTCAAAAGATCTATGTCCTTCTTCTCCACAACTATAACAAGTTCCTCAGAAACTTCCTCTCCCATATCCACCTTGGTAGTTACTGCCTCTACCTCTAGATGAACTTTCACCTTTCCACTTGGTCTTGCCTTTGTCCAGATTTGTCTTTTCTGGTTCAGATCTACCATTTTCACCATTAGATCTACCTCTTCCTCTAGAGAATCTACCACCTTGACCTATTTGTCTTTGCTCATGTCTCTTGTTCAATTTCTCCTCGGCCTTCAAAACAAATTGATAAGCCTCTTCAATGTTCTCCAACTTGACCATACTAATTTCCTCTTGGATGGAAACTCTCAAACCATTCAGGTATCTACCAATTCTTTCCACAGCATCTTCATCATGTCCAGATCTAATATCCAATCTATAGAATTCCTCAGTATACTCTTTTAGCGAGCTATCTTTCTGCCTCAAACTTTGCATTCGCCGAACTAGGTTAATCTGATAATCACAAGGTAAGAACTTTCCTTTCAATTTATTAACCATTTTACTCCATACCTTGATTTTTTCTTTGCCTTTCCTTTTCCTATTTAATTGCAGATGTTCACACCATAAGGATGCACGACTTTTCAACTTTGTGCTTGCAATATTCACCTTCTTATCCTCAAGGATATTTTCATCTTCAAAGTATTTTTCCATCTTGGTGATCCAGTCCACCAATTCATCAGAATCTAGCTTTCCACTATACTCAGGAGGATTGAAATGTGGTGTTGACTTCAGATTTCTTAAAGCCTTCAAAAATATTTCTTCACATTGACCCATAACAGGTGCAGGTTCTGCATTCGCATGTTCTTCTTCAACTTCATCATCACTAACATCTTCAAGATGTTTGCCTCTTCTTTGGGTTGTTTCTACTTCTTCTAACCTAGCAGCAATCTACCTTAGCATATATGCCAATCCTGGATCTGCATCTCACCTCCCATGAACCATCTTGATAACCCTCTACAATTGCAGGTCAAATCGCAATCTGCTACCCCACAACAATTTAACTAGGGCTTCAAGAGGAACCTACAAACCTAGATCCACAGAACTAGATCAAGATATCACCTCACTCTGATACCACCTAACACAAGGTAGGGATGCAAGAGGGGCCAAACAATGGCGTACCCTAATGATCCAAGCCTGCACTACACATGCAGAAGCAACAAACAACAATAGTGAGAGAGAGAATGCCAGATCTTTCATATATTATCATCAAATAGAACCATACATGTCAGGCTGTAAGGCCTTCCCGATTAGGGCCAGCTATTACAATGAATCACATAAGTCCTCAAACATGCGAGGATCTATCAAAAATCTCCAATCTATATGACTACTATCTTCTATCTAACAATTGCCCCCTAAACTATAACTAAACATCTACATTTATACAAGAAGCTACCGAGCTGAGTCGGCCTTCAGATCCACAATCAATGGAAGAAACATTCAAATTTGGGACCACATGCTTCCCAATGATGGATTCCAAAATTAAATCCATGATCCAATATAAATACACAAGTCGGCCACAACAGGAAGTAAAACTAAACCTGTCGGCAAGCAAGATAACCGAGCAGCAGACAGGCAATGTCGAGCACCAATGAAATAACTAACCACCCTAGAGAGAACCAACCACACTTGGTAACCAAAGGAAACCGACCAACTACCAACCAACTCGGTCAAAATAGGAACCAAGCAACACAGACAAAACTCCAAATTATTTTTGGTGACACTGGATTGCCAAGGACCCGAGATGCTCTTGCATCAGACTGTCAAATAATTATCCTTTGAATGGTTACTATGAATATGAATGATTTGATATAGCATATTTCTCATTTTACTTGAAGTTTGGAATAGCTTGTGCAAGGGTGAAAGTACTTTTGATCATTTTGGTCTTGACTGTTCCTCTACACAGTCAGCAAATGTAACTATCTAATGATTATATGTAATGTTGAATGGATTAAATGCTTTATTCTTGGTAGAAGTGAATGGAAGGAATATTACTGGTGTTAGGTTTAATTTTTTATTGAATTCAATGGTTTCCAAGATGTGTTGAGGAGTTTGCTCCTTTTTTAATGTTAACTGTTCCTGCACAATCTACTCATACAACAGTGAAATGCTATGTGATTGACAATTTCATACAACTAGTCCTTTGGCATGTATTAAACATAATAGAATTTTCAGCATATTATTATCATTCTATTTTTTTTCTATAAACATGTCATTGGATCAACATAGTATTATCATTCTATTTCTTTGTTGTAAACATGCCATTGGTTCGGTTTTATAAATTTCTTTTTGTGTTAATTTTTTTTTCTATTTTTTCCATTTGATAACCATAGTCAACATTTCAAAATAGTGAATAACATCAAATAATGGAGATAAAGCATGGGCTAGGGCACGACACCAGTAGATTAAAACTGAACCAATGGCATGTTTACAACAAAGAAATATAATGATAATAATATGCTGAAAATTTATATTATGTTTAATACATGCCAAAGGACCAGTCCCAACAATTCTTAAACAATAAAGTATGTTTAAGAATTGTTGGGAGTAGTTTTCAAACATTCATATTCACTTATTGAATGCTTTGGAGACTAGTGGTTTGACTGTCCATGCGTTACCAATGACTGAGATTCATTAAAGGATACAAAACCCTTCATTTTGGGTTATTGTGTGTGGATTCAAATGTAGGTTTGATTTGGTTAATGTTTAGAAGAGATCAATAAAATATTTAAAGATAATCTTACATGTTTGGAGAGGTTTGAGAGGCACTTATCATGACTATACCCTCACAAACAGTGGCATAGACTAGTTTTACTAAGTTTCTTTTCTCTATTTTGAAGTTCTCATTGCCAAAGTGGCCAAAGACTATGTTAGGCTGATAAAATATGGGGATTCTCTTTACCGTTGCAAATCTTTGAAGGTTGTTGCACTTGGACGGATGTGGATGTGCAACCTTATTATTTTACTACTAAATCTTTGTTTGTTGGGCATACTGATTATAAGTACTTGACATATATCACAAATGTTGCTAATTAAGGTTGGCAGGATGATTACGCCTATCCTGAAAAAAGACTATCAAATCATTATGCTTTCAAATCAATTACCTATCAGCATATTCCTTTTGAGGGAGAGAAGTCAAACACATAAAGAACATGCACATAAACACGACAGCTGAAAAACTTAAATGGAATATGCTAAGAAGTACCAAATGATGAATGCTTAATTGTTGTAATGGCAAAGCACCAGAACCGTCCATTTGTAGAACTTGATTTTCTAGTCTAAATGATTTTTCTATAGTCGTAATGATTTTTCTAAAACTTGATTTTCTAGTCTTAATGATTTTTCTATAGTCTTAATGATTTTTCTTTCGTCCTAATGTTTGTTGCTCTTGATAAATTAGGCCTTGAATTTGAATTTTTGTTCACTATTTTATTTCAACTTGATATATATTTCATTCATTTTTCATAAAAACGGAGACTACACATGCTGATAAAAAAATGAACTATTTGATTTAGGTTAACTATTCATGATTGTAAATGGTTAATATTTCTGATGGTACTCCTTGGTGTATTCTATTTTAAAACAATCATGTTTTTACGGCTATGATAAATGTCCCTTTGTGTTGAGAAAATTAGAGTTGAAAAAATGGTTGTTCAGTGTCTGTGTATCTATAGGTTGCAAATAAATCATCCTTCTTCCACCAACATTCTAGTCAATGTACAAGTAACGAGTCATTCCATTCAAAAAAGACCATGTTTGACAATATCAACCCAGAACAAAATAAGGAGTATGCAGAATTTTGTGATTGTATCTACCATTAGAGCCACTTCATATGCACAGGTGATGAACATGCATATTTGCCTGAGTGCTACTAGGAGCTTACCTAGCAACACATGTACTATTGTGAAAATCACCACAAATCTATTTGTTGTTGGGTCTAGCTCCTAGTATTGCTTGGTCAAATATGCATGTTTTTCACCTGTGCATATACCTTCTATGATCAACTCTTATATGCACAAGTGATGAACATTCAGATTGGCCTAAGTAGTAATGTGAGCTTTCCTTCCAACACATGTACTATTGTGAAAATCATCACAAGTCCATTTGTTGGAGGAAATCTCATAGTACACATGTTTGGAGGTCTGAAGGAAACAAGAGAATTTGAATAGTCACAAATCTTAAGATTGTAGTATATTTTGGCAAATGAAGAGTGGAAAGAAGATGATATTCCTGAGATGATGGATGGACACAATGTTGCAGACTTTATTGATCCAGATATCTTGCACAGGCTTGAAGAACTGGAGAGGGAAGAAGGGCTTAGGATGGTAGCTGAGGGTGACGAGGATGATGAGATGGGGGAAGTGGAGTTGAATCCTGATGAAAAGGAAGCTCTGACTACAATTAGGAAGAAGAAGAAGATACTTTTCATCGAACACAAGTTGAAGAATAGTACTGCAAAGAGCATGCCTACCATACCAAGGAAGTTTGACAAGAACAAGGAATATGGCTTAAATAGAATGGGAAGACATCTTTATAGCCTGGGCTTGGATCCTTTGAAGTTTTGTCATTGTGGTAAAATATACAGATTTGTCTAGTCATGCAAAATTAACTTCTTTAAGCCTTACCCTTGTTGATTCAAATATATCATTTGGGTATGCACAGAGGGCACATGAATTGGGGTACACATAGTTCATTTATGGGATTTTTCTTGGGAAGTTAATTGCTCATTTGTCATCTACATTATTATGAAGCTAATTGCCAAAGGATCTAGGCCCAGGCTAGAAAGATGTCTTCCCAAACACATAAAAACATGCACATAAACATGACAGCTAAGAAACATAAATGTAGATTTCACAATAGCTGATAAACATAATTGTAGGCATCATGGTCACAATTATTTGGAGACAACGTAATTGAGTTGTATACCCAAGTGATGGAGAGCAACTTCTGCACCTCCAATTCCAAATTGAATACATTTGTGTTGGAGGACCTTGTATTCATGAGCAACAGATGTAGTCAACTTGGAATCGGAGGTGCGAGAGTTTCTCTCCATCATCTGGGTATACAACATAATTGAGTTGTATACCCAAATTACCCAAAGCAACTACTACTCCTCTAGTTCCAGAGTAGTGGTTTCTTTGCATCGTCCGGGTATACCACTCAATTATGTTATCTCCAAAAACTTGTGACCATGATGTCTACATTTATGTTTCTCAGTTGTTGTGTCCCGGGACCCTTTATGACCCTTTACAACCCCTAAGAATACACATCTTAGATGTTTTAAAATGTCATAAAGGGTCATAAGAGGCTCCTAAGAAGGGCCATATGAGCTTCCACCTTCACATGGTTGGCCTTGTTAAGTAGAGAATGTTAAACTATTCTTGAAACAAAGAGAAGCTCAATAATTTAAGGTCTCAGTACATGGAGATGGTGAAAAATGATGGGAATCAATCCTGGAGAGTTTTTAGATACTGAGAAGATGTATATGCAGTGGAGGCCAGAAGGGATTTTTGTGGAGATTTGCTAGATGTGGAGATTTTCTAGAGAGGGTTTCTAGATTCAGTACCAATGAAAAGATGATGATTTAGTATTGCATCTATAAAACCTTCACAAATATCCCTTTTTTGGCCTCCACTCATACCTCTTCTTAGAATCTAGAAACTTTGGATACTGTTTCTCATCCATGCACAAAATGTGCTAATGATCGTATAAAATTACTTTTGTGAGACTGGGATCAATTATGAGAAGGTAAACAACAAGATAATTTTATTGTATCTTTCATTTCTTTTATTCGTTCATATTTTCTGCCTTCTCTTATATTGGATACTGTGTAGTGTACATAAAGGCAAGGTAGTGATTATTCTCAACGATCGACAGGTATAAGTCTTCTAGCCCTTACCCAGTAGCTAGGACTAAAGATAGCAGAGCTCAAGAGACCATCATAGTTGGTCTCCATCCTTGGTCCATATATTGACAAAATATTTTACATTTCGTTAGCTCATCAAATGTGGTGATTTGAAAGAATTTAATGGATGAGATTTTTATGTATAACGTATATTATTTTAGTTTGACAGTGAACGAATTTATCTACTTTGTGCACTTGTATACATCGAGCATAGCCATAAAGAAGCATCCCCTCTCGTGGCTTGAGTAATGTAGGCCATGGGAGGAAATGCTTCTTTATGGATGTGCTCATAGTATACAAGTGCACGGAGTCGATAAATTTGTGCAACGTCAACTTAAATAATATACATTATCATGAAAATATTCTATTAAATTCTTTCAAATCCCCTCATTTAATGAGCTAACGAAATGTAAATTTTTTTGCCAATATATGGACCAAAGATAGAGACCAACTATGATGGTCGCTTGAGCTTTGTTATTTTTACTATGCTAATCTGTTAGTTTTTTGACATGTAGTAATCCTTTTCCAACAAAAGAGCTATTTCTTTGATGACTACTTGTGTCGAAACTTGATTACTTATCGTTAGACATTCCACAAGTAACCATCGATGGGACCCCATTCTGACAGATGGGTGCGACAGGATGGCTATACCTTTGACAGGTACTCCTGTCAGAGATCTAGTGAATATATGTCGCCATTCTGATTGACGAAATATCATAAGAAGAATGTTTCGATAGATCGGTCACATAGTAAAATTTCTATTTATGTGGCCAATTCTGACAGGTAGGGATGTAGGAATACTGATGGTTATCACTTTTGTCACCATTTCCAATGCAAAAACACCGAGGGACAGATGTGTCACAGTTTCAACAAATGTCTGTTGAAAATCTGACAAATGGCCATTGGAATTTGGCCTCAAATGTACTAGTGAGGCACCCATCTTATTTGTAATCAAAAGATTCGCTATGATGTGTCAATACATATACTAACATGTGTAACTCTCTTTTACAACTCATTTACATGTTTGACACATTTTTACATTTCTTATAATTTTAGGAGACCCAACTTCCATAGGCCATAACTTTTGACTTGTGTATCAAATTTTCTATTATAACTAATTTTCATAAAACTCTTGAAGCACTCTTACAATTAGGACAATGGAGCATTGTCATGGATGAGTTTTGAAGCCTCTAAGGCCTTCAAAATTGAGTTGAAAGTTTTCAAACGACCCCATAAAAAAATAGAAATTTAAAATCTTCAAAATCGGACATGATCTTGCCATGATACATTACTGACATACTTATATATCCAAAATGAACCTCCATAAAGGAAATTGGGAAAAAAATTGTGCTCAAATGAAAGACTTACTAAAAAATAGATGCCATATGTAACCGCAAGGTTGAGACACATTTTCCCAACAGATAACACACTTCTAGCCCTCAAAGATAAGGGATTTATTTACCATAGATACACAATTATGAACAAAGAAGAGGTTATGATCAAGGATACATACTTGTTTTATAAGAGAGAATCCCTAATATAAACAAACAATTCTATGTAAGATTAGATAACACTTGATAAAAATATTATGCCATCTATCTAAGAGGAAAAGTTGATCATTAGAAAGGATGAGAAATTGAAATCCCATCCTTGTCCCCAAGAATGGAGACAAATATAAGGATGAGGAGGACTATTATATTACTCACAAATTATGATTGCACATGAAATTATACCACCATGAATGACAATGAGCCCCCAATGGGGAGACTAACAATGTCACATAGTGTGAAGCAACACAATAGGAACTTAAATTTTATTCAAAATAATCATGGTTGAAAAATAACTCATTGTTACATGTTATGTGAATGATTTAATAATAAACAAGTTTCTCAAATTTTTAATATAAAGATTGACATTCATTAGTAGAGTGGTCATGATATCGATGATATATGCAAAAAGGAAGATTCACAAGATTTTGACTGGGTTTATTCTTTTGTTTAGGTCAAGTAATCAAATTAGCATGAAGGTTAGGCAAAATGATTTCTTGATTAAATATAGGTATAGAATAAATGTTATATGTTATGGCAGGGGATGTAAACAAAGGAGGAGGTTGGAAACTAAACCTTTACATAGGCAAGTGTGAGGTAGGTTTCTCATGAGTTGCAATACCTTTTTGCATACATCCTGAACCATATTGAATATTATGAGTTGAAATGTTAGGAGAATCAAGTTTTTAAAATGACACATTAGGCCCTTTCAAAATTTTGTATTCTCCCACAAAAGATGGTGTAAAGTCTTATGACCCCTAATCATCTTCTAAAAGGGCACTTCTAGGAGAAGAAGTATCTTTAGGAGGAGAAGATATGTTTTGTTGAAATGGATGGAGAATAAGATTTTGTTCGTAAGAAATTTTGGATTTTATCATCAACAATAAGGGTATACATGATATTGTTACGAATGAACTTCACTTTGCAATGAAGTGTTGAAGGAACAACTTGCATGGCATGTAGTCATGGTTATTCTAAGAGAATATTATAAGTGAGATTATCACGCATAACACATAGGTGTAGGTAAAGTAATAAGACCTACCTTAATAGGTAAGGTTATAATACCTAAGGTTTCTTAGCAACATTGCCAAAGCTATGGATAGAAATAGAGTTGGTTTTAGTCAACGAAGTATCCACCTTAATTTTATGCAACAAATCAATTCTACACACATTAAGACCAGATCCATTATCAATTAAAGTAATTTGAATAAGATTACCATTAATAAGGACAACAACCATAAGAGAGTCATGTTGAACTTGAATTTCTTTATAAGGAAACTCATCTTGAGAAAATACAATTTGAGTTTTATTATTGGTTGCATTCATGAATTCTAGTATAGAAGTTATATTATTTTTCATAGGAGGTTAAAAAATCATGTTTCTTAAGGCTCTTTGTAATGCTTCATGGTATGTAGGTGAATTTTGTAGAAGCTCCCAAAGGGATATCTTGGCACGAGTAGCAAGAAGTTGTTCTACTAAATCATATTCCTTTCCAAGATTTTGAGGAAGATGGGGTGTAGGAGGAAGAACTAGTTGAGAAACAAAAAGAGGAGGAATAATTGAATTGGTAGGTTGTCTATTATTTCTCATGTTATATGTGTGATTAACTGCATGATAATCCAATTTTTGAGAACATTTTGTCACAATGATTGGTTTATTTGGAGGTTGGAAGGTATCAAGTGATTAAGATTGACAACAAGCTTAGACTTTTCACTGCCCAAAACATTGACAATATTTACTTGATCAAGTTTTTGTTTATTCAAGTTGTTATCTCTAGAAGGGAGAGCATCAAGGAAAATGGTAATGATATTATCCTCTTCTTCCAAGGTATCCTTATGAGTGAGAGAATCAATATCATGTGAATTAGGCATTGTAATTAATGCTTCATCTCTAAAAGGGATGTCATTAAATGAAGGTAATGTAATATTAAGAAAGTTATTTATAATATCCTACTCTTGCTCCAAAATATCCTCATCAAGGGGGAACATCTTCAGATATGGGTCAACATCAAACCTGAATGTGTCATCTCTAGAGGGAAGATCATTAAAATAAGTAGAATAAATGTCAACAACAATATCCTCTTTAATTAAGGTCCTTTCATGGACTAGAGAATAATCAACATCATTGTCTAATGGTTCATCCCAAATAGGGAGATCATTGAGAGTAGGAATATAAAAAAATTCAGGAGAGGAATAATCATAATTCACTAAAGATTCATCCTTAAAGGAGAAGAGGTTGGAATTAAAGTAAGGTAAAATATCATTCTTTTGTACCAAAATATCTTCATAAGGGAGAAAAATCTTAGGGGAAGGATCAACGTCATCCTTCAGGGTCTCATCCTTAGGAGGGAGATTATTTGAAGAAGTGTTAATAAGCTCTTCTTATGCTAAAATTTTCTCATAGGTGAGATCAATTTTGGGAGAGGGAATAATATTACTATGTATGAAATGAAGAACTAAGTTATCATCATATGCACGAAAGGAAACATCTTGAAATTCTTGGAAAAAACTTGAAATTGAAATAGAAAATGAAGATAACAACTTCATTCATAGAATACAAATAAAAATACACACAATAATGCATGGAATGAAATATTTTGTATTGTATATTATTTTGACACATGCAAGAATGAAAAGGAAATGCAAAAAAGAAATGGATCTATAAGATAAGTATAACTTTTTTATGTTTGATTTTTATTATCAATGAATGCATCTAAATTTGATCAAATCAAAACTATATGTCTAAAATACAACAATTTAATTCACCCAAATAAGATCTAGACTTCGAATTAGAGTTGGAAATGTTATGAGTTGAGCTCATTAAAATGTATAGTAGAAAAAGGGGAGCAAGGTAGATTATTCCTCCTTTTCCAAATGCACATTCACAGGGAAGATGACCCAATAGGCTCAAGTAGGACTTAATCACTAAATCAGTGCAATGATCCATCGTAATAATGGATTGAGGGAAAGTTGGATTTGAGGAAAAATAATATGATGATGCAAAGTAGGAGGTTAAATAAGTAAAAATAGAAAAATCGAGGAAATACAGACTGACAAAAAATAGACAGATGGTTGCAGTGACTTGAAATGAAAATTAGTAAGCTTTATTGACATGTGGCTACAATTTGAAGATGATTTTGAGGGTACAAAAATGCTTGGGCATTTTGTTCTTGGGAACGAAAAGCTTGGGGCATTTTGTACCTAGGGGTTTTGCCTAAAACTTTGATAGTCGACTGCACAAACCCTAAACTTTTCAGAATAGTTTCAGCAACTGCACCACCTATTCCTGCACACAAAAAAATGAAGAAAAGGTTATGGAAGGGATTTTCCTTGGTCAAACCCATATTTAGGAATCAACCTTGAAAATGAAATGAATTTGCATAAAATAAAGATTGTTGATATGAGATAGAAGCTATATTTGAATCGTAAGTTACCTTATACCTTGATTGATGTAATCACAAATTTTAATACAATAGCCCTTGACTCCACACAAAAACCTCAAAGGAAGTCATGAAAGATAAGGTTTTGCACCCTGAATGTTGTAGTTCACCATAATGCTTGATGAAAGAGAAGAATGATGTTTTGAAGGCTTCAAGACTTTTGAGAATGCTTGGATGTAGAAAAGTTCTTGAAATCTTGATCTTGAATCTTCTTGGTTACCAAAACAAAAAGATTTAGGCCACTTATATACCTCTTGCACATTTTGGGATTCGAAGTTAACTAGGCCGACCCTTCTCCACCAAAACACCACAACCAAGCCCCAATTCAAATTTTAGCCAAATCTCAAGGGAACAAAAAGTATTGGACGTTTTATACCTAGGAGAATGAGTCATCATTGAAATGGAAGGTCGATGAGATAGGGCAGATGCCAAATTAAGAGACACAACTTATTTTGAGGTCGGGAAGAAGTACAAAGGCCACAAACGGTAACATAGGACCCATGTAGGCTAATAAATGATTGGATTGGAGAAATAATAAAGGAGCATACCTAGAAATAAAGACTCACATCAATATTTGGTGAATTTGAATTAACACAGTATCTATAATATTAATGTAAAGGTCCAATAATTGTTAGGAGAGCATGAAATCAATGTGGAAACCCATACATGCTAAAATAAGGTTAAATTGAGCATCTAATTATGCATGCTTACTTTTTAGGATAGTATGTTGTTAAACCTTCAATTTCAATAATAATTATAGAGTACCAAAGGTTAGTGCTAGTTATAATGGATGTAAAAATGTTTATATAGGCATCAACCTTAGAAAACATCACTATAAATATAAAAATCATCGCAATATATTTAAAAATATAAGTTCAAAGAAACATAAACTAATAAAAAGAAAATTAATATTAAAATTTCATCAGATTTCAAAATATTAAACCAAAACAATGTTCGAACACATTTATAATATTAGTATAGAAGTTATATTAGTTTGCATAGTAGGTTGAACAATCATTTTTCTTAAGGCTTGTTGTAACACTTCATGGTATGTAGGTGAAGTTTGTAGAAGCTCCTAAAGGGATATCTTGGCAAGAGTAGCATGAAGTTGTTTTACTAAATCATATTCCTTTCCAATATTTTGAGGAAGATGGGGTGCATGAGGAAGAACCAGTTGAGAAACAAAGAGAGAAGGAGGAACAATTGAATTGGTAGTTTGTCTATTATTTCTAGTGTTATATGTGCAAGTAACTACATGGTAATCAGGTTTTTGATTGCCTTTTGTCACAATGATTGGTTTATTTGGATGTTGAAAGGTATCTTGATGAAGATGGACAATAACCCTAGACTTTTCACTACCCAAAATATTGACTACATTTACTTGATCAAGTTTTTGTTTATTCAAGGTGTTATCTCTAGAAGGGAGAGCATCAAGGAAAATGGTAATGATATTATCCTCTTCTTCCAAGGTATCCTTATGAGTAAGAGAATCATGAGAATGTGAATTAGGAATTTTCATTAATGCTTCATCTCTAAAAGGGATGTCATGTAATGAAGGTAATGTGATATTAAGAAAGTTGTTTATAATATCCTCCTCTTGCTCCAAAATATCCTCATAAAGGGGGAACATCTTTAGAGATGGGTCAACATCAAACCAAAACGTGTCATCTCTAGAGGGAAGATCATTAAAATAAGTAGAATAAATTTCAACAATAGTATCTTCTTTTATTAAGGTCCTTTCATGGACTAGAGAATAATCAACATCATTGTCTAGTGGTTCATCCCAAATAGGGAGATCATTGAGAGTAGGATTATAACAAAATATAGGAGAAGGATAATCATAATTCACTAAAGATTCATCCCTAAATGGGAAGAGATTGGAAATAAAGTAAGGTAAAATATCCTTCTTTTGTACCAAAATATCTTCATAAGGGAGAAAAAAATTTAGTGGAAGGATCAACATCATCCTTTAGAGTCTCATCCTTAGGAGGGAGATTCTTTGAAGAAGTGTTAATAAGATCATCTTGTGCTAAAATGTTCTCATAGGTGGGATCAATTTTGGGAGAAGGAATATTATTATTGTGTATGAAATGAAGAACTAAGTTATCATCATATGCATGAAAGGAAACATCTTGAAATTCTTGGAATTTTTTTGAAATTGAACTAGCAAATGAAGACAACAACTCCATTCATAGAATGCAAATGCAAATACACACAATAATGCATGTAATGGAATATTTTTGTATTGTATATTGTTTTGACACATACAAGAATGAAAAGGAAATGCAAAATTGAAATAGATCTATGAGATAAGTGTAAATTTTTATTTTTTATTTTTATTTATTTTTAATCAATGAATGCATCTAAATTTGATAAAAATCAAAACTAAATGTCTAAAATATAAAAATGTCATTTGCATGAATAAGATCTAGACACCAAATTAGAGCTAGAAATGTTACGAGTTGAGCTCATTAAAATGTAAAGTAGGAAAAAGGGTAGTGAGGTAGATTACTCCTCCTTTCCCAAATGCACATTCAAAAGGAAGACGACCCAATAGGCTCAAGTAGGACTTAAGCACTAAATGAGTACAATGATCCTTTGTAATAATAGATTGAGGGAAAGTTGGATTTGAGGAAAAATAATATGATGATGCAAAGTAGGAGGTTAAATAAGTAAAACTGATAAAATTCAAGAAATACAGACTGACAAAAAACAAATAGATGGTGTTATGCCCTAGTAGGAAACCCAGGAGATATTAACCTAAAACATGATACCAAGTTTGCAAAATAATTTTCTTTTAAAAATGTTTACAGACAACAATAAATAAACAAGCAGAAGTAAGACATAAGTACATAAACATAAAGATAATCTCCACATTAGATTACACATCTCAAGGGTTCTTTGACGTAGTACTATGAAAATACAAGTACATTTATCCCCTAACTCAACTACATATTACATCATAATTTCATTTGTATTATAAAGTATACATAATCATTAACATCCACTACACAAGCCACAGGGTATGTAGTTACAATAAAATACAACATACAAAATAGAGAAGTACTAGAACAAATATAAGTCTCCAAGAAGATAGGAAAGGAAGTAACTACAACCATAATCATCCAACACTGGAACATGGATGTCGAAGTCTCAAATGGTAAAAGAATCACTACCTCACGAGCTCGTGGAAACCTTTGGTTCCACTCCCATCGTGCTGAGATAACATCAAATCCTACTCGGATAACAATACCGGTCAAATTAGGTAAACTAAGAAATGATCCTAGAAGCTCCTATCTCAAGGGTACATCTCATAAAATAAAGGTACACATACTAACCCAGAGGCAACCAACACATGTAGGAAACCTAGAGTGAAATTAGAGAAGTGTCATCACATATGTCAACACCTTGGAACAATCTCACTGGACTTTGACTTCTAAGTGTGATCATATGAGGAACCTGAAATCCTCTCATGAAGACAAGAATAACTGATCATGCCAGAGTCACCATCACTAATAGATGAGAAAGCGTCTTTTCCCACTCCCATTCTTAGCCTATACTAGCACTCAAGGCATGGGTGATGAACCATTATCTTATTAATTCATTTTAACCCCATTTAGTTTTATATTATCACTTGATTAAGTAACCTACTAAAGATATCCAGGTAGCCATTTCTGGGCTCTAGCGCCTCCAAAGTAAACCACTTCCCTTTAACACCTAGATAACCTACCCTAGGTTTAAAGTCTCAAAATCACGACTCAAGGTCAACATAATCCATAATTCCCAAATCTGGTTCCAAGGAATAACAAAAACACACAATACAAATTCCATAATAAAAATCAACTTCATAAGGTTGGGTCACATTATGATCAAATGCCATAAAAGTATGCAAGATAAATAAGCAAATATAGTAACTCCTAATCTCGACTCTAGCAACAGTCCTATAGGTTGACGTAATTGTTTCCCCTTAAATCCCAAACGCAGAAGGAATGAAATAGAAAAATAATAGAATTTAATAAAATAAACTAATTTGTAAAATTTCATCACGAAATTAATCTATTATTAATCACTAATAAAATATAATTACATTTAACCAATTAAATTCTAACCCTAACAAATCAATTTATTACGTTAGTAGAATAAATTGAGTTTAAGAATTAAAATTACTAACACACTATAATTTCATAGTCTAATTCATAAAATAGATTAAATTGCCTGATTATAATAATCAAATACATCTTCAGAAATAACATGCCATAAATAACTAACAAAATAAATCATTTACATTAATCAACCTAATTGGTCATAATTATTATTAAAAGAAAATTACACCACATTAAATATACACATGCCAAATATCCATATATAAAACTATATCTTACAAATAAAATAATCTTTATTTTATAATTCTATTTTATTATTTTATTTTTATTATTTTCATATATATTTTTTTAATATTTAATATTAACAATTTTTTTTTTAAAGTTATAAAAAAACAAGTTTATTTTGTTTAAACAAACTTCCATGCAAAAGTGTGTGGGGCGGGGGGGGGGGCTGGGACCCATTGGCTCCACACCATGGTTGTTGTGTGGCAGTCTCGAGGATTGCCAATGGCAACCTATGACTATCGTGCAATAGTCCAAAGGATTGTCGAGTGGCAGTCCTAAGGACTATCGACGACAACTCTTAGAGCTTTCGTGAGGCAAGGGGGGGGGGAGGTTGGGGATAGCCCCACCTCCTCCCATTAAATTATTATTTAAAAATAATAATAAAAATAAAAAATTTCACCAATAATTACTGTTCCTCGAACAATGAGCACACACATTTAAAAAAAAAAAGATTTGAAAATAAAGAGAGATGTGTAATTGAATATATAATGTGTATATATATATACAACACACACACACACACACACACACACACACACACACACACACACATTTAACACAGAGACTAATTTTTTAATCGAATAAGAACCAGGTACAAACAAAATCTCTTTTTTTTAACAGGTAAATTGGAAGTCTCATATGCACAAATTAATTTGAGTATTTTCTAAATTATTTTCTAGGGTTTTAATTGAAACTTTCTTTTCAACCCTATACCAGATCTGATTTTTTCCTAAAAGCTTTATTGTAAAATTGAACCTAGGGTTTCTAGGTAAGATTTTCTCTCACAAAATTTCAACAATCAATATTCTAAATTCTAATAACTCCATTAATTCGAAACCCTAATTAAATTCAAGCAGAATTGAATCAAGAATTGCATGCACACACACCCATTTTTCTACAACCATTTTTCTAAAATTCTAACATGGAAAGAATCATAAACAAATAAATTATCTAGATCTGACATGCACAAAGAAGAAACTCATTTAAAAAATAACAGAAATACAATCAAAGGGGTTTCAGAACCCTACCTCAAACCACCAAATAAATAAATTTGACGAAGACCATAAATGAAGACAATCCAAGCTCTCACAGAAATTTCCTCCAAATTGAATCCTTCACCAAAATTCTCCAAACCCGTGTGTTGAGAATAATGGCCAAAATTTCACAATATAGGAAATTGAATTCCAAATGCAAAGTTTGGAACTCAACTCCATTCACAACCTTATTTCCATCAATTCCCTAATTCCTCCAATTACAATTTTGAACTCAAGTCTATTTTCTATTTTCTTTTTGTTAACCCATTTAACTCAAAAGATTAATTCTTTTTATTTTATTTATTTCAATTTGATTGTGCAACTTAATTGCATTCGAATTAAATTAGATAGTAACATTTAGTCTAATGTTATTTTTCCACATGTTATTTAATTTTCAATTAACAAATACCTCTTATTTGAAAAGTTGAATCTTATAAATAATTAAATTTAAAGTGAATGTATTCATTAATTAAATACCTTTATTTCCTCAATATGCCTTTTTAATTAAATCATTAAATTTAATAAATGTATTTAATTAATTTTTATTAATTAAATATTCCCACATTTAAATAGCTAAAATTATCAAGAATTTATTTAAATTACACATTTAATCTAAATAAATTATCTAATTATAGCAATTCATATCAACCAACCATAAATCAATTGAACTTAAAGAACCCTAACCATGCGCAAGGAAAGGACTATAAACTCACATCACCTGGACGAACTCGGGAAGGATAAAATATCAGAATCTTGTCCACTATTTCAAGACAATAGAATGGCTTAGGTTAGGATTTGGATTTGAATATTATCTCCCCTCTTTTACCATTGAGACTTGCGATAGGGCACGCTCATCCTAATAATTCAGGGAAGTCGATGCCCGGTACCTGCAAACCTGCATAAAAGATCAACATGCACATACATATATATAAAATAAGCAATGGTGAGAATCAACACATCATGTGGATCCCGCAAATAGGTATCTACGACTTCATCCCTCAACCATATCAAACACGTCAAATAGGAAAGTAAAAACACACATGATAACCATACACATGCAAGTATGGGGTGAGTATAATCATAACCATAAACATCATTTAAACATGTAAAAAATCCTCATCAAAGTAAACCATATTATCTAACTACAAATTGAATATCCATAATTATTCAATCATAAAAATCACCATGTAATGTCATACATCCAAAACCACATAATAACTGAAATATCAACACACATAAAAGTGGCCTAAAAGAGTTTGGCAATATAAAACTGAAAGCAAACTATGGGTGGGCGCTACAGATGGTTGTAGTGACTGGAAATGGAAATCAGTAAGCTATATTGACATGTGGTTAAAATTTGAGGATGATTTTGAGGGTACAAAATGCCTTAGGCATTTTGTTCTTGGGAACAAAAAGTCTAGGGCATTTTGTACTTAGGGGTTTTGCCTAAAACTTTGATAGTCGACTGCACAAACCCTAAAAATTTTAGAATAGTTTCAACAACTATGCCACCCGTTCCTACACACACAAAATGAAGAAAAGGTTGTGGAAAGGGGTTTTCCTTGGTCAAATCCCTATTTAGGAATCAACATTGAAAATGAAATGAATTTGCATAAAAGAAAGATTGTTGATATGAAATAGAAGTTAGATATGAATCGCAAGTTACCTTATACCTTGATGGTGCAATGCCTATTTTGATGTAATCACAAATGTTAATGCAATAGCCCTTGACTCCACACAAAAATCTCACAGGAAATTATGAAAGATAAGATTTTGCACCATGAATGTTGTAGTTTGCCATAATGCTTGATGAAAGAGAAGAATGATGTTTTGAAGGCTTGAAGACTTTTGTGAATGCTTGGATATAGAAGAGCTCTTGAAATATTGATTTTGAATCTTCTTGGTTACTAAAATGAAGAGATTTAGGCCACTTATATACCTCTCGCACATTTTGAGATTCAAAATTAACTAGGTTGACCCTTCTGCACCAAAACATTGCAACCAAGCCCCAATTCAAATTTTAGCTAAATCTCAAGGGAACAAAAAGCATTGGATGTTTTGTACCTAGGAGAATGAGCCATAATTAAAATGGAAGGTTGAGGAGATAAGATGTCGAAATAAGAGACACAACTGATTTTGAGGTCGCAAAGAAATACACATGCCACAAATGGTAACACAAGGCCCATTTAGGCTAATAAATGATTGGATTGGAGAAATAATAAAGGAGCATACCTAGAAATAAGGGCTCACATCAATATTTGATGAATTTGAATTAACACAATTTTTATAATATTAATTTAAAGGTTCGATAATTGTTAGGAGAGAGTGAAATCAATGTGGAAACCCATACATGCTATAATGAGGCTAAATTGAGAATCTAATTATACATGCTTACTTTTTAGGACAGTACATTGTTAAACCTTCAATTTCAATAATAATTATAGAGTACCAAAGGTTAGTGCTAGTTATAATGGACGTAAAAATGTTTATATAGGTGTCAACCTTAGAAAGCACCACTATAAATATAAAAATCATCAGAATATATTTAAAAATATAAATTCAAATAAACAAAAATGAACAAAAAGAAAATTAGTATTAAAATTCCATCAAATTTCAAAAAATAAAATCAAAACAATGTTCGAACACATTTATGATATTAGTATATAATATTATAAATATGTTGAAATATTTTCTTCTAGAAATATCTATTATTCTAATCAAGTTTTTACATTAATTTTACAATAGACATCTCCAAAAGATATATATATATATATATATATATATATATATATATATATATATATATATATATATATATATATATATATATATATATATATATATATATATATATATATATATATATATATATATATATATATATATATATATATATATATATACCATTTGTCTAGTTATTTATGATGATTGGTTTTGGGGTGTGATCTAGACCATTATAATGCTAAAAATAATCACCCAATAGAATCCAAAAGCAACATATTGATGTTGCTTTAACTCTTAGTCGATGGAAAATCCTAAAGAATTTATAGAACAACATGAGGTTAACAAAAGTAAACCACTTCCCCTTTAACACCTAGATAACCTACCCTAGGTTCTCAAAATCACGATTCAAGGTCAACATAATCCATAATTCCCAAATCTGGTTCCAAGGAATAACATGAACACACAATACAAATTCCATAATAAAAATCAACTTCATAAGGTTGGGTCACATTATGATCAAATGCCATAAAATTATGTAAGATAAACAAGCAAATACAGTAATTCCTAATCTCTCCTCTGGCAACAGTCGTATCAGGCTGACATAACTGTTTCCCCTTAAATCCCAAACATAGAAGGAATGAAATAGATAAATAATAGAATTTAATAAAATAAACTAATTTGTAAAATTTCATCACGAAATTAATCTATTATTAATCACTAATAAAATATAATTACATTTAACCAATTAAATTCTAACCCTAACAAATCAATTTATTACGTTAATAGAATAAATTGAGTTTAGAAATTAAAATTACTAACACACTATAATTTCATAGTCTAATTCATAAAATAGATTAAATTGCCTGATTATAATAATCAAATACATCTTCAGAAATAACATGCCATAAATAACTAACAAAATAAATCATTTACATTAATCAACCTAATTGGTCATAATTATTATTAAAAGAAAATTATACCAAATTAAATATACACATGCCAAATATCCATATATAAAACTATATCTTACGAATAAAATAATCTTTATTTTATAATTCTATTTTATTATTTTATTTTTATTATTTTCATATATATATATATATATATATATATATATATATATATATATATATATTTTTAATATTTAATATTAATAAATTTTATTTTTTTTAAACAAATAAAAAAAATAAGTTTATTTTTTTAAACAAACTTCCTTTCAAAAGTGTGTGTGTGGGGGGGGACCCACTAGCCCCACCCCATGGTTGTCGTGTGGCAGTCCCAAGGATTGCCAATGACAACCTATGACTATCGTGCGATAGTCCAAAGGACTATCGAGTGGCAGTCCTAAGGACTGTCGATGACAACTCTTAGAGCTTTTGTGAGGCAAGGGGGGGGAGGTTGGGGATAGCCCCACCTCCTCCTAATAATTTTTTTTTATTTGAATAATTTAAAAAATATATATAATTTTATAAAAAATTTCACCAATAATTAATGTTCCTCGAACAACGAGCACATACATTTTTAAAAAATAAGATTTGAAAACAAAGAGAGATGTCTAATTGAATATATAATGTGTATATATATACAACATACACACACACACAAACATATATTTAACACAGAGACTAATTTTTTTAATCGAATAAAAACCAGGTACAAACAAAATCTCTTTTTTTTAATAGGTAAATTGGAAGTCTTAGATGCACAAATTAATTTGAGTATTTTCTAAATTATTTTCTAGGGTTTTAATTGAAACTTTCTTTTCAACCCTATACCAGATCTGATTTTTTCCTAAAAGCTTTATTGTAAAATTGAACCTAGGGTTTCTAGGTAAGATTTTCTCTCACAAAATTTCAACAATCAATATTCTAAATTCTAATAATTCCATTAATTCGAAACCCTAATTAAATTCAAGCAGAATTGAATCAAGAATTGCATGCACACACACCCATTTTCCTACAACCATTTTTCTAAAATTCTAACATGGAAAGAATCATAAACAACTAAATTATCCAGATCTGACATGCACAAAGAAGAAACTCATTTCAAAAATAACAAAAACACAATCAAAGGGGTTTCTGAACCCTACCTCAAACCACCAAATAAATAAATTTGACGAAGACCAACAATGAAGACAATCCAAGCTCTCACAGAAATTTCCTCCAAATTGAATCCTTCACCAAAATTATCCAAACCCGTGTGTTGAGAATAATGGCCAAACTTTCACAATATAGGAAATTCAATTCCACATGCAAAGTTTGGAACTCAACTCCATTCACAACCTTGTTTCCATCAATTCCCTAATTCCTCCAATTACAGTTTTGAACTCAAGTCTATTTTCTATTTTCTTTCTGTTAACCCATTTAACTCAAAAGATTAATTCTTTTTATTTTATTTATTTCAATTTGATTGTGCAACTTAATTGAATTCAAATTAAATAAAATAGTAACATTTAGTCTAATGTTATTTTTCTAGATGTTATTTAATTTTCAATTAATAAATACCTCTTATTTGAAAAGTTGAATCTTATAAATAATTAAATTTAAAGTGAATGTATTTAATTAATTTTCATTAATTAAATACTTTTATTTCTACAATATGCCTTTTTAATTAAATCATTAAATTTAATAAATGTATTTAATTAATTTTTATTAATTAAATATTTCCACATTTAAATAGCTAAAATTATCAAGAATTTATTTAAATTACACAATTAATCTAAATAAATTATCTAATTATAGCAATTCATATCAACCAAGCATAAATCAACTAAACTTAAAGAACCCTAACCATGCACAAGGAAAGGACTATAAACTCACATCACCTGGACGAACTCGGGAAGGATAAAATATCAGAATCTTGTCCACTATTTCAAGACAATAGAATGGCTTAGGTTAGGATTTAGATTTGAATATTATCTCCCCTCTTTTACCATTGAGACTTGCGATAGGGCATGCTCATCCTAACAATTCAGGGAAGTCGATGCCCGGTACCTAAAAATTTACATAAAAGACCAACATGCACATACATATATATAAAATAAGCAATGGTGAGAATCGGGACTTCGTGTGGATCCCGCAAACAGGTAACTATGACTTCGTCCCTTAACCATATCAAACACGT
This sequence comes from Chamaecyparis obtusa, assembly GCA_027943335.1. Classification (NCBI taxonomy): domain Eukaryota; kingdom Viridiplantae; phylum Streptophyta; class Pinopsida; order Cupressales; family Cupressaceae; genus Chamaecyparis; species Chamaecyparis obtusa. The sequence continues at coordinate 136,975 of BSBK01004570.1, read as the reverse complement.
CAAACATGAAAGTAGAAACACACATGATAACCATACACATGCAAGTATGGGGTAAGTATAATCATAACCATAAATATCATTTAAACATGTAAACAATCCTCATCAAAGTAAACTAGATTATCTAACTACAAATTTAATATTCGTAATTATTCAATCATAAAAATCACCATGTAATGTCATACATCCAAAACCACATAATAATTGAAATACCAACACACACATAAAAGTGGCCTAAAAGAGTTTGGCAATATAAAACTAAAAGCAAACTATGGGTGGGCACTACAGATGGTTGTAGTGACTTGAAATGGAAATCAGTAAGCTATATTGACGTGTTTAAAATTTGAGGATGATTTTGAGGGTACAAAATGCCTAAGGCATTTTATTCTTGGGAACAAAAAGTCTAGGGCATTTTGTACTTAGGGGTTTTGCCTAAAACTTTGATAGTCGACTGCACAAACCCTAAAAATTTTAGAATAGTTTCGACAACTACGCCACCCATTCCTACACATACAAAATGAAGAAAAGGTTGTGGAAAGGGGTTTTCCTTGGTTAAACCCCTATTTAGGAATCAAAATTGAAAATGAAATGAATTTGCATAAAAGAAAGGTTGTTGATATGAAATAGAAGTTAGATCTGAATCGTAAGTTACCTTATACCTTGATGGTGCAATGCCTATTTTCATGTAATCACAAATGTTAATGCAATAGCCCTTAACTCCACACAAAAACCTCAAAGGAAATCATGAAAGATAAGATTTTGCACCATGAATGTTGTAGTTTTCCATAATGCTTGATGAAAGAGAAGAATGATGTTTTGAAGGCTTGAATACTTTTGAGAATGCTTGGATTTAGAAGAGCTCTTGAAATATTGATTTTGAATCTTCTTGGTTACCAAAATGAAGAGATTCAGGCCACTTATATACCTCTCGCACATTTTGAGATTCATAATTAACTAGGTTGACCCTTCTCCACCAAAACACCGCAACCAAGCCCCAATTCAAATTTTAGCTAAATCTCAAGGGAACAAAAAGCATTGGACGTTTTATACCTAAGAGAATGAGCCATAATTGAAATGGAAGATTGAGGAGATAAGATGTCGAAATAAGAGACACAACTGATTTTGAGGTCACAAAGAAGTACACATGCCACAAATGGTAACACAAGGCCCATGTAGGCTAATAAATGATTGGATTGGAGAAATAATAAAGGAGCATACCTAGAAATAAAGGCTCACATCAATATTTGATGAATTTGAATTAACAAAATATTTATAATATTAATTTAAAGGTTCGATAATTGTTAGGAGAGCGTGAAATCAATGTGGAACCCATACATGCTATAATGAGGCTAAATTGAGCATCTAATTATACATGCTTACTTTTTAGGATGGTACACTATTAAACCTTCAATTTCAATAATAATTATCGAGTACCAAAGGTTAGTGCTAGTTATAATAGACGTAAAAATGTTTATATAGGTGTCAACCTTAGAAAGCACTACTATAAATATAAAAATCATTAGAATATATTTAAAAATATAAATTCAAAAAAACAAAAACTAACAAAAAAAAATTAGTATTAAAATTCCATCAAATTTCAAAAAATAAAATCCAAACAATATTCGAACACATTTATGATATTAGTATATAATATTATAAATATGTTGAAAGATTTTCTTCTAGAAATATCTATTATTCTAATCAAGTTCTTACATTAATTTTACAATAGACATCTCCAAAAAATATATATATACCATTTTTCTGTTATTTATGATGATTGGTTTTTGGGGTGTGATCGAGACCATTATAATGCTAAAAAAAAATCACCCTATAGAATCCAAAAGCAACATATTGATGTTGCTAACTCTTAGTCGATGGAAAATCCTAAAGAATTTATAGAACAACATGAGGTTAACGAACCCTTTCTGATCCGGCATGGCTCGGGAATTTTAGATGAGTCCACTCATGAGCTCGTAGCCGTACTCGAGGCTTGGATCAGTCATAATAAAAAAAACGGCATCATATGGTTCATCTTCCCACTCCATTCCCAAGGTTATGAAATCAACTGTGGAATCGTGCTGGCTTTATAAGATCTATCATGAATTAAAGAGTCAGAGAAAAATTGTATGCTCGTTTCTTCATGTCATTGCTTCTCTGAAATCTTCACAAAACTGGGATTTTTCTCAACCCAAAAACAATATATCTACAGATGACGTGAATCGAACTATTAAATTCTATGCTTCCCTCTTGTTGGATTATTTCAAAAACAAGTCGCTATCTCAAGGCAAGATAGTGCACTCTCATTTATTAATCACTGGACTGCATCAGCATGTCTTTCTGGAATCCAAGCTTGCTGCAATGTATGCAGTCTGTGGCAGCATGGTAGAAGCACGCCAACTGTTTGACAAACTGTCTGAGCGAAATGTCTTTTTATGGAACACCATGATCAGAGGCTATACCTGTATTGGGATCTGTAAGGAAGCTCTTAGATTATACTACCAAATGCAAGATGCAGGTGTACATGCTGACAAGTTCACCTTTAACTTTGTGCTCAAGGCGTGTGCTTTGCTCTCTGATTTAGAAGAGGGCAAGGAAATTCATGATCATATAATCAGAAATGGTTTCGAGTCCGACTTATTTGTGGGGAACGCACTCATATTTTTGTACTCCAAGTGTGGGTGTGTGGAGATTGCTCGCCAGTTGTTTGATAACATGCCTGAGAGAGATGTGATATCATGGAATACAACGATTGCAGCGTACGCCCAAAATGGGTTTGCCTCTGAGGCTTTGACACTGTTTCATCAGATGAGAATAAGTGATGTGAAGCCTGATTCTGTAACTACTGTCAGCGCTCTGCGGGCATGTGCCAGTCTAGAAGCTCTGATAGAGGGCAAGTGTATCCATAATTTGATAATCAAGAATAGGTTTGAATTAGTAGATGTCTCAGTGGGGAATTCCCTCATAGCTCTGTACTCTAAGTGTGGGATGATAGATATCGCTTTCAAAGTCTTTGACAAGATGAAGAAGAGAAATTTGGTTTCGTGGAATTCACTGATTGCAGGATGTGCTCAGAATGGACGTGCCGGCGAAGCCTTGAAGCTTTTCCATCAAATGCAACTGGAAAATTTGAAACCCAACCAGGTTACCATTGTGAGTATAAGCCGAGCATGTGCTGACTTAGCAGTCCTAGAGGGAAAGGAGATCCATAATTACGTTATCCAAAATGGTTTTGAGTCAGATACAACTGTGGCAAATTCCCTCATAGCCATGTATGCGAAGTGCAGATATCTAGATATTGGAAGACAATTGTTTGAAAAAATGTCCGAAAGGAATGTCATTTCATGGAATATAATGATTGCTGGGTATGCCCAGAATGGACAAGCAGCTGAATCTTTCTCCATCTTTCGTGAAATGCAATTTTCAGCTATAAAACCCCAAGCAGTCACAATGATTAGTGTTATATTTTCTTGTGCTCGATTAGCATCACTGCAACAAGGTAATTGTTTTCATGCGTACATTATTAAATGGGGATTTGATTCAAATGATATTTTGGAGACAACTCTTATTGACATGTATGCCAAATGTGGGAGAGTTGATTTTGCACTACAAACTTTTCAAAAAATGTCTTGCAGAAATGTTGTGGCATGGACTGCTATGATTTCAGCATATGCAAGGCATGGGCTTGCGGAGGATGCTCTTGCTCTTTTTGCACAAATGGTAAATGCAGGAATAAAGCCAGATCACGTCACCTTCACACATATTTTGAGTGCATGCACTCATGCAGGCCTTGTTGATGAGGGTTGGAAAAACTTCGAGTGTATGAGTAGAGATTATGGGATAAATCCAAGAGTGGATCATTATGCATGCATGGTTGACCTTCTCGGTCGTGCTGGCCATCTTGATGATGCAGAATTGCTTGTAACAAACATGCCATTAGAACCCAATGCTGGTGTATGGGGAGCATTACTTTCAGCTTGCAGAACTCATAGCAACATTGAACTGGGAGAACGAGCAGCTAAACACCTTTTTGAACTTGAACCTGAAGATGCTGGAAATTATACGTTGCTGTCAAACATGTATGCTGCAGCTGGCAGATGGTATGATGCAGCAAGGATAAGAAAAATGATGAATGATAGGGGGTTAAAAAAGACACCTGGTTGCAGCTTGATTGAGGTAAATAACAAGGTTCATTCTTTTCTAGTGGGAGACAGATCACATCCTGAATATGAAAAAATCTATGCATTTTTGCAGACCTTGAACCGAAAAATGAAGGAGGCAGGGTATGCACTTGACCCCAATTTTGTTCTGCATAACATGGAAGAGGGTCATGGAACATAAGCTTTACAGACATAGGGAGAATCCCATCACAGTTATCAACAAAATTCCTGGCACCCATATACATTTGCCAAAGAATATTTGTGCGAGCTTGAAACCACGTTGCCGCTAAGTGCCTCTCCAAGATTGTTAGCCTCGAAATCATTGTGAGTGATTCAAACTGCGTCCATCAATTCAATGGCAGGTCATGTTATTTTGGAGATTATTGATAATCTCAAATACAAGAACCAACAAAAAATGGATGTGCTTGGTTTGAAGCTTGTGCATACTACCTGACTTGAGATGACTGTCATGACAGCCCAGTTTTGAATCTCATACTAAATTGCAGATCTGAGCGGTGCATAAAGCTTTGAGATATAACAATTTATAATACCGGGGTGAAGTGTATTAATTTAGATGAAGTTGAATAATTTTGTAAAATGATACCACAAGTTGGTCAGTAAGCATATTCATAGATCAATCCACTGAAATAATCAGTAAGGAACAGCTAATTTTTAATTTTTAACATATTGTCCATCCATACGATCATGAAGATCGTAATTCCGATTTGATTATACATCAGCACTTGCCCAACGGCAAAGTTGAGGTACTTATAGTCGGCGTCTCATTATCAAACACATTTGAGACCAATGGTATTCCCGAGACTGATTGAATAATTTGGTAATCTGGAAGAAAGAAGAAAATCAATTGATTGAAGGGTATTATAGATTCTTGTTAATAAAGGGGGCCTTGATTTCTCTTTGTCTACGATTCCAGAAAATGGGACATGGCAATTTTGAAAGCAGCTATATTTTGAAATACTTCCTTGTTTGTTCTGTAGATCTTATTTTGGACCAATTATGATGCTAAATGTGCATACTGCAAGCCTGAAGTAGAACACAATAGAAAAATGCATTTCATTTGAAAATTTGGCCAACTATTATTGTACTTAGTACCCTGTAGTCTTTCTACATATAGAAGGATCTAGAAGCTGACAAGCATATGCAAAATGGGTTTGATCTTGGATATGGCTCAAAATGACCAGGGACTATCTGAGGTGGGACTTACATAAGAAAAAAAAAACTATGCCTTAGATTATTCCAGTAACATGGATAGTTGCTCATTGCAATATCCACTGCCATTTGCATGGTTCCTAAGAGAATTCTTATTACACTGAATCTAAAGATATGGCAGTGATGCTAATGCATTAAATATCATACAAATAAACTTCAATAATCTGGATTCAAATATGGAAACATACCAGGAAGGGGGTTCATGATGAATTTTTTGTTACACTTAACTAAATAAGATCAAAATTGCACCATAAATTGAAGTTGTCAGGCAAAACAAAGAGTTCTGACTCCATCTGCTATGGATAGCTCTGAATAATATGAGAAATAATCAAGCACTGCTCTTGCTATGTTACTTCTCTTAAGCTATCTAAAATTCCTTACTCTGTGGGGCTGGCATGGAATGCTGTTGATCCTTAAAGGTGATCAAATGAGTCTGGGGCAACCATAAGCGAACAGTTTAAACTTTAAGGGTGTATCCATTTTAAAAGTACGATGGGATAGTACGAGTATTGAGTGCAGACTAAGGGCAGGTCCCCATGCGGCTGCTTGGCTTATTTTGGCTAGCAGCCACAGCTCAAATTTTTAAGGAGCAATTTGAGGAGCTGGTGGCCCCATGAAAGTTAAATTTTGCTGTTTATAAATATGCATAATCTGAAAGTTTAGTTTTAAACAGAATTCTTTAAAAATAATTTTTGACACAAGATTTGGAGGAAAAATCGGAGACAAATAAAAAAGAGGGAAAAAAAATTGTGGAGCCACATCATTCCTCTCAAATAAGCAACTGCTGCTTATTTCCAGCCCCCCCTTTTTTTCAAAGCTTAATTTTTATTTTTAAGCAGCAGCTGCTCCATGAAAATAGGGAAAGATTCCAATTTATCCTTTCCCTATAATTAAAATAATGCATGGGAAAACAGTGGCGGCTTAAAATTAAGCAGAAATTGCACTTAAGCAGCCGCATAGGGACATGGGGTAATTGGCAAACCTATTTTAGTAGAAACGAAAAATTAAATTTGTGAAAAAATTATAAATTTGCAAATAGATTTTCTGATCTTGTATATTACTGAAAGAAAAAATAATAATTACATCCAATTAAGTTGAAATGTTGAAGCAATTCAAAAAAATAATCACTACAAATACTGAAAGAAAAAATAATAATTAAGTCAAAGTTGCCCATTTAAAATACATCGCATTGAATGGATTCTGGCCGAGCTTTGTAAGGAAAACATTTTTTAAAGCTTTGCAGGAAGGTTAACGAGTAAGTATTTAAACAGACTACAGTTGTTTTTTCGAAGACATCTACTTCCCAGGCGAGGTTATGGGTTACCTTAAGCCGAGTGTGGATTAAGCTAAGCTGGGTTGAGCTGGGTTGATCCCTATAAATGTTAGCTGTGGCTCTATTAATGATGTGAATTTGAGTTACATACAAGTGTCTAAATACAATTACGCAGCCCTTTGATTGCGTAATGTATCATATATATTGCTGATAGGTTAAAATTCTAGTTTCAGATACATAACGATTTTGTTCGTTTTCTAATACATTAATGGTTGATTCAAAATGTGTTGAAACATAAACGAGGATATAACGCCAGTTGATTCTAGATATATATGTGGCCAACAAAATATGTCCAATCTAATATATTGCTTAACTTATAAGGCTGTTCCTACGTCCGGGTTCATCTTTCTCTCATTCTTACCAAAAATAAGTAACATATTCAAATTCTTTCCTAGATAGCTCTGCTGCAGCTGATATGAGGCCATCAGCGGTTTTCTAATGAAGAGAAATTTTTCTTCAGAACAAATGATTCCAAATGTCAAAACCTATGCTTCCCTCTTGCAAGCGTCCATTAAAAACAGAATAGTCCGCCACGGGATTCAGCTTCACGCCCAACTAATCATCACTGGGCTATATGAACATGGTATTCTGGGAATCAAACTTTCTGCCATGTATGCCATCTGCGGGAAAATGGTTGAAGCACGTCAAGTGTTTGACAAAATGTCTCAACGAAATGCCTTCTTATATAACATGATGATCAGAGGGTATGCCTGCAATGGGCCCTGTGAAGAAGCTCTTATACTCTATAATGAAATGATACAGACGGGTATACAGCCAGACAACCTCACCTTTCCCTTTCTGCTCAAAGCGTGTGCATCCTTATCTGCGCTAGAGGAGGGTAAAGAAATTCATTATCAGGTAATCAATGCAGGACTTGAATCTGATATTTTTGTGGGGAATACTCTTGTAGCCATGTATGCTAAGTGTGGGAAAACTGAAGTTGCCCGTCAGTTGTTTGACAATATGTCTACAAGAAATGTAGTATCATGGAATGCTATGATTGCAGGGTATGCACATGATGGATGTGCCCGTGAGGCCTTAAAACTCTTTTATGACATGCAGCAGGAAAACATGAAGCCCGACGAGGCAACAGTTGTGACTGTGCTCTCGGCTTGTGTTACGCTATCAGCTCTTCAAGAGGGCAAGAATATTCACTACTACATCATTCAAAATAAATTAGAGTTGAGTCCTTTTGTTATGACTGCTCTTATAGACGTGTACGCCAGTTGTGGGGATACAGCTGCTGCACGTGGATTGTTTGAAACTATTGAAGATTATGTTCCGTCATGGAATGCAATGATTGCTGGATACACACAGAATGGACAAGCCGCGGAAGCACTGTTTCTGTTTCAGAATATGCAACTAGAATGTGTAATACCTGATCGGGCAACAATTTTGAGTGTTGTAACTGCATGTGCTGAATTAGCAGCTCTGCATCCAGGCAGGGAAATCCATGCCTACATTGTTAAAAGTAAATTTGATTTAAATGTCTACGTAGGGAATTCTCTTGTTACAATGTATACCAAGTGTAAACGATTAGATATTGCTCGCCAGGTGTTCCGCAAGATGCCAGAAAGAAACGTTGTTACATGGAATGCAATGATTGCAGGGTATGCCCGGAATGGTAGTTCTAATGAGGCTCTGAAACTGGTCAACGAGATGAAATTAGCAGATATGGCTCCTAATCAAGTATCTGTTCCAAGTGCCCTCCAGGCATGTGCTAACCTCTCAGCTTTGCAGCAGGGTAGGGAGATTCATGGTTATATAATCAAATACAGTCTTCAATCAGATGTTTTTGTGCAGAATTCTCTGATTGACATGTATGCTAAATGTGGGAAAGTAGACATTGCAATGAAAGTCTTTGATAAAACAAGTAAAAGAGATGTGGTCATATGGACTGCCATGATTTCAGGGTATGCACAGAATGGATACACCAATGAGGCTCTGGCACTTTTTCATCAAATGGAACTGGAAGACATGGAACCAAACCAAGCAACAATTTCTAGCGTGCTCCGTGCCTGTGCTGACTTAGCTGCTCTGCAGCAGGGCAAGGACATCCATGAGTACGCTATTGAAAAACAATTTGAGTCAGATCTATCTGTGGGAAATTCCCTTGTGGCAATGTATGCCAAGTGTGGAAGTATAGAGGTTGCACGTCAAGTCTTTGACAAAATGCCCAAAAGAGATGTAATCTCATGGACTGCAATGATTTCAGGGTATGGAATGCATGGCCATGGTGAGGAAGCCCTTGCTATGTTTTCACAAATGCATCAAACAGGCATAAAGCCAGATTACATAACGTTCACTTGTGTTTTGTATGCTTGCAGCCATTCAGGGCTGGTGGACAAAGGCCGACAAGTCTTTAATTCTATGAGTAGAGATTATTGCATGACTCCCAACATTGAACAATACGAGTGCATGGTTGATCTTCTTGGTCGTGCTGGGCATTTATTTGAAGCCAAACAACTTATAGAGAATATGCCCTTGGAACCTAGTGCTGATGTATGGGCCGCTCTGCTTGGTGCTAGTAGAATTCATGGTGATGTTGACATTGCAGAATATGCAGCAAAACATCTTTTTGAGATTGAGCCTGAAAATGCTGTAAATTATGTACTGTTATCAAATATCTATGCAGCAGCTGGTAGATGGGCTGACGTAAACATGTTGAGAACAATAATGAGAGATAAGGGACTGAAAAAGACTCCAGGATGTAGCTTCGTTGAGGTTGATAAGAAGGTTCACATGTTCCTTGCGGGAGACAGATCACATCCTCAAACAGAGGAAATTTACTCAGCTCTAGAGAACTTGGCTGGGGAGATGAAGGCAGCTGGGTATGTTCCTGACACAAATTTTGTGTTACATGATGTGGAGGAGGAGATGAAGGAGCATATGCTGTGCATACATAGTGAGAAGTTGGCTATTGCTTTTGGGCTTATCAACACAAGCTCTGGGACCCCAATTCGCATCACAAAGAATCTTCGTGTGTGTGGCGATTGTCACAGGGCCACTAAGTTCATATCCAAGATTGTGAGGAGAGAAATTATTGTCAGGGATGCTAACCGTTTCCACCTTTTCAAGGATGGAACATGTTCTTGTGGAGATTATTGGTAGCATTAAATTCCATTCAGAACAAGCAGTCATCATACAGTCGTATAGTTTGAAATTTTGCAAATTCTTTCTGGGAGATAGAAGTCATGCTGGGAGCAACGAAACGGTGGTGAGCTTATCTGTTTCAAATAGACAAGCTTATGAACCATGCTTACTTCATATAGATGTGCTTTAAATAGGACAGAAAGAAATGAGGAAGCCAACCAAATGGAACCCTATACATAAACATTCCAACAGAATTGTGCAAGTACTTTTATTTGGTCACCAGCAATCTGGATGAATGCACTAAACATTAATGCAGTTATTTTGGCTGAAGAGGTTACAGAGTGTCTGCTTTGCATAATACCAACTACAGATGCATTTAACATCTGCAATGCAAGTTTGAACTGGTTAATCCTTGTGGAACAGCTTCCTTAAGCTGAAATACAGTCGGTGAGACCATTGATTGGCTTTCCATCTATTGAATGAAATTCGTCATTATAAAGTTGTGAGAATACAAGTATGGTTATGTTTCTGTAAATACATGGGACAAGGAGTTGAAGGAACCTAAGTGGGATAAGGTTCTCAACTAATCCTATTTACGCTAGGCAAGACAGAGATACAATTTTGTTTTTGTTTTTGTGTTCTTAGTTTGTTGTTTTACTGAAAAAGAAGAATTATCTAGTTAGCGTTATCTGGGTTTTACTTCCCATCTAACTATGTTAAAACAAGAAGACAGAGCTGCGAAAGAAAAGTGTAAACAACTAATTAGATTTTGAAAAAAACAGATATGAAAAATGGAAAAAGAGAATGAAGAGAAGAGAATCAGGAACCTGTCTCACATGTTAGGTTAATTAGTAGATAAGGACAGGATTGTGTACTACTCTTTTCTTTTTGTAACTGTTTAATACATTTTCACCCCTCTTAAATCATGAATGTAACAATAAATTGAAGTAGCTCACTAGCCAGGATGCCATTGTGACGTGATATTTTCCAGAATGCATATTGTAATCTAAAAGATGTATTCTCATCCATAGTTAATGTAGAACTCCAAAATCTAGTGAAACTTTGTATGGGTCTACATGCAAAACATTAAGGGCCCGTTTGGACCATGGCATACGGAATGTCGGATATGGTCAATTCTGGAATATGTTGCAAATCTGGAATATCCATATCCTCAAAATGATATCCGGAATATGTGTTCGACCCGTTTGGACCCCCTGGAAGATGACTGAGAAGATCTATTTTCCGCGTTTGGCTGCGCATTTTGGAATTGGAATATTGACTGAATGAGAATTTATTTTATTAATTTATTTGTAACAATTTGTGATTTTTTCAAATGTTATGATGTTTTTCATATTTTTTTCGTGTTTTTAATATTTATTTTATTTTTGCAATAAAATATTATTATAATATTTTATTTATTTTTGAATACTTATTTTATTTTATTTTATTTGTATGCGATTTTGAATATTTATAATATTTTGAAATAAAATTATGTTTATAAGTTTATAAAAATTGTAACATTTTGTATAACTTTTTTATAAAATTTATAGACCCAAAAAAAAATTATTATAATATTTTATTTTATTTTTGAATACTTATTTTATTTTATTTGTATGCGATTTTGAATATTTATAATATTTTGAAATAAAATTATGTTTATAAGTTTATAAAAATTGTAACATTTTGTATAATTTTTTTATAAAATTTATAGACCCAAAATAAAATATAAAATTTGTATACCCAAAATACACAAATAAAATATAAAATTTATAAAATTTGTAAAATTTGTAGACCCAAAATACACAAATTTATAAACAAGTCATTTATTTTATTATTTATTTTTTACAAAATGTTGCCAACCCAGCTCAATAGGAGCACTGGTAGGAAAGAGCCGGGTGGAGAAAACCTCCGGTCTAGCCCCACAAAATCATGAGTTGATATAAAATTTACATAATTTGAATGAGGCATTCCTCATTTTACATAATGCAGATATAGTGTTACAACTTAAATGAGGCATTCCTCATTTTACATAATGCAGATACAATGTTATATTATAATTTAGTCTGATGAGTCTTTGATGCTCTGTCATGCCCGAACTCTTGTTTTTGTATGTAGACACTGCATACATAGAACATACAACTGCTTTGTGCTTTTGTTAGTACACCAATGAAGTACATTTAGTTGCTAACTTTTGTATGAGTTTTTTAAAAAAATCTTTTTAATTATTATTACCTTCTATGACCCCCTTTGATTCTTACCTGAATGATCCACGCTTGTCAAGATAAAAACACGACCAATTAAATGAGTTTATACATGATATATCTATGTTAACCTCAAAATTCCTCTACAAACCTGGGTTAGAATTCTACAAAGCAATAACCACGAAAACAATATTAAATCATGTGACTAATACCAGATTGGGGCTCACCTAAGCCATAAACATGAAAAATTATTGTGAAAAAAACTATGTGGACCATATATATGCGCACTTGGGGCGAAGAGGAGTTATGCCATATCCATATTATAATATTTAGTTATAATATCAAAATACAAAATTGAATAATTCCTGAGCTCATATCCGTATATTACAATATCAAAATACAAAATTGACTAGTTCCTGAACTCATCTCCGCATATTACAATATCAAAATACAAAACTAAATACTTCTTGAGCTCATCTACGCATATGGTCGCACAAAAGATATGTGATTACAATACAGAGAAGGCATCGTAAAAATTTAATTTCATTTGTCCTAGCTTGACAACTATTGCACTCAAATCCTGGATTGTGGATGAGTGGAGATGGGCAGATGTCTCGATCGTGGATGACTGGAGATGGGCGAATAGATGTAGATGGGTTGTCATCGACCCATCTAAAGTACCCACAATCATGATAGCCCTGCGATGCCCAATCTACATTAGTATTGAATACTATTTACATTACAAACATTAAATATAATAAATAGTATTTACATTACAAACATTAAATATATACACATTAGCAACCTTTTTTTTGTTTGGACGACACCAATATTGTCGTCCAAGGTTCTCCACTGACTGTGAAATCTTCAACTGGCGCTGCCCACCACCACATCGACAACTTGGCACATTGATCAGAGCCATCAAACCGATTTCAATAATGCACCTATATCAACAATCCCAAAATTAAACAATAGCAATAGCAATAAGACACTCAATATTCAGACACTCTGACAGCGCATGCTTATAATCCACACACATGAAGTAGGCTCACACACATGAACCAAACACTCTACAAACTATTTCTAGAATTAAACTAGAAACTTCTATGGTAAATATGTGTGGAGAAACTATACAAAATAGGAATGGCTTTTGTGTTATATTTGGTTTTGAATTAAATAGGGACTTCGTGGTAGAAGATGAATTTGCCTCACATACCATACATCTTTTCACTTTGTCTCCCACGGCAAACCAAAATGTCAACACCTTGTTATCTATCACTAGTGTATCCATTTCATCTTTTTCCTTGCTCCAAGCATTCAATATTGTATGTATTCCTAAACACCCTTGTTATATAGCTCTTCGAAAGAGATATATAATGGTTTAGTTGAAGCCACAATTTGTGTTCCTTATCTTAGCTTCTTGCTCTCATATAAGAATAAAACAACAATCTCATGGTCCCATATCTAGTGGGCTATGCAAATGAGAATAATTATGCTCTTTCTTCTGGGTCAGACATTGTAAAACTTGTGATCCTATCTATGAGGGATAAACTAACTTTGGAAGCTCGGAGGCCAATTATTGCAAGAAATATAGCCTTTCTCCAAAAGTGGATAGGGTTTGTGAATGCTTCAGAAGTGGATTGGTGGAAAAGTTATCTCATGGAGGAAGGGTGTGTTCCTTTTCAAATGGAGTTTGTAGGAAATGAAGAAAAAGATGAACATGACAAGCCTGATACTTCTAATTTGTAATAAAACAAATCATATTCGAAATGGTATTATAAAATCTTTTATTTGTTGTTTTACCCTTTAAAGGCATCTTCTTTTGCTTTACCAGCTTCTTTGCCTCTGGTCATTCTTTATTTCAAGAGAATATCTTGCAAAAGAAAAAACACGCCTAGAACTAGTCTCTGTTGTCCTCCTCATTGTACTAAATTCACTCTTTTTCATATTATTCCCATCCCCTTGTGTTGCATACTGCTCCCCTTGATTTGGGTGTTGTTTTGGACAGTATCCAAAATGGCAGTAGGTCTCTTGAGCATATCCTAAACAACAGTGAAGGAAGTGGCCAATAATGAGCACTTTCATTATATAGTGCGGTGACCCAAAAGCAGAGTAGGTGGGACCTCATTCAAAGAGGATTGAGTTTCATCACTCTCTTTTTTTTATGGTCAAGATTCTGTAAAAAGATCAGTTTATGGGCCTCAAAACAAGGAGTTTTCATTAGTTAGCACAGTGCTCAAATGCTTTTTCAAAAGAGAGAGTGCACAATTCCTAGAGACCAAATTGATGCTTGACAGGCAAACACCCAATTCATGATTGAGAAACACATATGTATATGTCAAGATATATCAAGATATATATATATATATATATATATATATATATATATATATATATATATATATATATATATACAACATGTATTTCAACGAGGACAAAGGTAATTTTGCTCTAATTCATTAGCACAAGTAGTTCTAGTAAAAGCATGTTTAGTACTGATACTAGTTACAGTTCCCTATCTTCACCCAAAGGCAATGTAAAATGCATCAAGTCATGAAGCCTAGCATGGACTCTCTGTCAGATAGAGCCATTGTCTTGCATGAAATTAGTCATTCTGTAGACACTGGTCTAGTGTTGTCAATAGACCCAAATAGTTCAAAGATACTCGAACCAATCAGATGTTTTATGGGGTGCATTTTTGTATTAGGTAGAAAGGATTCTTCATACAACTGAAAGTCTCGAACCTTTCCCCACCCCCAAAAAAATATCACTTGTACTGTCATGAGCAGTCATGAGGACTAGACAGATACATTGTAATATATGTAATTGCCACTTGAATGTATTGCTATTCAACCACATTTATGGGCCCGTTTGGACCACGGCACATAGTAGCATCTACAAAGAAGAATATCCCAGGTGTAATAAGTTCTAAGAATATACCAATAGTTCTAAGAAGTTCCCTAGCACACAGTAGCATCTACAGAGAAGAATATACCAGGTGTAACAACTATAGAGGAGACCAGTTGAAACTGTCCCTTCTTCAACAAATGAGGGCAGTCACTCTAAAGACAACATGATAATGCAGAGAATACAAATTAATCCAGAGATAATGTAGAGAATACAAATTAATCCATAGCAGAAAACTGGTATCAAAGAGCAACATTTCACAAACATTAGTTTTGATTTTAAATAGAAGACCTAATAAACATTGGTCAACTAAAGTCCAAACTTCAATATCATATACTGGATTCTCTCCCCTTCATCCATTGTCAAGAACAGTGCAGCTGATTGTGGATCATGCATTAACTTTTCGTATGCTTCAATTATAGTAGAGTCACGAAGGCCAGGGATTGCTTTAAGTGCTTTATGCAACTCCGCTACCTCACTTCTCAAACTAGATGCTTTGTCCACTCTTAGAGGCTGTGCAAGGCCTGCTGTAATGCTTGCAGACAGATCTTTGATCGTTTCACAAATCGAATCCAAGGAACCTACCAATGTTCCCCTCCTCCTCTTTGGCCTCCCTGACGATGTTGAAGGGTTATCGTTGCCGCTTGCAATAGATTGGTTCGATACAAGTGTATCAACAGATTCATTACCATCATTAGCCAAATCAGCAGCAGTCTCAAAATAGGCATTATCCATACCATGATAACTGAAAACATCATCATCAATGAAATCCTCCTCCGTCTCTTGAGCTGTTGTAGCTGCAGTGCCCTCAGCTATGTCATTACCAACAATAGAGGATAATTCATTATAGTACTGAAATGGTTGCCTCTTATACATTCTGGCATTTTAAAATTCCTTTCTCTGTATCATGGCATAACAATTCAATTCATTATTGGTCCTTCATTATTTAAAAAGATATATTCAACTTAAAAAGAGATTTGAAGACCATTTTACCTTCAACAACTCCTCCCAAACACTATCATCAGCATCCATAGTTTGGGTGGTCTCGTTCCAGGCTAAGCCACTTGTATTCCTCAAGTCTTTCATAAGTCTATACCCTTGTTTCCAAGTTTTTAGCTTGTTCTTGAAGTTTTCCTTCGATAGGTTCATTTTCATCTCATTATTGAACCTCCTTTCTATGGCTGTCCAAGCCTCTTTCTTGAAACCCCCTTCGGCTTTCTTTCCAAGCTGCACTTGCTCCTGTAGCAAGTCTAGCAACTTGTGTTCCATTTCTTTTGTCTAGAACACCTTCTTGGAAGAAGAAGTTGCCTGGACAACTTGAACATCACCATCCATAGACATACCTGATGCACAGACAACATGATAATGTACACTCACTGTAAGGACAGTCACAAATGAGGACAGTCACTCTAAAGACAACATGATAATGTACACTCACTGTAAGGACAGTCACAAATGAGGACAGTCACTCTAAAGGCAACATGATAATGTACACTCACTGTAAGGACAGTCACAAATGAGGGCAGTCACTCTAAAGGCAACATGATAATGTACACTCACTGTAAGGATAGTCACAAATGAGGACAGTCACTCTAAAGGCAACATGATAATGTACACTCATTGTAAGGACAGTCACAAATGAGGACAATCACTCTAAAGACAACATGATAATGTACACTCACTATAAGGATAGTCACAAATGAGGACATCTTACAGTGAGTGTACATTATCATGTTGTCTTTACAGTGACTGTCCTCATGTGTGACTGTCCTTGTCACAAATGAGGACATCTCACAGTGACTATCCCTTGTGTAATTGCCACTTGAATGAGGACAGTCACTGTAAAGACAACATGATAATGTACACTTACAATGAGTGTACATTATCATGTTGTCTTTACAGTGACTGCCCTCATGTTGTATATTCTTCTCTGTAGATGCTACTGTGTGCTAGGGAACTTCTTAGAACTGTTGGTATATTCTTAGAACTTGTTACACCTGGGAAATTCTTAGGACAGTCACTCTAAAGACAACATGATAATGTACACTCACTGTAAGGATAGTCACAAATGAGGACATCTTACGGTGAGTGTACATTATCATGTTGTCTTTACAGTGACTGTCCGCATGTGTGACTATCCTTGTCACAAATGAGGACATCTCACAGTGACTCTCCTCATTTGGGACATCCCTAGACATACCTTATGTAAACATTAAATATAGCAACATTAAACATAACATGACAATATTAAAAATAACATGAGAACATTAAATATAGTAGCATTACACATAACATGACAATATTAAATATAACATGACAACATTAAATATAGTAGCATTAAACATAACATGACAATATTAAATATAACATGACAACATTAAATATAAAATATAGCAACATTAAATATAAAATATAGCAACATTGAATATAACATGACAATACTAAATATGGCATAACAGCTTTTATCAATGTATAGTATTAGCTTGTGAAATTTATGAAATCTAACATTAGTTTAAACACTGCCATAATAGTTATTCAACCAACTAAGATCGGGATCTATAGTCTTCCCACATCCTTCTTGCTATTTCATCTCAAAAATTGGCCCAATCATCTCTTTCATGCTGGCTCAACCCATATGTCTCAAGCACTGGTACATCTATCCCATCACGACCATCTTCCTCTTCAAATTCTACCTTAGATGGAAGGCCGTCCTCTATCGTAATGAAGTTGTGAAGTATGCAACATGCCAGAACAATATATGTTTGTGTCTTGATTTGATAAGACGTCGCATGCTTCAATATAGGAAAACGCTGCTTCAAAATCCCAAATGTACGCTCTATTACATTCCTAAGCGAGGAGTGTCGATGATTAAACAACTATTGTGGAGTGTTTATTGGGTTTGCTCTTGAAAACTCCTTTAGGTGGTAGCGTGTGCACCGATAAGGTGCGAGAAATCTTGGTACGTTTGGATATCCAGCATCGACCAAATAATATTTACCTAAACAAAACAAAATGTCATTGTCATAACGTTGTCTTATTTTTCGTATGCTTCAATAATATAATCATATTTTACAAACCTGGGGGAACTACCAATGGATTGGCTCTAGATAGAGCCGAAGCTAGAACACGACTATCTGCAAAAGACCCTTCCCAACCAGCAAGGATGTATTGAAACTTATAATCAAATGAACACACTCCCATAACATTTTGCGACAAGTTGCCTTTTCTATTGCGATATTTAGCTTGCAGGTTGATATCGATAGTGACTGGTATATGGGATCCATCCATTGCTCCCACACAGTCCTGTAGTCAGATAAATCATAGGTCTAATGAACACGCAATAATAGGATTACAACTCTAAACAAACTTAAACCACTGGGAGATATACCTTGAAGTATGGATCAAAATGGGCCTTCCCACTAATTTCCCGAGGAGTGTTTGGACTAGGGGGTATAAAATAATCCGAATGGAGTGCCAAGATAGCCCTCAAGACCTTGTGGAAGTATCGGCTTACCATCTCTCTAGAGTGCCCAAAGTTATGGGCAATCTTACGATTCCTCAGATTGTGGCCAAGAGTATGGAGGAACATGACTAATTGTTCTTCTAACGTGAGGAATTCTGTATCTTTGATGCTTCCTTTTTGCCTTAAAATATTGGCTAGTTTGAAGAAAGATCGTCTAGTCATGCGTATTTGGTCATGGCAATCCATCTCATTGGAGTTGATAACATGCTTATAAAAAGGAATTGCATCTCTCGTGCACTTACGCATATTTCGACTACCTTCTTTTATACACTCCCCTATGGCCGTGACAAGGGTGGCAAGAACAACTTCAACAACAGGCAGGACTCTTCTCCTCCTCATAATCTCTCCTTTCATTTCAATATCATCATCATCATCAATATCATCAATGAGATCCATTGAATTACCTAAAATTACCAACAAAACAATCACGAAACAACATAAGAAAACACCCAACTATAATGCATAATCAGAGAATAGAGTTGCAAGTTTAGTATACAACATATGTTGACAAGAAAGTACCTTGTGTAATTTCACAAAATGAGAAGTTCTCATAGTGACTGTCCCTTGTGTAATTGCCACTTGAATGAGGACAGTCACTGTAAAGACAACATGATAATGTACAGCTGCAATGAGTGTACATTATCATGTTGTCTTTAGAGTGACTGTCCTCATTTGTTGAAGAAGAAAAGCATTAATGTGGTTGAATAGCAATACATTCAAGTGGCAATTACACAAGGGACAGTCACTGTGAGATGTCCTCATGTGTGACTATCCTTGTCACAAATGAGGACATCTCACAGTGATTGTCCCTTGTGTAATTGCCACTTGAATAAGGACAGTCACTGTAAACACAACATGATAATGTACATATCATCTTCCACTTGAAAATATGGAATTGGAATATCAGGCTCGCATTCCGGTTTCCAAATGCCAATTTTGAAATGTCGTCAGGTCCGCGTGGGTGTTATTATAATTTTTGACATCCGCGTTTTATACCAACATTTTCACATCCAACAGCATTATTTCCTTCGTCTACGTGATTACCTTATTTTTGACATCCGCAACGATATTATTTTTGACATCTCACAATGATTGTCCCTTGTGTAATGGCCACTTGTGTATTGAACCATGCAAATGTTTTTCTTCTTGAACAAATGAGGACATTATCAAGAAGAAAAGCATTTGCATGGTTCAATACCAATATATTCAAGTGGCAATTACACAAGGGATAGAAAACACCTTCATCATTAGTATAAAATAAGACCAAGAAGCTCTTTAGTTATTGCAAGAATCGTATGAACATCACAGTGTTAAGCCAGGAATATGGCAAAGATTTCTCGAGCATTGCTTGTAATTGTGTGCAATGGTCTTTGATGGCATTCCCCCTTGCTTGTGCAGAAATAAGGGCATTGGAACTGGTGATGGAGTTCCATCAAAGCATAAAGGATAGAAAAACATTGGTGGAGGACACAAGGGATTGCAAGGAAATTTTTGAGTAGAAGTGAAGGAGTTGCAGGTTCATGAAGAAGAAGAGAAAGCATGAAGGAGTTGTAGATTCAGGGAGGAATGAAGAGCATAACAAAGAAGCTCAAGGATCTGCAAAGTCGAGTACTGTCACTGTTGTTAAATTTATTTGGGCAAAAATCAAAAGTCACCTTTAAGTTTCTCCAGCTATGTGTTTTCCATTTCAAGTTAGCTTTGGGACATGTAAGTGAAGATTTAACAAAAAGGGGGGGATGAAGTCGGAGAGGAGATAAAATAATTGCAAGTAGGAGGGAGATATGCTCAGTGGCAGCTCAACCAAATTTTATAGCATCTCTGTTCTCTACGCATTGATATAGGAAATATGAATGAAAATGGGAAAGCATAGATAAGGCATGTGAACTATTTGACAAAATACCTCAAAGTAATGTAGAACAATGCAACACCTTGGTAGAAGGATATGCTTGAATTGGGTATGTAGAAAATGCTTTAGAAACCTTTATTTGAATATAAATAGTATCTTGCCTCCTATGCTTTGATTGAAGTTGGGGAAAAGGGATATATATGCCCTTCAAATGTTGTTTGAAAATGGATTTCTATTAGGATGGTTGTCATTCCTACTCACAGCATGGCTATTTTTACGGGTAGGATGTTTCTCAATTGTAATGATTGAAATTGAAATGATCAATTTGGAATTTACGGGTAGGAAGCCATGTTTATTTTTAGTGGAAAAGATTTTTGCTTTAGGTTTCTTGGATTGCAACTTATTATGTGTAGTACTGATTATGAAACTTAGCTCAAGATACTGGCAAAGTTATAAGTTTTTCTTCACAATGAAGGTTTAGTTCAGTTCATGTAATCAGACATACAGAGAGTCAAATTAATTATAGGTCTTGTTGATTGAACATTTGAGTTCTAGATATCGGTGTAACAGCAGGAGGGAAAGATGTTGTCAATTGTTGTAGATGTCTGCCCAAACATTGACTGGTTGCATAACTGGAACACCCATTAAATATTAATATACAATGCTCATGTTGTTGTTCACTTCCAATGTCTCATCTTTATTTGGACCCTAAGGAATTTCAAAACCTTTTTAAAAATTATTGGTGAGGGTTCTCGCAGATTACTTTCAAATTAGTGTGGTACAAGCTCGGATTGCACTCTTAGTATTTGGGTTACATTGTAATTTGGGTCATGCTAGTATCAGAATCTGGCTGTTGCACTAATGGGTTTCCTACTTCCATGATCCCTTGACATTGTTATTTGTTTTTGCTCCTCGGTACCTTTCTCTTTTTTTATCTAACTTTTCCTTTCCATTCTTAGTGCCCTCAAAGCTCGTGGGTTATATCAGAAATCAGTAAACAAAACGGAAATGCATTTTAATGGAGAAACAAAGACTAACCTTGTAGGAATAAAGAAACATTTTATGTATTAATAATGCACAATAATAAAATTTTAACTGTCATCTTAAAAGTTTGCATATCATTCGACTCTCTTCAAGTACGAAGACACAGTTTACAACTAGATAATGATTCGAACAATGTAATACTTACCTCTTTGAACCAGTGGGGATTTTGAGAAATTGGTGGTTGCGACTGAAATGAACAAGCTCTCATAAGCATAAAAGACCAGGTGTTGGCGGTTGCGGCCAAAATGAACAAGCTCTCGTAAGCACAGAAGACCAGGGGTTAGGGTTTCCAGCACGGTAATCACGTGGATGAAGGAAATAATGCCGTTGGATGTGAAAACGTTGGTATAAAAAGAAGATGTCAAAAATTATAACAACGCCCACGCGGACCCGATGACCTTTTCAAAATTGGCATTCGAAAACTGGCATGCAAGCCCGATATTCCAATTCCACCTTTTCAAGTGGAAGATGGTATGCCCATTTTTTTGGCAAAATTGGCATACCAAAATTCCAATTCCATCCGTGCATGTCGACCACAAACAATGGATTTCAAATTCTGAATTCGCAATTCGGGAATAGCGGCCGATATGTCGTTGTCCAAACGGGCCCTAAGCGTACATAGCAAGGGAAAACCAGATATTCTAGAAGTGCGTAGGAAACTAGAAATCATTCTAAACTAACAATTTTAAGGAAAATATTGAAAAAAAAATAGAACGTGGAAGAATATGAAACCCTTGTACATTAGAGGCTTCAAATACTTAAGGCATAGAGAATGTGTGTGATTACAAAGGACCCTACTAGAGTAGTCAGGCCCCTAGATTGGTCCTGAATGAGATTGGATAGCTAATCAAAGAATGTTAAGTCCCCCAATCTACAAGGATTAAGACCCTAGTGAGTGGGCGACGGATATGCAGCCATACCATTAGAAAACTTACCAAGGGGACACTTTGAAAAAAAAAAACTAAGTGTAAGTTTTCTAACGGTATGGCTACATAGCCGGGCGACGGCTATGCAGCCATACCGTTAGAAAACTTACCAAGGGGACACTTTGAAAAAAAAAAACTAAGTGTAAGTTTTCCCCTTGGTAAGTTTTCTAACGGTATGGCTGCATAGCCGTCGCCTAGTGAGTGTGGGTGAGAATGAAAAGGTGATGGAGCTCTCAAAGTCCTAACATTGGTGCTTTGAATAGAAAGGGAATTTATAACAATAATAGTAAATAACAAGAATGAAACAAAAAGCTTGAACAATGTCACCCACATCATGGAGAATAGAGATGACAATGTTGGCAAGTGATGTTTTGGGAGCACTAGGAATCACTTAAGGGTTGTCATTTATGACAACACTTATGCTGGAGTGATCGCATGCCGAGAGTTTTGGTATTGGAGACTCAATCATGAAAATGACTAAGTACAAAATCAGAATAATAGTATACTGTGGAACTATTTTGTTTAGCGAAGACAATATATGATGTATTATGGCTTGCGAAGTTAGAAGAAGACAGTTTGGGATATGTAGGACCTTCAGTTAAGGTCACACATGTTTTGGAGTTGATATCAAGAAGATACAATATTGTGATGGTATGCGAAGATAGAGAATCAGTGAAACAGGGCATATGAACAGTCGTGATGATTGAGGGAAGGTTAGTTGGTATGGTAACGTGCTAAGTCAGATGGATGTTGTATATTGCTGACACTTTAGTAGTATAAGATTGCTGACTCTATGTTTATCATTTGCATAAGTAATTATTATGTTTTGTAATGTATTTTGAGAGCCGACTGGATGGTAGAATTAATATAAGTATAGAGTGTTTTGTGGAAGTGAGAAGTGTGATTGTGATGATGATGTGATGGATGTGAATTTGAGCACAGAGAGCAGATGTGAGATCAATGTTTGACAAAGCTATAACTAGAACTATCTAAGCATAGTAGATGGTTGTATTATTCACTTTTGAAGAACACTTTGTGACAATATTTTGATTGTAAGAGTTGTAAGCTCATCACCTTTAACATGGTTTTTGTATGCCCCTAACAGGGTTTTGTATTCTTCTAACAAGGAAATGTACTATATAATAATCAGCTCTAACATGTATACTATATTTTAGTGCATAGTTGTGGGTACCATCCCCACTGGGGTTTTCCCTTGGCCAGGGTTTCCTCGAAAATAAATCATGGTGTTATGAGTTATGTGTTATGCATTTATGTTCTTTTCATTTCAACATTATTATGTTTTATTTATAATTAGTTGAAGTTTAAATTTAAGTGTTGTAATACTGATTCACCCTCCCTCTCAGTATTACCTAATCCTAACAATTGGTATCAGAGCGATTGGCCCTTGGAGAGAAAGCCTAACAACTAGCTTAAGGGAGATCAGAATGGATTTAGAAAGTTTGCAAGAGAACTTTGAAGCAACACTTGATGACCTGAATGAAGAAAACGCTGAGAATGGCGAACTAAAATTCAAATTGAGAAGAGTAGAAGGTTTCATCATGAAACTAAAGGAACAACTTGAAATTTCAAGAAGTCAAAAACAAGACCTTATGGATAAGATCAAAGAGGATTCAAAAAATGATACATTAGACCAAGTAAAGAAGCTGGAGCAGAAAAAAAAACAAATCAATCTTCTGATGATTAAAGAGATTCAACATGAAAATGATGCAAGATACAAAGTTGAAGAGTAACTAAAAGAAGCAAATGTGCAGATAAGACAAATGAAGACCAAACTTGATCACTACAAGGATAAGTGTCAAGAATTGGAGAAGTATAATCAGATCATAAAAGGTGAACTCACTCAATCCAAATTGCATATTGAGAAGTTGCACATGAGCAGTGATAAGATTGATGAACAAAGAGAAAGACAGAAACCTAAAGGAGACATGACTGGAATCAGATTCAATGAAGGTGAATGTTCAAAGACTAATGAAGAAACACATGAATAAAAGACTGAAGAAAGACCTACTCTTGAGAGACCTAGAGATCAGATCAGACCTTTCAGAGGTAGATGCTTTGGATGCAACAAACTTGGACACATGAAAAGAGATTACAGAGGTAACAGTTCTTTTAAACCCTTTTCTGGTTATTGTCATAACTGTTATGCATATGGACATAAGAAAGCAGAATCCATGACTAGTTTATATGGATTGGAGACCAACCAGTTAAGATATTTGGACAAATGATTCATGAGATAATCGGATTAGATAATACTAGAGCCCTCCCATTAGTTGAGAAAAACATCAGAAAACAAGCTGAAACCCTAACCCATTCTAAGTGGGATAAGAGAGCGATGACAGTAAATGACATCTTTCAGCAAGATGTGAGATTGGTGGCAATGATATTAGGTTACAAGATGTTCCACAAAAGTAGACCTAACTCTATATCAGTTGGAGTTATTATGATGCCATATAGAATGGTTAAGGAAAACAAGAACTATAACTTATGTGAAGTTCTAGCAAAGTAGTTTTTGGAAAATGTGAAGGTTATCAAGAAAGATAAGTCAAAGGCATTCAGGTTTGGTTCACTTCTGGTTCATATGTACATCCACATTGTACACAATTTTCCTGGAATGCACCCTAGAGCATGGAATGATGATGTACCTACTGGTATTCAAATATCTGAGAGCTACATAAGACAAAACAAAAATTGGGTAGATGGAGAGTTGTTTGCAATGACCAAAATCCTTCAAAGGCAAATGAAAGAAAGGTATAGGATACCTGAGGAAATAGTTGAAAAATATAAAGACACAATCTGTTTCATGGTTGAAACTGATTGTGTGCGCTTTGAGACAGTTGAGCCTAGGAAGAAATGGTGTTACTTTATGGGGTATGAGGTCAGTTTTGAGGTTCTTACAATGCAAGTTGAACATGTACTTGCAACAAAGATAGACACATCTGAAGAGAGATGGGGAACATACTGGGAAAAGTCAGAAAAAGTTAGAGAAGAACAAGATAAAGGGACTAGGAAGAGAAAGATTGACAAAATAGTTGAGGATATTACTGCGAAGGTAGGAATCACTAGGGAGCAGCTAAAGAAACTAAGGACAAAGATGACAAAAGCATCTTCCAACATGGCAATTGATGCACATCCTTCTTCTAAAGAAGAAAAGATAGAAATTTCTACTCCTAATGTGATAGATTTATTAGTCACTACTGAGAAGATTGCACAAGAAGTTGTACCTACGAGCACACCTAGAATATCTACAAGATCTACCAAACAAAGAAGCCCTAAGAATCAAAAGGTAGAAGCTGAAACGAAGAAGAAAGAAGAAAAAGTGATTGAAAAGAAAGGGAAAAAGAAGTACAGAAGAGGCCACAAGATCTGTGGAAGCCAAATATTCCAATGTTACAAAAGAGAGTGATAAGGGATGGGAATCTAAATACTATAAACAAATATTATGAAAGGTATGATTCTGACAATCAAGCAATAATTGAGGACACAGTAATTGAGTACTTATTAGTTTTCAAGAAGAATTTGTTAGAAATAGAAGGAAGTATCCCCAAGGATTTGTATATCAAGTTAGAAATAAGGAAACAATTAGCACAGTCTGAGGATGAGAATATAAGAAATAAGGCTATTGAAGACATGTTACTTGTTGTCTCAATACAAGAAAGGGAAAGAATAATTAAAGAGTTGAAACCTTTATTAAGGACAAAGGCCAGACTTGTAAAGATTATGGAAAGAAAATATGATGAAGTCATAGAGGACACACAAAAGGCATTGGATCAGATTCTTATGAGTGACATGCATGAGAAGACCTTACCTCCCAAGGTTACCAAGCCTACACCTTTGGGAATAGGAGAAAGCTCTAAGACAGTTGAAGTGTGTGAGCAAGCAAGCGGAGCTAACATGCAACCAGACTTCTTTGTCTTTGGTGTGCTTGTGACCCTTGACACCTCATTTGATGTGAATGACCCATTTCAAGATAATATAGACAATGCGATGACAGTTGAAGAGGAAGGACAGAAAGAGGAAAAATAGGAAGAGAAGGAACAAGAGAAGGAGATACAACAAGAAGAAAGGCAGGTAGAAGAAACAAGAACATAAAAAGTAGAGGTAAGAGTTGAGCATAAATAAGAACTAGACAACTCCTCTACTCTATTGTTGGCAAGCATGGCCAAACCAGTTAGCATAGATGTGGAAAGCATGGATGGGGATGAACTCATGAAGTTATCCTTCATGGAATTTGCTAAAGAAAAAGAAAGGTCAATACAAAAAGGGGATAAAAGGGTAAAGTTGATTACTTGGGCAGTGGAGACAATGAAAAAATTAAAATACTCCCTACACCTCTTATTTTTGAAGGAAAGGATGATGCAAATAATTTGAGCATGGCATTGGACAAATTTGATAGTCATTTTGAGTCACTATTGAAGACCACAGAGGATAAGGCAGAAAAAAGGTTCTTAGAAAAGAAGTTGAAGGAAGTTTGTCAATCCATCTCATGGGACTTGGACATTCTAAAAGCAACTACACTTAAAGCTAGAAGTTGTGTAGCACAAGGAAGAAAGCTATACAGTTATTGTATAAATCATGTTAGACATGTGAAGAATATTGAAGATATTGTAGCCAAGGACATGGCTACACTAAACAAATTGATGGACAATTGTGAAACCTCTTCACAAACTATGGTAGAAATGGACAAACTAACATCCAAGATTTTGTATAAGATAAGTGTTTTGAATACGGAGAAAGGGAGAGTAGTGGAAATATTTGGATTGCTAAAGATTCTAATCACTCATAAGCTTTCACTTTGTTAGCACTGGAAAAAATTTTCATGGTTGCATCCCCTTTTTCCTGGCCTCTACATCCCTTTTCCCTATTTTCTGGCAAAACCCTAGGCAAAAATTCAAAAATATAGCCGTTACATTCAAAAACCCTTTGTATTGTCCTGGCCCTGTTCTAATTTGTTGTTACTTTTCGGGCCACTTAAAATCCTTTTGGCACATGTGCTTTAATTTTTTATCACCTCGCAGGGTCGTGTCCTTTAATTTTTCCTAAGTCTCTAACCCCTAGCGGCTTTTATTTTTTCCTAAAAACCTGTGCCTTAATATTTCCTATGTTTCGGCTTGATATTTCCTGGGCCCAGTCTTTTTGACAGATTTTCAATTCGACGGTTGTCGTTAAAGCGCAAAGGATTTGTCAGAGCTATGCGATGTTGAGAAATCTGTTGATCTTCCTTTATGACACAGCGTTTCAGACTGTGGGTCCAAAATAACACGTAAGGATAGTTGGCGGTCTTTGATTGGTCCATGTATTAACATGTTGGCAGTTGTTAGTGGGACCTGGTTTTTGGATGCGTTAGAGGGTCCTGACATTGTCAGTAAATCAGCGGCAGGCGTAAGTTCTTATGAGATGTCTCAGAGGCTTGAGATCTTATGCCAACCGTTGATTTCATTTCTTGTTAGAGGGTTGTCAGGGCAGGGAGAGATTCTCCATCTGATGGTTGTCTTATAATCTGATGGAATCTTTTGGCTCAATACAAACTTCAGACAGCTATTGATCTTCTTGATGCGGGCCCGGTAAATTTCTCAATCTTTTTGGTGGATCTGATAAAGGGTTAGCGGTGCTGACAAAATTCAAAGGTTTCACTCTTTCATGCAATAAAATGGTAGTGCTCTTAATGTTCTGGCGATTTGGCGAACAAACGTTCGCGTAGTAGCTAAATAAACTGGCAGAGAGGAAAAATGTTCAACGAACTAGTGAAATTCTTTCAGTCGCCCATTCACCAATTATGAACCAAGGTTAAGTGTTTTTCTTTGTTCGCTGATTCGCTGAGGTTAAACATGAGTTGGGGGTTTCATTTCACGAATGAGATTGCTTTGTCGTGTGGTCGCTAAATGTAAACCAAGATTCCTATTGAAGGTTAAAATCATAAGACCCGTGAAATATCAGGAATCAGACGGTCATGATATAAAGTTGATTTAGGTTTGAATATTGACCACTGATTTGCTGCTAGAGCCATAAAGTAATCGTTGTAGTTCAAATTCAAATTTTTATAGGGTTTCCAGAGATAGAAAGGATTGGTTTTTAATGCTTTCACGGTTAGATTTGATTAGTTTGGTGGTGTCGATTGTTGCAATGTGGTCCAACACGTGTGATGATCAATTGTAGGGAGTTTTATGTCATGGGGAGAATGAATAACAGTGCTCGACGCATGTTGCAGGATTCAAATTAGATGAATTTGCAAGAATTTCTTGATCTTCAGTACATTTCCAGAGGATTTACCATAAGTGAAGATTGGTTTTTAAATATGATTGCTTAGGGTTGCTTGGTTTTCCCTCCCAGTGTATTAATTTCTGATATGTTTGAATTGTATGGTGGGTGGAAACCCTAACCCTTACCTTGGTTATCTATAGCTTGTTGCATCCTAACTTGTTTTGGGATTCCAAGGTAACCAGTGGTATATAATGTTGAATTTTTGATTTTGTAGGGGTTCCAGTTGCAAAGTTCAAACTCAGTCTCGAGTTTTTGGTCCCAAGGTTTTGTAATAGTTTTTGACTCAGTGTTTGTTAATGAAAGAAGAAATTTGTAGGTCTAAGCTGTAGTTTGCAAGTAGGGTGCCTTGTGGTTCATTGTATACATAGAAGGAATTCATCACACTTAATATAAATATCTGGTTTTTATCTCTCCTTTGTGTCAAGTCAAGTAAGCTTTGAGTTTTCTGGCTCATTACATATTGTTTGTATGTATGTATCTTCATTCTTGAGTTCTAATCTAGGATTGGATCAAATTATGCTCTAGGTGGGATATGAGTTTGCCCCTTGTCTATGTAAGGATGTCTTGTAAGCAGTAAAGATTAGGATAAATGTATTTATGGCTATGAATTCTCAGGTATTCTCAAATTTGTGTGTCTTTGTGTCTAAGGACTCATGCCCAATGGATGAGGCACTGGCCTAAATGAGTATCTCTTTTGTTAGCATACACTATTTGAAGTTATTGCATCCCAAAAATATTGAAATCAATAACCTTTTTAAGCTTTAAGTAGTTGGTTGTATGGTTTTGTCACCCTATAGTAGTGGAGAGTCAATGAATGTGAGGTTAGCATTTAGCACTTTCTTACTATCAATCTGTTGTTTTGACCTAGTCTTTGGTGTGTGAAGTGTAGTTTCATTGGGTTAGGTGCACCCGCCTTGGTTTTGCAGAGCTAGAAGTGAAGAGGGCAATCTTGTCCCTATAGTTGATCCAGTTACCCTAAGATCCCTACACTTTTTGGAACTAACCACTCCTAAAATCTATCTAAGGGTATATTGGCAGCCTAAGAGCATAAGCGTCCATTTTGAACACCAACAAGATGGCGACTCTGCTGGGAAGTGTTACACAAGTTTATAATAACCAGTAGGTCCTCATTGGAAAAAATAGAGTTATTCTTGTCCCTTGTCTTGTTTATCTCATTTGAATATTTGTTAAGTGAGGAAGTTGTATTTTAAGATTGCCAATATTCTTGGGTGGCGACTCAAACATCTCTGCAACAATGCTAGTCAGTAGATTTTTATAGAATGAGTTATAGAGGTACTAGGTCCCGGAGAAATGAGCATCCTGAAAACATAATGGAAGAAGGTATTCCAAGCACTTCCAGGCCTAGTCAGACAAGGGGAGGAAAGAAGAAAAGAAATGTTTCTCATACTTGGAAGAATAAAAAAGATACAAGACAAGAAACTCAAACCAAGCCTAGTCAAGAAGAAAATATTTCAGAATATGAAGAGGTTGTTGATTTGGGACTAAACCAGTATGAGGATGAATTTCAAGTGGGAGATGATGAGTCTGAGACTACTCTCTTGGAATCAGAAGAGATCTTTGAGGAGGTCTATGAATTGGAAAGAAGAGTCCAAGAACAAGTTGCTATCAGACAGCAAAGAGAAAAGGACAAAGAAGACAGAGTAAGACAAGCCATGATAAGGGCTGATCAGCTAAAGAGGTAGTTGTTAGATTTGGAGGCAATTAATTTTGTCCCAGAGCCTGAAAGAGTAGAGGAACAACCTATTGTGTATAAAACACATGAGATAACTAGGCCTAAGATAAGGGCAAATAGAAAGTTGTTGGAGTTCATATCAGTGAACAAGTTCATGTGGAAAACCCATTAGATCAAGGGTTGAGATTAGATGCAAACCTTGAGAAGGCTAGAAAAGAGAAAGAAATGTGGGCTAAAGAACTAGAGAAAGCAGAGTTGGAGGCTACTACTACAGAAATGAGGAAGAAGATTGATTTTCTCAAGCATACCTCAGGACCTTCAAATGCTACTGCTTCTTTCTTGGGACAAGGTGGAAATCATGGTAACCTTGCAGCTCAAACAAATGGCATTCCGGGTGCTGCTAAAATTCCTGATGGTTTAAACACAAGGACGTCTACATCTCAAGGAATGGACCCACCACATGGAGTTCTTGTTCATGAAAGGTACAAACAACTTATCTTTTTTGGTATTCCTGATTATCCTAATGTAATTCCTGATGAAATTAGAAAGAAGCTCCCAAAGTTTGCTGGAAACAATGTCATTACATGTGAGGAACAGCTGAAATTTTTTATGGATGTAATAGATGATTATAATGTTGAGCCTAATGATGTTGTAATGAAGTTATTTGTACAATCTCTGACTGAGGATGCTAGGGATTGGTTTAGAGGATTGCCCCATGCTAGTATAGGGTCTTGGAATGAATTTAAGAATTGTTTCAAGGAGCATTATGGAGATAAAACAAATGAGGGTTTTATTTTGAATGAATTCAATAACATAAAGAAAAATCAGAATGAAGAGGTCCTTGAATTTAATATAAGATTCCAAAAGGCTATGCATAGGCTCCTGCAAGTTATCAGGTTAGATGACAAAGTGTGTCTTGTGACATAATTAAATGCTTTTGATGCAAATATGGGTTACCTCTTAAGGGATAAGAACCCTAGAAATCTTGAGGAGGCTTACAAGTTGGCTATCAACATAGAAAGTAATAGAAGAATATCAGGAAAATTAGGGAGAAGAGATGATTATAGGCCTCAAGTGCAAAATAAGAAAGAGATGGGAAGGTCTACTAACTTTAAGCCAAAGGAGGAGGATAATCTAAAGTAGATTCTAAGTGCTTTAGAGGATCTAAAGCCTAATGAAAAAAGAAGCAATAGGATTGCAACAAATGACCGGCCTATTTCAAGTAATTTCAGTAGGCAACCAAGAATGCATAATTACCCATACAATACTCAGTGGAAGGATGGAAAACCCATCTTTCCAGTTAAAAGGGATAGGCCTAATGATAGGGTTCCTGATCCTTTGCAAATAAATTCAGTTAACATGAATGATGATGTCCCATGGTGTACTGCTTGTCAATCTCCTCATAGTCCAAAGCATTGTGTTATTGCTCTAAACTTATCTGAGAATCAGGAACATGAAGAACAATATGATCAGAGTGGTTGTGCAATGACTTCTTCACATGCATGGGATGAGGTTGACTCTATTGATGAAGAGGAAGAAGAATTTGATGATGTTGGATGTGGTACAATGAAGTGTGAGGAACATGTTTCCTTAAGGAGACCCTTTGATGAAGAAATTGCTCAAATCAATGCAGACATGGTCACTCAAGCCAGGAGCAATTATAATTTGAGAAATAGGATAGTTGGAAGCACAAATGGTAAACCTGGTAGCATGTTTATCAAGAAATCAGAAAATATTACACAACAGCATGAGGAAGAGCAGAAAGATGCTGGTGCTATCAGTAGGGTTAAAGTAAAAAAGAAGATGGGACCTGCTACAATACCTCAAGGTAAAGCAAAGACATTAGAGATAGTTGTTCCCATACCTCAGAAGGATGATGAGCTTCTACACAAAGGTAAATCTGACTTGACTGTCAAAGTAGAAGATAAAGATGTTACTGAGATTAAGGAAGATATGGGCAACCATACATATGTTCCCATAGATATGACTAAATTGCTTTCACAAATAACTATCAGGGTTCCATTGTTAGAAATGATGAGGATAGAAGAGCACAAGGTCAAGGCCTTGGATTGGGTAAATGGTGCCTCTTCTGTAAAGATCCAAGAAATGAACAAAGCTGACAAGCATGTGGCTTCTGTAGATGATACACTTGACAGTAAAAATGAAGAAATTGTCTTTGAGATTCCTCAGAGGTATTTGGATGCAAATGTTGTAAATACTACATCAGGGACAGTGGATCCTTTCTTCTTGTCCCTTATGATAAATGGAAATTTTTTGAAGAATTGCATGATTGATTCTAGAGCATCAAACACTGTCATGCTTGTAGAGATCATGAAGTCATTAGGACTAAAGGTAGATACACCTCATGGGAGATGATAAGCTATGGACTCAAGAGAAGTGCCAGTTATTGGTACCATTAAGGCTTTGCCTTATAAGTTAGCAGAATTTCTTGATAAACAACTAACTATGAGTGTTCTTGTAGTTGATATTCCTCCTCAATATGGACTGTTGTTATCTAGAAAATGGAGTGCCTCTATGGGAGGAAGTATTCAATGTGACTTGTCTTTTGCTACTTTTAACATTGAAGGTGAAAGTGTGAAATTTTCAAGGGAAGCTAGAACTCCACATATGATTGAGGAATATGAAGAGGACAATATGAATTGCTTTGTTGACACTGACATTGGTTCTTTCCAAGTTCAGGAGAGAGAGGTGCAAGAAAAGGTCAAGCCTGTCCTTCTGGCTGATGATGAAAGTAACATGGCAAAAGGTAATGTCTTATGGACTCTGTATTTTGATGGAGCAAGTTCAAAGGAAGGTGCAGGAGCAGGAGCGCTGTTGATATCCCCAAGTGGTAAGACTTTCAAGTTTTCTTTCACTCTCTTGTTCCCTTGCACAAATAATGTTGCCGAATATGAGGCCCTACTGATTGGTTTGAGACAAGCATCAAAACATGGGATCAAACATCTTAGGGTGATTGGTGATTCTGAGTTAATAGTTTCTCAGATTAGATCAAAGTATGCATCTAAGAATCAAAGGCTAAAACAATATAGAAATGTTGTTTGGGATGAAATTGAAGGTTTCAGTGCCTTTGGTATTGATTGGGTGGATAGAAGCCAAAATAGGATGGCTGACTTACTAGCAAACATAACATTAAGGCCAGAGGATATTACCTGTGTAGGGATATCCAGGATTGAGTGTAAGTCTAGGCCTTCTATCCCAGACAATGTTGAGAATTGGCAGGTATTTTCAGATGATCAGGATATACTAAAGTTTTTGCAGTGTGAATCTCATTTTGATGGTTACGAGATGGATTTTAGCACTTATGTTGACATCAGAGATGGAAAAGAAAATGTTCTTGGGAAGGAAGTTTTGTAATTGAAATCAAATAGGATCCCAAGGGGATTGGTTGCTCTTGAGAGGGCATTTGATGATAAAGAAAGGACTTGTTTTCCTAAAGTTGTTGATAAGATAAATGATTTGGAGGAAGTAAATTTAGGAACAAGTCAAGTACCTAAAAATGTTTACATAGGTAAATGTTTGTCTCAAAAAACTAGGAATAATCTGATTGATCTTCTCAAAGGATTTAGACATGTCTTTGCATGGTCTTATGATGATTTGAAAGCCTATAGAGAAGATCTATTCCAGCATGAAGTACCATTAAAGGAAGGAACTAAACCTTTTAGGAAAAAGTTAAGGCCTGTGAACCCTACCTTGGCACCAAAAATGCAAGATAAACTCAAAAAGATGATGGATGCTGGCATCATCAAGCCTATCAAACATTCTACTTGGGTGTCAAACTTGGTTCCAGTCAGAAAAAAGAATGGTGACATTAGGTTATGTGTTGATTTTAGGAATTTGAATGTCAATTCTTTGAAGGATAATTATGGTTTGCCTAATATGGAGAATATGATGCAGAAGGTTACTGGATCAGAGTTAATGTGCATGATGGATGGTTTCTCTAGGTATAATTAGGTCATGGTCAGGGAGTCAGAACAGTTCAAGACTGCATTCACTACCCCTTGGGGAACATATGTTTATGTTAGAATGCCTTTTGGTCTGACAAATGCAGGAGCTACTTTTCAGAGAGCTATGGATGTGGCCTTTGCAGACTTCATAAACAAATTTCTAGTGGTATATCAGGATGATCTCACAGCATATTCAGAAAAGGAAGATCAACATTGTGAACATCTTGAGAAGATTTTTATTAGGGCTTTGGAGTATGGGATTTCTTTGAATCCAAAGAAGTGTTCTTTTGGTGTTGTGGAAGGCAAGCTCTTAGGACATATTGTGTCCAAGGATGGAGTGAGAATTGACCCTGCAAGGGTTATGGATATAGATAAGCTTTCACCACCTAGAAATGTTAAAGGAATACAATCTTTCTTTGGGTAGGTAAATTTCCTAAGGAGATTTGTTACAAATTTTGCAGAAATCAGTCTCCCTATCTCTAGGATGTTGAAAAAAGAGGCAAAGATTGAATGGAATGAAGAAGCAGATGAATCTTTCAGAAGTATCAAAAAGGCCATCAAGGATGCTCCAGTTTTAAGGACACCTGATTATGGTAAGCCCATGCAGATATTTTCTTTTGCTTCTTGTCATATAGTTGCAACAGTTTTATTACAAAAGAATTCAGATGGATATGAACAGCCCATATCATTTTTTAGTAAATCCCTACAAGAAACATAATTGAAATATGATATTACTAAGAAGCAAGCTTATGCCTTAGTCAAAGCAGTCAAGGCTTTTAGATGTTACCTTGTGGGAGCTAAGGTGGTTTCTTATGTTCCTAGTGCTGCAGTTAAGGATATATTAGTGCAACAAGAAGTTTCAGGGAAAAGATGTAGATGGATCAATAGGATCCAAGAATTTAATATTGATATCCAGATTACAAAGTTGGTAAGAGGCTTAGGTCTTGCAAAATTAATGGCACAAAGCAATTTAAATGCAAATCATGTGAATGTGTTAGAAGAAGAACAAAGACCATATGTTTGTGATATGGATTGTTGTGATTGGTACAAAGATGTTATTGGTTACTTGTAGAAATTGATCCTTCCCCCTGAGATGGATGAAAATAGAAGGAGAACTATCATGTTGCAATCAGAAAGGTATGCTATTATACATGGTAAGTTATGGTGGAGAAGCAATGAAGGAGTATTGCTAAAGTGCATAGACCATGAGAGGTCTGAGGCTCTGTTAAAGGAAATGCACGAAGGTGTGTGTGGAGGACACTATATGGCAAAGACCACAGCTCACAAGATCCTTAGGTCTAGATTTTGGTGGCCTACAG
This sequence comes from Chamaecyparis obtusa, assembly GCA_027943335.1. Classification (NCBI taxonomy): domain Eukaryota; kingdom Viridiplantae; phylum Streptophyta; class Pinopsida; order Cupressales; family Cupressaceae; genus Chamaecyparis; species Chamaecyparis obtusa. Next base: position 101,462 of record BSBK01004570.1, on the reverse strand, counting down.
TTTTTAAAGATACACATCAGTTTGTAAGAAGGTGTGATGCATGTCAGAGGTTTGCTGGAAAGTTGAAATTTAATGGGAATTTGCCACTCCGACCTGTTGCAGTTCAAGCTCCTTTCCAGAAGTGGGGTATTGATTTTATTGGGGAGATTCCAAACAAGTCTAGTGGTGGACATTCTTACATACTAGTGGCAACAGACTATTTTACCAAGTGGGTTGAAGCTATCCCTACAAGAAAGGCTACTAGCAAAGTTGTGGTAGATTTTATGATGCAGAACATCTTCACCAAGTTTGGTTGCCCAGAGGTAATTGTGGTTGATAATGCAATGTGTTTCAGATCACAGGAATTTAGTAATTTTTGTCAGCAATATGGGATACACATTTCATTTTCTTCCCCATATCATCCACAAGGAAATGGCTAGGCTGAGTCCAGTAATAAAAGTCTAATCAAGATTCTCAAGAGAGTGTTGGACAAGAATAAGAAAGCCTAAGACTCAAAGTTGGGGTGGGCACTATGGGCTGACAGGGTAACTATTAAGAAGGCCATAGGTTGTGCTCCATTTGATTTGGTATATGGAATAAGTGCTAGATTGCCTCAAAATAATTTATTGCAGATGTATAAGTTCATCCAGGCATATGATGAAGATTTGAATGATGAGATGAGAGTAAGAATGGATGAGCTGATCCAGCTGGAGGAGGTAAGGAGAGATGCACATGAAAGGAATGAGACCTTGTAGAAACAATGTAAGAATTTGTTTGATAGAAGGGCTACCTAGAGAAGTTTTGAAATTGATGACCTTGTCTTGATGTGGAATGCAAGGTTAGAAGATAAGGGGAAGCATGGAAAATTTGATCCAATTTGGTTGGGCCCTTATCTTATTGAAAGCAAATGGGGGACAGACTCTTATGTCCTGAAGGATTTAACTAGTGGTACTTTGGAATTGCCTGTTCATGGACAATTCCTAAAGTTTTACTTCTCTTGAAGTATCTTTTCCATGAGCAGTAGTTTAGGTTTTCCCCTGTACAGTCATCTATTTTTGCCTTTTTGGGTTGAAGTTTTGAGTTGGTCTGCTCTTCCAGGAGATTCTAGCTTGCTCGTTGTATCTGCAGGAGATACACGTCCCCGAGTATGAGCCACTATTAGCACTGGTAAAAATTTTCATGGTTGCATCCCCTTTTTCCTGGCATCTGCATCCCTTTTCCCTATTTTCTACCAAAACCCTAGGCAAAAATTCAAAAATCTAGCCGTTACATTCAAAAACCCTTTGTATTGTCCTGGCCCTGTTCTAATTTGTTGTTACTTTTCAGGCCAATTAAAATCCTTTTGGCACCTGTGCTTTAATTTTTTATCACCTCACAGGGTCGTGTCCTTTAATTTTTCCTAAGTCTCTAACCCCTTGCGGCTTTTATTTTTTCCTAAGTCCCGTGCCTTAATATTTCCTATGTTTCAGCTTGATATTTCCCGGGCCCAGTCTTTCTAACAGATTTTCAATTCGACGGTTGTTGTTAAAGCACAAAGGATTTGTCAGAGCTATATGATGTTGAGACGTCTATTGATCTTCCTTTATGACATGATGTTTCAGACTGTGGATCCAAAATAACATGTAAGCATAGTTGGCGGTCTTTGATTGGTCCATGAATTAACATGTTGGTAGTTGTTAGTGGGACCTGGTTTCCGGATGTGTTAGAGGGTCCTGACATTGTTAGTAAATCAGCGGTGGGTGTAAGTTCTTATGAGATGTGTCAGAGGCTTGAGATCTTATGCCAGCCATTGATTTCATTTCTTGTCAAAGGGTTGTCAGGGTAGGGAGAGATTTGCCATCCAATGGTTGTCTTATAATCTGATGGAATCTTTTGGCTCAATATGAACTTCAGACAACCGTCGGTCTTCTTGATGCGGGCCCAATAAATTTCTCAGTTTTTTTGGTGGATCTGATAAAGGGTTAGTGGTGCCAACAAAATTCAAAGGTTTCACTCTTTTGTGCATTAAAATGGCAGTGCTCCTAATGTTCTGGCGATTTGGCGAACAAGCGTTCATGTAGTAGCTAAATAAACTGGTAGAGAGGAAAAATGTTCAGCGAACTGGCAAAATTCTTTCAGTCGCCCGTTTGCCAATTATGAACCAAGGTTAAGTGTTTTTCTTTGTTTGCTAATTCACTGAGGTTAAGCATGAGTTGGGGGTTTCATTTCATGAATGAGATTGCTTTGTCGCGTGGTCGCTAAATGTAAACCAGGATTCCTATTGAAGGTTAAAATCATAAGACCCACGAAATATTAGGAATTGGACGGTCATGATATAAAGTTGATTCAGGTTTGAATATTGACCACCGATTTGCTGCTAGAGCCATAAAGTAACTGTTGCAGTTCAAATTCAAATTTCCAGAGGGTTTCCAGTGACAAAAAGGACTAGTTTTTAATGCTTTCACGGTTGGATTTGATTAGTTTGGTGGTGCCGATTGTTGTAGTGTGGTCTAGCGCGTGTGATGATTAATTTCAGGGAGTTTTATGCCATGGGGAGAATGAATAATGGTGCTCGAGGCGTGTTGCAGGAGTCAAATCAGATGAATTTGCAAGAATTTCTTGATCTTCATTACATTTCCAGAGGATTTACCATAAGTGAAGATTGGTTTTTAGATATGATTTCTCAGGGTTGCTTGGTTTTCCCTCCCAGTGTATTAATTTCTGATATGTTTGAATTGTATGGTGGGTGGAAACCCTAACCCTTACCCTCGTTATCCGTAGCTTGTTGCATCCTAACTTGTTTTGGGATTCCGAGGTAACCAGTGGTATATAATGTTGAATTTCTAATTTTGTAGGGGTTCCAGTTGCAAAGTTCAAACTCAGTCCTGAGTTTCTGGTCCCAAGGTTTTGTAATAGTTTTTGACTCAGTGTTTGTTAATGAAAGAAGAAAGTTGCAAGTCTAAGCTGTAGTTTGCAAGCAGGGTGCCTTGTGGTTCATTGTATACATAGAAGGAATTCATCACACTTAATATAAATATATGGTTCTTATCTCTCCTTTGTGTCAAGTCAAGTAAGCTTTGAGTTTTCTGGCTCATTACATATTGTTTGTATGTATGTATCTTCATTCTTGAGTTCTAATCTAGGATTGGATCAAATTATGCTCTAGGTGGGATATGAGTTTGCCCCTTGTCTATGTAAGGATGTCTTGTAAGCAGTAAAGATTAGGATAAATGTATTTATGGCTATGAATTCTCAGGTATTCTCAAATTTGTGTGTCTTTGTGTCTAAGGACTCATGCCCAATGGATGAGGCACTGGCCTAAATGAGTATCTCTTTTGTTAGCATACACTATTTGAAGTTATTGCATCCCAAAAATATTGAAACCAATAACCTTTTTAAGCTTTAAGTAGTTGGTTGTGTGGTTTTTTCACCCTATAGTAATGGAGAGTCAATGAATGTGAGGTTAGCATTTAGCACTTTCTTACTATCAATCTATTATTTTGACCCAGTCTTTGGTGTGTGAAGTGTAGTTTCACTGGGTTAGGTGCACCCGTCTTGGTTTTGCGGAGCCAGAAGTGAATAGGGTAGTCTTGTCCCTATAGTTGGTCCAGTTACCCTAAGATCCCTATACTTTTTGGAACTAACCACTCCTAAAATCTATTTGAGGGTATATTGGCAGCCTAAGAGCATAAGCGTCCATTTTGAACACCAACACAATTCTTGAAGCTCATCTTACAGAGATGGAGAAAATCGAAGGATCAATGACAAATGCTATACCTAGTGAGTTGAAGGTAGCAAAAACAACATCTTATGCACTAAATGGACAGATCCATGTTAGTGAACTCCTGATTAAGTCATGGGTTGATGAAGTGAAGACCTTGGAAGACTCCTTCCAAGACATTCTAAATCTGGTGAGTAAGCACTAAGTCTTTTGTGCTTAGAATTTTGAAAATTTGAAAGTACCTTTGCCATTGACGTCAAAGGGAGAGGAAGAGAAGAGAAAAAGTGAGAAGAAGAAAAAGAATTAAATAAAAAAATTTTTAAAAAAAGAAGAAAAGAGAAAAAGAGAAAAGAAAAGAAAAGAGGAGAATATGTATATAGAGAAGTAGAAGGAAGAGAGTTTTCTAACACTTAGTCATTTTTCGCTAAGTGTTGCCATCAATGCCAAAGGGAGAGATTGTTGGCAAGTGATGTTTTGGGAGCACTAGGAATCACTTAAGGGTAGTCAATTATGGCACCACTTATGCTGGAGTGATCGCATGTAGAGAGTTTTGGTATTCGAGACTCAGTCATGAAAATGACTAAGTACAAAATCATAATAACAATATACTACGGTACTGTTTTGTTCAGCAAAGATAATATATGATCTATTATGGCTTGCAAAGTTAGAAGAAGATAGTTTGGGATATGTAGGACCTTCAGTTAAGGTCGCACGTGTTTTGGAATTGATATTAGGAAGATATAGTATTGTGAAGGTATGCGAAGACAGAGAATCAGTGAAATAGGGCATATGAACAGTCGCGATGATTGATGGAAGGTTAGTTGGTATGGTAACGTGCTAAGTCAAATGGATGTTGTATATTGCTGACACTTTGGTAATATAAGATCGCCAACTCTATGTTTATCATTTGCATAATTATTATGTTTTGTAATGTATTCTAAGAGCCGACTAGATGGCAGAATTAATATAAGTATAGAGTATTTTGTGGAAGCGAAAAGTGTGATTGTGATGATGATGTGATGGATGTGAATTTGACAGCAGAGAGAATATGCAAGATCAGTGTTTGACAGAGCTATAACTGGAACTATCTAAGCATAGAAGATGCTTGTATTGTTAACTTTTGAAGAACACTTTGTGACAGTATTTTGATTGTAAGAGTTGTAAGCTCATCACCTTTAATAGGGTTTTTGTATGCCCCTAATAGGGTTTTGTATTCCTTTAACAAGGAAATGTACTATGTAATAATCAGATCCTAACAGGGCTAGATCTCCTAACAAGGATACTACATTTTAGTGCATAGTTGTGGGTACCATCCCCACCGAGGTTTTCCCTTGGGTAGGGTTTCCTCGAAAACAAATCATGGTGTTATGATTTATGTGTTGTACATTTATGTTCTTTTCATTTCAGCATTATTATGGTTTATTTACAATTGGTTGAAGTTTAAATTAAAGTGTTGTAATATTGATTCAGCCCCCCTCCCAGTATTACCTAATCCTAACAGACAACCACTGTAATAATAAGGTATGTCTTGAACAATGACAAGAGCTCATGTAAGACAATGTTGGAATCATGAAAGCATAGTTCAAAATATTGTTATCAACAACTTATCGCCAAGGGGAAAAGAAAAGATATTGGCAAATATCGGAGATAAGTTGGGAACTTCTCGAGAAAATATCGAAAACTTAAAAAATTGCTTAAATTTAATTAGAAATGTATATTTTTTTGCAAAATTCAATAAGGAGATGCATCTAATGAGTGATTAAATGAGTAAACAAACCAAACAAGTTGATCTAGCTATATATAAATGTAAATATGATACAAAATCGCATCCTCATGTGGAATGTTGATAGCTCGTAGCCATAGTCTGATAATCTGAACTCTAAAGCAAACTAAAAATAGCAAATATTAGTTGACCAATGATCACCACACTGCATATATTATTCACCAATATTAATGATGTTGGTTATCTAATTGTATTTCATCGCTTCTATAGTTGTGCCATTGATTTTGTAGCATAGTCATGGTTAAGATATGTCTTTTCCAATAGACTCCTTTATGATGATTGTCTTCTTCCTTACAATGTTTCCGTTAGCGAAAGTCCCTAAGTTTATTTCTAGCAATAATATTCCTCAGTCAGATAATGAAATGATTGGCATAAAATTGCTAATTATAATATTATATACGTGAGTATGGTTGCTATATTAATTGGTCTGCATGATAAGTTCTTTAAATATTGTGATAAATTGCCGATATATTGGCGATAAAGCATCAAAATATTGACGAGAAATTGAAACTTATCTACCGAGATAACTTTACGCAGTTTATCGGGAGCCAAAACTTCTCGTGATAAGTTGTCTTATCGCAAAGATATCAGAGATATTTTAATCTATGCATGAAAGTGATGTTCAAGCACTCAAGAGTGTTGGAAAATATGGTGTAGATTTTTCTATTCACTTCAAAAACAAAGAGAATGCAAAATAGAGAGATTGATAGCTTGAGCATGTAATACCTCTCCTATTTGCAGTTTTGAGATGTGGATATCTCAGTGTGTTTCAACTTTGCTCCTAGAAATGTTGAGTTGTGTGTGTTTTTCTCTCAAGTGCTTGTTCTTTTCTCCACTTTAGTGCGTGTTTCATGTTTTCATGCCTTATGATGTGTATGGACCACCACATGTCAATCATTGTTGTGTTGTTGCATTGAGATGCATGCACATATTCGTTGTGCCTAGTTACTCGTAGGAACTTGATGTATTCTTTGTTGATGATATTTCATGAGCTTAATGTGATGTGGTGTTTCCCTATTTTTTGTTAGATTAAAATTAATTATGTTGGCATATGGGTTAAATGTGGATTAAATATTACTATGGTATTAAAATATTTGTTGAGATGAAACAATAATGTGATTTTAGTTTACCATGGTTGAGATACTAATATTGATGTTGAAATGGAAAGTTAACATGATTTAGTTATTAAAATGCAATAAAGTTATATTTTGTGATATTTTACCCCGCTCAGGGATATCATACGCACTTCCCAAGTCTCAAATCTACATGGCTCCATAGATTTTAGTGTACCCTAATGGTGGTTAAATCAAAGCATTGGAAGAGGTTATTTTTGGGATGAGCAAAGGTAAAGCTCTGGGCCCAAATGGCTTCCCTATTGAATTTTTCAGGAGTTTTGGGATATCATTAATTTGGATCTTTTGGAGGTTGAAGGAATCTCTTTGTAATAACTAGATGCTTTGAACCTTGAATTATACCTTCCCAACTCTCATTCCCAAAAGGGAAGGTGCAGACAAACTTGATACTTTCACTCATATCTCCAAGGAGTGGAATGGTGTAGCTGATTGTCTAGCCAAATGGGCTACTGATCACATGCAAAATTGGAATATTGTGGATAAGAGTCAATTACCTCTAGGTTTGTCTCAACATTTTGACCACTTAGTGGATCTTGATAGGGATGTTTGATGCCCCTACTCTGTATTTCTTCTTGATTGACTAAATTTTCACCCCTCTTTCATTTCATATCAAAGAATCACACTTGCAAAATTCCTTTATACCTTTCCTGTCATACTTAATTGAGTATTATTTCCTATTTGTTTATTAGTTTGTACCCTATCTACCATAGTTGGCAATGCCCAAAAATCCTAATATTTTCTTGTGATCAACCAGTAAAGAGTTTACAATTTGTTGTTAATTTTTAATGTGGAATTATATTTAATAGTTTATTTAGGCAATTTAATATATTTTAAAAAAGTGTCTTGTGTGTATTCATTAAAATTGCATTTGCATAATTAGGGCACATAGATGAAATCGAGAAATAAAAATGTTATTGTTGGAGTACCAAGAACACTAAGAGGGGGTTGAATCAGTGTTCCAAGATTCAATTTAAATTCAATTGATTTAAAATAGCTTAACTTACTAACCAAATAATATCAAGTGTTGTTAACCTTAATCATTATGAGTTAGATCAACAGGAAAATCACAATGCTCACAAAGGTATTATGACACTATTTTTCATGAGTGGAAAACCCTCATAGGAATGAAAAACCACTCGTAAAATGCCTCACTAGCTTAATCAAATTGATTTTGTTTACATAGCCTCCTTGGTTGTATTATCTCACTAATCAATCAAGAGTGCCTCACTGACAAACAATATTACAAAATGAAATCAAATAGACAGAGGATGATCTTTGTTTCACTAAGAAACACTATTCTGAATATTCACGTCGAGATTGAAAAAAATAAATAATCACAAAATGTATAAAGCATATTAGCTAGCATATCATGAAGTATACACTTCATGTCTCCATACAAAAACCATATGCAAATTGTACCATTTAATGCTTTACAAAATGATAAACCCTCTGAAACAAAGATGCAGATTTATGCAAGATATATATCCAGTAAAAACCAATTTGAACAATGCAAGATAACCCACAAATACTAATATGAATTTTGACAATAAAAAGCCCTTGTCTCTAAATAATCATTTCAAGATTTATGCACTGATAGACCCTTTGCAAAAAAAAAAGTTCTTTAAAATAGGACTCTCTATTCTCACTGGTCCCATATCTGCTTCAAATGATAAAAATCATTCTCTTATACTATAATACCAAATTAAAGATTGAAGATAGAAAACCAAAAACTTTATTAACATTACATTACAAAAACTTTATTAACATTACATTACAAAAACCCTTATAACTGTCCTTGAATAGAACTACCAAATAACTGAAACCATCCTCTATAACTATCACAAAATCCTCATTAGAAATGTATTCTGAAACAACTCATGAATGTTACTAAAAACACAACAACACCCTTCTTAATCAACTATTATCCATAAAGAAGTAAACATTTCCTATCAGGTGTGATCCCATAATAGTGGGTTACACTTTTTTAGACATGTTGATTTTTGTGAAATAACACATTTTTAATAAAATATGATTATTTAAGTCTTGAGAGGTTATATTTGAAGGAATTAATTACAAATGGTTATCTCAAAGCCTCTTGGATAAAAAAAAACATTGATATAACATCTATACTCCTCATTTATACCTACAATGGAGTCTCCTTCGCACTTATTAAAATGCTGACAAAAAATCTCTTTGACTTTATCTTTTGGGAGATGAAATGGATCCATTTGACAAACCTGTCTACGTAGTACGCTACTACTAAGAAAAATATTTCCAATGATTATAATGTTAATATATATTAAGTTTATTATGACTTTATATTTTTAGTTTTACTAAACTTATATATTTCTCCGTATGTCTACCTCT